>CM064523.1:17531843-17959552 GCA_032716605.1 Paralithodes platypus | reverse complement strand
TTCAATCCTGGTGCCCTGTATTACCACAAAGATTAATCGACCCAAGCTAGAACGAGTTCAACGTAGAGTTGCCAAAATGATACCTAGCCTAAAGAACAAACCATACGAGGCGCGTCATAGAGAAATAAATCTATTTCCTTTAACCCAACGCAGATTAAGGGGCGACTTAATTCAAGTGTTCAAAATCTTCAAACGTATCGACAATATGAACTGTAGTAAGTACTTCACAATCGACCAATCTAATTAGATTGGTCGATCGTGAAGTACGCGGGGAAACGGTTGTAAAATTATTGGTATAACTTTTAACTCACTAATCTAAAAATATCTTCTTCAATCGAGTTGTCAACTTGTGGAATGGGCTTCCCCGAGACGTTATAGACTGCAGCACCGTTGATTCTTTTAAACTTCGCCTAGACAAATATCTTGTTCTCAAACCCGCGACTGACCTGCGTTTGTTAATGGAATAACTTTATTGTCTCCCCCCCTCAGTTTACTAAACCCTCCTGTCCCGTACTAACTTCCTAATCCTGCCATGGACATTAGTTCCAGGGCAGTATATCCCTTTCCAATGTTCCCTTACCCACTCTAAACCACTGTTTGGACACCTGATCCTCAGTGTTTTGGAGGGCAAGCAGCCTAGAAGGGTCACTAGACCTGTTGTTGCTTGATTTCCTTTGTACTCCCAAGAATTTTGAAAAACATGAAAGAAGAAATAGCTCAGCCCTTAAAATTAACATGTATATTTAAGTTGCCATACCAGCAGGAAACCGTACCTAGGGATTGAACAACGGCGAATTTATTACACCAAGCAATAAGGCCCTAGCAAGAAATTATAGATCAACTAGTTTAACGTCAATAATAGGAAACATTATGGAAACAATTCTAATAAACAATATAGGAGATTATTTAGAATCAAACGAATTGATCAGAGATAGACAACATGGCTTCAGATCTAATACGTCATTATTAACAAATTTGATTGAATAATGTTAATAGAACAGTACCGGTACCTCTTTGATTTCCCATGGAATGATTTTTGCTTCCGTGGCATTACCGAGGTAATCCTAGCGGGCATGGAGGCATACATTCCATCTTCTTTCTCTCAGACTGATGCAAACAAATTTGGTTTAATCACACTTGTTCTACTGTTGTCCGCAATAAGGAGGAAGTATTCAAACGGTACCGACGCCCCTTAAAACACTCCAAAGAATCTCCATTCGTCCTATTTTTCTGCCCGGAATCAAAGCCCAATCTGTTCTTCGACCTTTGCCCAAACACTCTTTCCTCAATAACATATTGCAACGAACTATCCATCTCTAGCTCTTCCCAAACTTTCTGGCATCATGTAGCCAAAAACCTCTCCAACAATTTTTCTTTCTCGTTTGTTCCTCCCCTTTTCCACTCTGATGGCACAACCATAACTTCTTCCTCTAACAAAGCTGAACTCTTCGCTCAAACTTTCGCTAGAAACTCAACCTTGAATGATTCCGGTGATATTCCTCCCTCTCCACCCCCCTCTCTCCTACCTATGCCTAATATTCTAATCTCTTCTAAAGATGTACATTCTACCCTCTCTGAGCTTGATACTAAGAAGGCGCATTGTCCGGATGGTGTTCCTCCTGCTGTACTAAAAACTGTGCTTCCGTGCTGACTCCCTGCCTACACAAACTCTTTTGTCTCTGTCTATCCTCTAACGTCTTCCCTTCTTGCTGGAAGTTTGCTCTCATTCAACCTGTCCCAAAAAAGGGTGACCACTCTCAACCTTCCAACTATCGTCCAATTGCTCTCATCTCTTGTATCTCTAAAGATTTTTAAACTATTCTTACTTCCAAATTCCTTAAGCATTTATCTTCTCATAATCTACTATCAGATCGCCAGTATGGCTTCCTTAAGAGTCGCCCTACTGGTGATCTTCTTTCATACCTTACTAACTCTTGGTTATCCTCCTTTCGGGACTTCGGTGAGACCTTTTCTTTAGCATTAGACATATCGAAGGCTTCGATAGAGTCTGGCACAAATCTCTAATTTCTAAACTACCCTCCTTCGGTTTCTATCCCTCCATCTGTGCCTTTGTCTCTAATTTCCTTTCCGGTCATTCCATAGCTGCGGTTGTGGACGGCCATCGTTCACTTCCTCATCCTATCAACTCCGGTGTTCCTCAGGGATCTGTCCTATCTCCTATTCTCTTTCCAATTTTCATAAATTATCTTCTCAACTCTACCTCCAGTCCTAACCATTCATATGCAGATGACTCTACCTTACACTATTCAATTAGTTACACTTACACTATTCAATTACCTACCATCTCCAATTGGAGCAGAGAAAACCTTATTACCTTTAATGCTTCCAAAACCCAATTTCTCCATCTATCTACCCGCCGTGAACTCCCAGCGGGACTTTTGCCCCTTATTCTTCAACAATACAAAAAATCAACCCTTCATCTTCTGCAGTATTCTTTGGTTTCTCTTTTTCTTTTGCTCTCTCTTGGACAGGAACCATATTACCAGTCTTGCTAAGGCAGCCTCCCTGAAGCTGGGGTGTGCTCAACCGTCCTCAGTGTTCTTTTTACCCCTGCTCATTTTCCTTGCCCTGTACAGCACAGTGGTCTCTTTGTATTGGATAATTGTTTCACATGTGTGGGAAGGATCCTCTCACACACCACTTCTAGACAGAGTAAGTAAGGAAAGCCTTTTCTGTATCATTTTTTTTAACTCCCGTCCCACCCACCGACTCTCTGCCATCTCTCTCTTTTCCGCCGCAATGTTTGCATCTCCTCTCTCTAATCCTATCGCTACTACACTAATCAGTGTGGGGTTTTCCTCCAATCTCTCTCAGAGCATACCACCTCTACGTAGGGTACGTAGTACCCGTCTTGCAACACAATCCCACCCCTACTCTGTACAACTCTCCAACTCAAGAGTGAAACAATACTCCCAAGCATTTTTCTATTCAACAGCTGGGCTCTGGAACTCTCTTCCTGAATCCATCTTTCCCTCATCCTATGACTTAAATTGTTTCAAAGTCCATGTGTCCAGACATTTTGGCTCAAACGTTCCTTGATTTTGGCCTTGTCACTCTTTTAACTCTGGGGGAGGCACTTGTCACAGGCAGTTTTGCCTATTGTCTCTCATCCACATAAAAAAAAAAATCATCCAATGAAGCGACTAAATCATTAAACAATCTCCTTAGATTTGCATAAGGCTTTCGATAAGGTACCTTATGGAAAATTGTTTAATACATTGGAAATGTTGGGCATTATAGGAATACTTCATGTTTCGATAAACAACCTTAATGATTTTTGTTAGAAATACATCCGGACTGCCTCATAGGGACCGCAAGGTCTGTGCAGTTTGTGTATATATGTAACTCTCTCTCGTACACCCACACTCACATCCTTCCTTGTTTTCTCCACCTCTCCCCTCTCACTCATCGCTTTCATGTTTCGTGCTGTTAATGTTTAATCCTCTCTTTTCGACTTCTGACAAATTAACTCTTTCTTGCTCTCATGTTTCTTCATATGCGTTGATAGTCTCGAGCGTTATTCTGTACTTAATTAATAATTATGTTTATTGTTTTAGACTAATGTATAACTCAAAGTATCTTTTGTGTTTAATCTCTTATCATTTTAACCCTTCTGTTCCGGCGACGTCTTAAACAAAAATCTAGCTATGTTAGACAATTTTGCACAGCCTAAGAAGGATCTGTGGTAGTGAAAAGGGTTAAGTGAGAGAGTTTGAAGCCTGTTAATTGCCGAATATAATCGTCTAACAGTAACCATAATAAATGAAAAAAGACGGCACTGGTACTGAAAGGGTTAAGTATTATGACAACTAGACTTGTTATTCTACCCTCCCCCTCCCCCCCCCCCCCCCCCCCCCCCCCCCTCCCCCCCCCCCCGGTGATAGAGGGGTGCTTCTTCTCTTCTCTGGCTGGGGAAGAGTGAAGCAAGAATCTTCCCCTCTCCATCCGAATGCATGTCACAATTGGTGATTATAATGGATTGACCAGGGAAGGGATCTGGTCGTTACATAATAATACTGTAATTCTGCTTCATGACAACTCCAGGCCACCAGGGCAATGCGCATCTCTCCTTAAGGGGACGTATTGGCTGTTTCTCAACCCCCTTCTCCCTCATGTTTAGCCCAATTAGTTTTGAGTTTTATGACGTCCTCCCCATTTACTTGGCGATTTTAAGACCTTTCACCCCATATATTTGCCAATATTACGACCTTTCATGCCATTTAGATGTCGATTTCTTCCTGGCGAGGTGTACGTCTCAGCGTAGGTGTATGTCTCAGTGTAGGTGTACGTCTCAGTGTAGGTGTACGTCTCAGTGTAGGTGTACGTCTCAGTGTAGGTGTATGTCTCAGCGTAGGTGTATATTTCAGTGTAGGTGTAGGTGTACGTCTCAGTGTAGGTGTACGTCTCAGTGTAGATGTACGTCTCAGTGTAGGTGCATGTCTCAGTGTAAGTGTACGTCTCAGTGTAGGTGTACGTCTCAGTGTAGGTGTACGTCTCAGTGTAGGTGTATGTCTCAGTGTAAGTGTACGTCTCAGTGTAGGTGCATGTCTCAGTGTAGGTGTACGTCTCAGTGTAGGTGTATGTCTCAGTGTAGGTGTACATCTCAGTGTAGGTGTATGTCTCAGTGTTGGTGTACATCTCAGTGTAGGTGCACGTCTCAGTGTAGGTGTACGTCTCAATGTAGGTGTACGTCTCAGTGTAGGTGTACGTCTTAGTGTAGGTGTACGTCTCAGTGTAGGTGTACATCTCAGTGTAGGTGTATGTCTCAGTGTAGGTGTATGTCTCAGTGTAGGTGTACGTCTCAGTGTAGGTGCAAGTCTCAGTTTAGGTGTAAGTCTCAGTGTAGGTGTATGTCTCAGTGTAGGTGTACGTCTCAGTGTAGGTGTACGTCTCAGTGTAGGTGTACGTCTCAGTGTAGGTGTACGTCTCAGTGTAAGTGTAGGTGTAGGTGATAGGCCTGTGAACCTGTGATGGAGAGAGACTGAAGGAGAACTCCGCTTTGAGTGGCTTTTGTCTGCATCACCCTTGAACTTAGAACACCCAGTAAGCTATTAAAGGGGTAGTGCATTTGTTTGGGTGTATTTATTTATGTATTCATATATTTATTAGATTCTTCGCTGGACCTCTAGCAAGCTTAAAAACAACATCCCCAAACACCCCTTCGAGATATAGTTGTACATTTTTGTACTGAAAAATATCCCGGCCAAAGGACGGCTCCTTTAAAAGTTACAGGTTTGCTATCGCTCGCCAGGAAAAAATAGACACCTAAATGGCATGAAAGTTTCTAAGTCACTAAATAAAGTATGTGACCTGGTGAATATGTGTTATACTCTGTGCCAAATTAGTAGTCCATATATCGTGAACCATAACCTCTGTATCTCAAAATGGGCTAGAGCAAATGGGCTGTAAATGTCCATACCTATTCCCTAGCTGACCCTTCTCCAATTATAGAAATATTAGCTCAATTACTCTAGTCGTTTGAGAGTTATAGAGGGTAGTGGTCAAGAATTAACCCTTTCAAGCTCCAATACGCGTTTCTGTTCTTTTTTCTGGCTACTATTAGATGATTTTATTCAGATTAGTAACAGTATATAGAAGTCAGAGGGTTGATTGAGATAGTATTTATCCTTTTAATACCCACAGATCCTTCCTAAGCTGCATAAAATCGTCTAATGATAGCCAAAAATAAACTGCTAAAACGCGTCAGAGCTTCAAGGGGTTAAGGTGTGTATCAATGGGTGTGTCAGTGTGTAGGTGATAATGTCTGTGCACCAAGGCCGAATAGAGACATTGACAGCCCCTGCGTTTGAAGTCTAGTAGCTGTACCTCCCATGAATTGAGCAGCAGCAGCAGCCAATGTTCTGCTATAAAGGGCGTCTCTCTCTCTCTCTCTCTCTCTCTCTCTCTCTCTCTCTCTCTCTCTCTCTCTCTCTCTCTCTCTCTCTCTCCTCTCCTACCTCTCTCTCTCTCCTCTCTCTCTCTCTCTCTCCTCTCTCTGTCTCCCTCTCTTTCTCTCTCTCTTCTCTATCTCCCTCTCTCTCCTCTCTCTCTCTCTCTCTCGTCTCTATCTCTCTCTCTCTCTCTCTCTCGCTCTCTCTCTCTCTCTCTCTCTCTCTCTCTCTCTCTCTCTCTCTCTCTCTCTCTCTCTCTCTCTCTCTCTCTCTCTCTCTCTCTCTCTCTCTCTCTCGTTCGAGTTTCAAGTAATATATGACACTAACAACATTAAAATTAAGAATATAAGGAAGCGAACAGAATGTTTGGGCTTATTAACATACATTTCACTTACACAGATAAGGCATTGATCTTGTCACAGTATAAGACCAAAGCGAGGCCTTTCTATATACAGTATATGCAGTGCAGTTTTAGGGCTTTCGTTTATTCAAAGTCAATGGTAGAATTAAGTCACTCTCTATCACACACACATACACACGCACGCACACACACACACATATACACACGCACGCACACACACACACACACACTCACACACACGCACCGACCTTTCTTCTTCCCCCAATCATCTCTTTTTCTCTTCTTCAGAGTGGAAAAGTGGAGAGAAAGATGCGGAAGTAAAATTGGTGGAGAGGTTTTTGGTTAGATGCCAGAAAGCTTGAAAAGAAATAGAGTTGATAAGTTCTGAACATTTAATATTGATGAAAGATTTTTTTGGCGAGCCGAAGAACAAATTTGGCTTGATTCCGGGCAGAAACCTAAGAAATATGGGATTCTTGAGTTTGAAGGCAACGGTACCATTTGAATGCTCCCTCATTATTGCGGTAGCAGTTGAACAGGCGTGAGTAAACAAATAATGTTGTGAGTTAGTTCAAGATAAAGAAAATGGAATGTATGCATCCATGCCCAAGAGGATTACCCCAGTAATGGGCTTGGCACTCTCCGAGGGTTCCCGGCCACAGAAGCAAAAATAATTCCAGGGAAAATCAAGTAAGTACTGCCAAAGAGCCTCCCAGTCGGCAGCGCCAAAATGCCACAAGCGCCGCCGGCTGGGGAGGTCAGAAGGCCGTATTGAAGAGATAGGACAGGTAACAGAGATAACGTTGTGATCTGAGGAACCCAATGGAGGAAACAGATTTACAGTATAGTGTAAACAGAAGGATTAGCGGTTAGAAATAAGTCGAGGATGTTGGGCCGATCCCCAAGGCGGTTCGAGACCGGGTAAGATGCTGAAGTAACTGCTCTAGGTCATTTAGGATAGAACAGATGTAGGCTTGTTCACCAGGTTGGTCGCTGAAATGAGAGGAGAGCCATTGATTGTGGTGAACATTGAAATCTCCTAAGATGGAGATTTCAGAGAGGGGAGAGATGGATAGAATGTGTTCCACTTTAGAATTTAGATAGTCAAAGCATGTTGCACAGTCAATACAATTAGGGGAGAGATAAACAGCACAGATATATTTAGTGAGAGAGTTGAGAATTGAGAATTCAGAAGAGTCAAAGTTGGGAACACGAGAGCAAGGAAGATTGTTGTATACGTACACATAGCATTCACTTTTGGCTCTGAGATAGAGATAGTAGGAGGATACAGAAAAGGGATAGCTGTCTGTTGCCCCAGACAACTGGGTTTCAGTGAGGAAAAGTAGGTCAGGTTTGGTAGCAGATAAAGACAGAGAGGAAGTTGGAGGATAGGCTACATAAATTGATAGCTAAAGAATTAGGTAGTGGTCCAGTGCACTTAGGAGTCCAAACCAGGGGTCAGTCCCATAGATATATTTTTGGTCCCCCCTGGGGACTCCGAGGCTGTGCGTTGTGACGTCATCATGTTTTTGGAAATTTTGCGAAGGTAGTGTAGTATGTAATGTGTTTGTTGTATAATGTATCGAAAGGAAGAGAAGGTGATTTGGAGGGCAGACTGGTGTTGCTATTAATATTAGTGAGGCGCAGAATGGATCAGCAAGGAAGGCCAGGTGGTGAAACAGGAGTTCCAGCTCCCCTTATCAGGCACCTGTAGCTCTCTCCGGTAGTATCGCCCTGTTCAGCTGGTGCCTACAGCCTTCTCATAAATAAATATATATATACAGAGAGAAAGAGAGAGAGAGAACGAATTAATAGTTAACTCACATGTTTGTCTTCACCAGTTTGCACCAGACAATGGAGAAAGACGGTGGATCCTTGCTGGGCTGTTTGATTGGCCACCGTGAAGTTTACCATTTCCAGTTTGACCAATTTTGTTTGTTTCCCATTTAAGTCAGCCAATAATCGTTCTTGGTCTTTGTCTGTACGAACCAATCCTGTGTGGTCTTCTGAATCAGCCAATCCCTTGTAGACATGGCCTGAGTCCGACAATGCTCCGTTTGTTTTATTAAAATGTGACACATTTTTGGTGTCCTGTTTTAGGTTGAGGGTTCGTGGATTTTCCTGGTTTAGACTGATCAATTGCATCGCCTTGCTCGAGTTGGCAAATCCCGTCCTTCCATCATTCAGAGTATCCAATCCTGTCCCTCTTCTGGTTGAATATGTCAATATCGTGCCTCTGTCGGTTAAGTGAGCCACCCCAGCTGCGTCTATGTTGGAATGAGCCATTTCGGTGCCTCCTACGTTGGAATGACCCAATCCCGTGCCTCCCACATCCGAATGAGCCAATTTGCCACTATTTGTTTTCGAATCGTCCAGTCCGGAGCCTCCTTCATTTGTATGAGCCAATCCCGAGCCTCCTACACTTGAATGTGTCAATCTGGTTTGTCCTCTGTTTAAATGGAGACTCCCTCTGTTCAAATAGGCCAATCCAGTGCCTGCTACGCCGGCCACACCTTTCTCCGGATCCCACATTCGCTGGGGACTGAACGTTGAACCTGGGGGAGAGAAAGAGATAAAACAGTTACAGAACAGTCATCAGTTAATGTGGTATTCACTTGAATTATTTTATCCAACAACTTCTGTCAACAGCTTCAGACCACAATATTCGAAAGAAAGTTAACCCCTTCAGTACGATGACGTCATTTTCATCGTATTCTGGTTACCATTAAGCGATTTTCTGTCGCTTATAATCTACCTCTAGGACTCCAAGAGGTAAATATGATCTCGATAAACCCTCTGCTTAAATTAAGCCAATTAGAGTTGTATAATATTAGCCAGAAAAAATGTAAAAAAAGGTGCCATCGTGTTGAAGGGGTTAAAGGAAATGGAGCTTGTGTACGGTCGCGCTAATAAGTCATGTTCCAGCTGTCATTATATTTGGCTTGCTCTGTGCTGTATTAATGTCTGTCTGATGTTGAATAGGGTGGGTAACTGTAGGAAAATGTTTGTATATATCACTCGATATGAAGAAATGAATCTTAAATATTGCTGATACCAATTATTGATCAAAACATACTTGGTCCCGATTCATCACTTATTAGCGCGACTGTACATCCGCCTAAAGTGAAACACTATCAAAGCAATATTAGCTTATATTATGTTATGTTACGTTAGGCAAATTACGATCAACCCACGATATGGTCAACCTCATCATGTACACATCATACAATCCCTACTTTATCACCGAGAATGTACTGTATTAACGTGTGTTATATAATATTCTAGCTAGACTATTATTTAGACGATATTATGCAGCTTAGGAAGGATCTGTGGTAGTTAAAAGAGTTGGTTGAGATAGTTTGAAGTCTATTATTGCTAGAGGTCCTTTCTAAGCTGAATACAATCGTCTAATTATTGCCAGAATAATATGAAAAGGACGTCTTTGGTAATGAAAGGGTTAACCAGTACTCCAACATTACGGTGTCGCTAGCTCCTTCTTCTGGAAGCAATAAGGACCAACGTCGATTGCTCATTTGGTGTCTGGGATATCGAGATCAATTTAGTTTTGGGTAAAATCGTAAAAGGTTAATCTAACGGGGGTTCAGTTCATATAGTAACTTGCAAAGTATGTATGAAATATAAAAATGCTGAAACTACAAAACACCTAATAGTCAGTATTTGGCATATTCTTACTTGACCTTATACTTATCTTTCACCATAAGCTAGACCCACCACATCTTCTTGGTCATAATCTAAATGTTGTCCGATGCATCTGATTGAATGGCTATTGCGGACAATCCAAAAATCTTTCCACGGCCCATCAGTGGCATATAAAATCCTCCCTGATTCTATCTTTGATCGTGGATGGCGTCGTCGAGGAAAGTTAAGCTTTTGAATAAGCTCAATAAGTATATGTACCTCATTTCAAGCCATATTTCACATGAATCGAGTACAGTATTTTCATGTGTGAAGGCAGCTATTGATTTGTTCGGTACGTAGCTGAGATACACAAAAACAATGGACGCATACTAACGCCTTTCACAACAATTTTCAGAGTTTCCCATCCTGTATTTTCATATTGTTTAAGAATTCAGTAACATAATTTCATATCATCACCAACCCACCAATTAACTTACAAATAAACCTAATTAATTAAATTAATGAAACAATGAATACATGTTGTACTCCATGGATTCGAACCTAGGATACTCACACCGAAATACCGTGCACCAAGCGTTACGTTATTAAGATTATCATAGTTTATCCTACACGTACCACCAGAGATTGAGCCCCTATCAAAGGATCATCAGGTGAATGTATTATACCACTATGCCACACTCTCGAAAGGTATGTGATAACAAAATGTGATATTCATTACAAAGTGAGCGAAAATTGCACATCTTTGGTACGGTAAGTAGTTTTAAATCTAAAAATCTATCCAACGAACATAAAAGCTACTTTATGTGTGTCTTTGATGTCAGCAACCTTATGTAGTATACTTATGTAGTATTATTAAATTTGGTCTTTTCTTCTAGGCGAGCGCATCAATGTGTGTGTGTGTGTGTGTGTGTGTGTGTGTGTGTGTGTGTGTGTGTGTGTGTGTGTGTGTGTGTGTGTGTGTGTGATTAAGTGAGTACATGTGTGAACTTGAATATGTGATAGGATGTTAGTCTACATGCGATTGTTTGAATGTGTTTTAGTATTTATTTATGAATGTGTGTAGTGCATAATTTTCCTTTCACAATATTAAAGAAGCCTGAAACAGGTCCATGATTTGTTACACAAAACGATAATTACACACCTCTTATATGTACCAGTTATGTATTAGTTTCCGATACAGAGCAAAATTTGCTATCGATTAAGTATTCGAAGTTGATTCCTGTCTTAGATTTCTGATCAACAGCGCTGCCACACAATCGGTGCGCCAAAAATATGTGAAAGGAATTATGAACTAATGACTTGAATTGCACTTTCCATAGCGAGGTTATCTAAAAGCATAACATTGCTAATCAATGCCATCAAAGATCAAAAGTATAAACACAATGTGAGGAAGAACATTTTATTTACGTTTCGCATATATGCTTCATCAGGCCAATGACACATGCGAAAACGTTGTCAATAAAGTTTTCCTCCTCACATGGTGTTTATATTTATTCTGTTTGCTTTTCTAAGTTTATTTTTTTAAAGACCAAAAGGTAGAAACGGCAAGCCTGATGACCCATGGCAAGATTTTGAAGAGTCCCAATGCCTTCTTTCAAGCCAGTAATCGCAAGAGTCCGACAAATATATTGAACCTGGTGACTAACATGAGCTCTCTTACAACACTGTCAACCAAAGCCTATATTTCACCCTTTCTGTACCGATGACATATTTGTTCATTATATTCTGGCATCTCATAGACGATTTTATTCAGGATGTCAACATACTTATCTCAATTCTTTAAGCCATCATATATACTTCCTAAGCTTCATGAAATTGTCTAAACGTAGCTAGAATAAAATTAAAATGACGTCGACGATGCATAAGGGGTTAACTGTCTAGCTGTCCATTGAAAAACCAAATGAGACCGAACAACAAAGGAGTCGGTTCACAGACGTACAACATAAAATATACATTAATTACCCCTTCCTGTACCAGCAACGTCTGTTATATTTTAGTATAGCTATATTTAGACGATTGTGTGCAGCGTAGGAAGGATCTGTGGTCGTTAAAGGCTTGATTGACATAGTTCGAAGCCTCATAATTGCTTCCTAAACTGAATAAAATCGATTAATAGTAGCCAGAATAAAGTCAAATGTATGTTGACGGTACAGAAAGGGTTAATGAAGACCTCCCAATAACAAGGTCCTTTTTACTGTGAAAAGGCACACAACCAGAGCGAGATGAGAAAATATCTGACTGCAGGGGGAATGACGGAAATGTAGTAGAATAGTAGTAACAGCATTAAGTAAATATGGAGCCTTAAGGGGAGATTTCCACCTGGAGGATTTTTTTCTGAATGTCTTTCTCCCTCATGTTTAGCCCCATTGCTTGTGAGATTTTAAGAACCCTCGCCCCATTTCTGTCAATTTTAAGACCATTCGTGCCATTTAGGCGTCGATTTTTTCCTGGCGAGCGATAGCGAGCCTGTAATTTAAGGGGAACCGGCCTTCGGCCGGGAAATTTTTCTACCGAAAAATGTACAAATTTATCATGAAAGGGGGTCAAGGGGGAGTAATTTTAAGCTTGATGGAAGTCTAGGGAATCAACTAAAACCCTCCCCTTAAAAGTTCCTGGACATTTTGTGTTTGTTTTGCTTTCCGTACTTACGGATATCACGATTGAGTCATGAATTGTATGCCTTTTATAATATTGACTAAGAATTCCTATATATGGCTATATTATTTACATATACAGAGTGCCATTCATGAGCCAGTGTACAGTAGCGCTAATAAGTCATGTTCCAGCTGTAATTACGGTTGGCTCGCTTTGGGCTGTATTGGTTTCTGCCAGATGTTGAATAGGGGGGGTAAGTGTAGGAGCATGTTTGCATATCTCACTCAAAATGAAGAAATCCTGTTTAGATATTACTGATACCAAATATAGAACAATATATACTTGGTGCTGAGACATCACATATTAGGCCGACTGTACATAGCTACAGTATAGTTCCATGGTAAGGAGATATGATGGGTCAGGGAGCTTTAACGGGGTAGGGGTACATTGTTGGTCTATTTATTCAATAATATATTTACTTTTTAGTTTCCTCGGTAACCTTCCATCATGCATAACAAAATACCGCCAAAATCCCCGTTCGAGATAAAAAAAATACTGTTTTGGGTAGGAAACGACCGGTTCCTTCTAAAATTACAGGTTCGCTATCGCTCGCCAGGATAAATCGAAACCTAAATGGCACGAACGTTCTTAATATTGAAAAAATAAATGGGGCGAAAAGCCTTAAGATCTGAAAACTACTGAGGCTAAACATAAGGGAGAAAGTGAACCAGAAAAACTAACCTTCTCCCCTTAACTCATATAAATATGTTTTGCTTAGCTATTTGTATACGCGTTGTGTCCCCACGTTAGTCTAAGGTTTCAAAATTTCAATTATATGGCAGTAGCTTTGTTATGTTATGGAATTTCTATCAAAGGTATTTTATGCTATTGCAGCTTGTCACATAACATTTAGGTAAGTAACATTAGTTGTACACCAGTGACGATCCCTAATATGTGTACATGACTTTATTCTGGATTGGCTATGTTCTTTGGCATCTTTAGCTATGCTCTATTATGTAATTTCAAGTTATGTATGTGTATGTATATACTCAGGCACATACCCCATAACTGGGGGTGGCCGACTTGAGACAGAGCCCGAAAAGAAACAAAATTTAAAGTTCCAATTCTTAGGGTCCGGGACCACTTTCAAGTCCCCTCGCCCCTTACTCTGTCTCGTCGAGTAGATGAACTGTACAAGGGGAGGAAGATTCCTAGTCCCCTGTCCCCAGAGGGAAAAGTAGGACAGTATAAGAGACAGACAGAATCGGCAAAGGTTGGGTGGAAGATGCCGAACCTCACTCTGGATAGGACCAGCCCTCACCCAGTCATACCTGTGATAAAGTAAGCCGAGGTGACGTGGAGGATGACGGCCAGTATAAGCTTGGTCATCGTTACTGTTACACCCAAGGCTATCTGAAAGGAGAAGAAGACGATAATGTTTAGTCTAGACTGTGAGGACATGACTGTACACGGTATATAATGTGGATATACCGGTATAGTCTAGACTGTGAGGACATGACTGTACACGGTATATAATGTGGATATACCGGTATAGTCTAGACTGTGAGGACATGACTGTACACGGTATATAATGTGGATATACCGGTATAGTCTAGACTGTGAGGACATGACTGTACACGGTATATAATGTGGATATACCGGTATATAATGTGGATATACCGGTATAGTCTAGACTGTGAGGACATGACTGTACACGGTATATAATGTGGATATACCGGTATATCATTATGTTGTTTCCCTTGCTAATACACACCCAAATATATTTGTATGAGGGAGGAACACAATATAAGCCCTTGAGGATCATGACGCATTTTGACACATTAATTTGGCTATCATTAGACGATTTTATACAGCTTAGGAAGGATCTTTAGTAAATAAAGGGAAAAGACTATCTCGATTTAAACTCCATATACCATTGCTAATCTGAATAAAATCGTCTAATAATAGCCAGATATATATAAACATATTGCGTCTTGGATCCTCAAGGGGTTGAGGTGTATGTCAAACCATGTCATAGAGAGCGATAACGTGACTCCATTTTTATATTTAAGTTGTTTTGAAATATAAATGAAATGGTAAATATAAAGCAATAGTACACTCGGATACCATAGTCGCGCTAGCCCATTCACACAAATTCGTGGACTTCATTTATTTGTAATTATGGGAATATATCTCTGAAAACGTATTTATGACTATAATTTTCAATAAATCAACTACAAAAATATATATATACGATTTATTGTAAAGCAAGTTCTATCCAAAAATCAATCCCGATATATATACTGTAATTACATAATGAAACACATAGAGGGTCCACGAATTCATATGAGTGGGCTAGAGACTATGGTATCCGAGTGTACCGTACGTGCAGTAATATATGATAATGTTGTTATATGTATGCCTTTGCCATATGATTTTCCAGTAGGGCATGACTTTGGTGATGTACTGAACGTTCTTAGGAAGACACACAGATGGCGTTAGGCATCACACGCCACCAGCTGATTTTAGATTCGATAGTGTTTTCCTTACTGTATTTCTTTAACCCCCACCTTACCGGCGACGACTTTTTAATTATATTCTATCTATATACAGACGATTGTGTGCAGTTTAAGAGGAACTGCGATAGTGAAAGGGGTTAAGTGAGATACTTCGAAGCCTGATAAGAGCTGGAGGCCCTTTTCAAACTAAATACAATCGTCTAACAAAAACCAGAATACAGTTAAAAGGACGGCACCTGTACTGGAAGGGTTAATGTTTGGAATACACATATTGCCGCATGCTATATTCTATTCATTAGGACGAGTCTAGATATGGCGAACCCTAACCTTTTGTAGCCAAAATAACTAAAATTAAGCCATCATCGTAACGAAATGTTTAAGGGGAGGTATTTAGTTTGTTCCCTAGACCTCCATCAAGCTTAAAATTACACCCCCTTGAGTCCCTTTCAAGATAAATTTGTAAATTTTTCGGTAGAAAAATGTCCCGGCCGAAGGCCGGTTCCTCTTAAATTACAGGCTCGCTATCGCTCGCCAGGATAAAATCGACATGAAATGGCATGAAAGGTCTTAATATGGGGTGAAAGTTCTTAAAATTGCTAAACTAATGGGGCAAACGTTTTATAGTATCAAAAGCAATGGGGCTAAACATGAGGGAGAAAGGGGTCAAGAAAAAAATCCCTCAAGTGGAGATCTCCCCTTAACTAACCTAATATAACCTACATCACATTATCTAAACTAACTAAACATAGTCATCCAACCATAATTACTCTATTACTAATTTACTTGTGAAAAAGAAACCAACCAAACCCAAATTAATTTTAATTACCCTAAATAACTTAACCTAACATAACAAAGCCAACCTAGAATAGTTGAACTGCTAACAAATCTGGACAACACATATATATATTTTTTTTTTACGCTTGGTTGGCGGTCGATGTCGAGGAGGAAAAACGCACGAAAAATACTGAGGATAAAATGCATATAGAATTTTCCTTCCATGAAATCCATGCTGATGTTTAATTCTGAAAAATAAAGAATGAATACACAGTGATACAAATACGTGGATTGTATGGCTTGTTTATTACAATACCGGCTTGGTCGGAATAATGAAGGAACAAATTCAATTTAATAGGAATACTAGAGGATCAACATTAATTTAATATGATATAATAAAACAAAATCGTCGAATAGTATCCCAAATATAATGAGAGGTGAGCCATGGAATACAGAGAGGACTAAGGAACTAACTACAATATAATGAGAGGTGAGCCATGGTATACAGAGAGGACTAAGGAACTAACTACAATATAATGAGAGGTGAGCCATGGTATACAGAGAGGACTAAGGAACTAACTACAATATAATGAGAGGTGAGCCATGGTATACAGAGAGGACTAAGGAATTAACTACAATATAATGAGAGGTGAGCCATGGTATACAGAGAGGACTAAGGAATTAACTACAATATAATGAGAGGTGAGCCATGGTATACAGAGAGGACTAAGGCATTAACTACAATATAATGAGAGGTGAGCCATGGTATACAGAGAGGACTAAGGAACTAACTACAATATAATGAGAGGTGAGCCATGGTATACAGAGAGGACTAAGGAACTAACTACAATATAATGAGAGGTGAGCCATGGTATACAGAGAGGACTAAGGAATTAACTACAATATAATGAGAGGTGAGCCATGGTATACAGAGAGGACTAAGGAACTAACTACAATATAAACAGGTTAGCAATGTATACAGAGAGGACTAAGGCATTAACTACAATATAATGAGAGGTGAGCCATGGTATACAGAGAGGACTAAGGAACTAACTACAATATAATGAGAGGTGAGCCATGGAATACAGAGAGGACTAAGGAACTAACTACAATATAAACAGGTTAGCAATTAACCCCTTGAGGACTATGACGAAATTTAGAAGTTTATTATGGCTATCATTACACGATTTTAGTCAGATTAAGAAGGGTATGTGGAAGTCAGATGGTTAATTGAGATAGTATTAACCCTCTTGTTTTAACGCCTTGAGGATTATGATGCATATTCAAAGTTTATTCTGGCTATCATTAGACGATTTTAGTCAGATTAAGAAGGGTACGTGGAAGTCAGATGGTTAATCGAGATAGTATTAACCCTCTTGTTTTAACGCCTTGAGGATTATGATGCATATTCAAAAGTTTATTCTGGCTATCATTAGACGATTTTAGTCAGATTAAGAAGGGTACGTGGAATAAAATGTCACTATGCGTCATAATCCTCAATTGTATAAAATCACCTATTGATAGCCAGAATAAAATGGTAATAACTCTTGCACATAGTGATTGTATGTCTACCCTTTTATGAACATTTACTGGCAAAGGAAAATATAAGGCACTCGTGTTTCGCCGGCAGTGTTCGAGTTAAGGGGAGATATCCACTTGAGGGATTTTTTTCTGGACCCCTTTCTCCCTCATGTTTAGCCCCATTGATTTTGAGATTTTAAGACCTTCGCCCTAGTAGTTTGGATATTTTAAGACATTTTGCCCCATTTCTGTCAATTTTAAGACCTTTCGTGCCGTTAAGGTGTCGATTTTTTCCTGGCGAGCGATAGCGAGCCTGTAATTTAAGAGCAACCGGCCTCCGGCCTGGACATTTATCTACCGAAAAATGTACAAATTTATCTTGAAAGGGGGTCTAGGGGATGTAATTTTAAGCTTGATGAAAAAGTAGGGAACAAACTAAATACCTCCCCTTAAATATATATCAGCCTCCAAATAATATTATAGTCTTTAGTTTAGTTCGCAATACCAATACAAGGAAAACACACAGATTGCAGGAGACGAGAGCTCACGTGAATCCTGCTTAAATACACGTGATTTTAACTGTTAGGAATTATCATTGTGATAAACATAGACTTATATAGCCTAATGTTGGCATTTATAGCATATAGTTGTAGGACACTCACATTCATTGTCACTTACAGTTCATGAGGTAAAGTCTGAAATTTCACCACAAATCAATACCATCAAGAGGGGGTAAATCTTAATACAAACTTAAATAATCGGCTACTAATTTACATAAGTATTACATGGCAAAGATTACCAACACGAAAAAGTATCTCTAAATGTATGCAGAGGATGTGATGTATCATAATAGTTACTCCTCATTTTGGCCCTTCTCGGTTATTGGTCAAGGGGAAATATTTGTTTTTCTGAACCCTCTTCTCCTTCATGTTTAGCCCCATTAGTGTTCACATTTTAAGACTTTTGCCCATGTCTTTATCTATATTAAGACCTGTTGTGCCATTTATGTGTCGATTCTTCCTGGCGACCGATAGTGAGCCTGTAAGTTAGGAGGAAGCAGTCTTCAGCCGGGAAATTTATCTCGAAGAGGGGGTCTTTGGGATGTATTATTTTAAAGGTTGTTATAGGTCTAGGGAACAAACTAAAACAAATACATATACCGGTATTAATACAATATATATATTCAGTATATATATATAAAATAACTCCCTTAAGTTTGAGCAGATTAGGTAGTAAATTTAATAAATATGTTAAGATTGGCATGCTACACAACAATGGGTTATGTTGTGGCTTTGACTTTTTCAGAACAGGAATGCCAACACATAGCACAAACAATAAATACACTAATTACTCACCAACACACACAAACCTATAATATACACATGTTATCTACCTATTGCCAAATCCCTTCATCCCCAACGGGGTGACCATGAATGAATCGACTCCATGCACCTTGGCATCTGTGAGTCGGCGCCTATCGTCCCATTCAACACCACATTCACTCATATATCTATCACCTCCTTCCCTCCACCTCACTCTCGGTCTGCCTCTCCCACTCTGCCCTTCCACCTCACTCTCATACACTCTTTGTAATCACTTTTTTCACTCGCCTGGATATTCCAACATTCACTGCTCTTGCTAGTATTTCTTTAATGATTCCATCCATATACTGTATACACTGAACAACCATGGGGACATCACACACCTAACGACATCCCAAAATTCCGATCAGATTATTCTATTTGTTCATCTTCTACAAGCATTGTTGCCCTTGTACCCTCGTTCTTGCTCGTCACTGCTTACAACTCATCAACTACTCCGTACATTCTCTCCACAAACATGCTCTATTAACTTTGCAATAGGATATCTCCAAGTCCACGAAGGCATCATACAACTTCCGTTTCTTCTCCACATATTTCTCCATATCAATTATCAAGGAAAAGATCTGGCTCTGCACACTTCTTTCCTTCCTAAACCCACTCTGTTTTGTTATATTTCTCACTCCCTCAATCACTTTCCTACAGTACATACTTCCTACGCTAAGAAGACTATCCCCCAGCTGTGATTGTCAATCACTCCTAACTCTCCTTTCATGTAATGTCTGATTCCCATTCTTCTGTTACACTTCTCTACACATTATTCATACACATTTATCCTCTACCTCACCTCCATACACCAGCATCTCACGCAGACTACGAGGTCAGCTCATTGAAGTTGTTAAAATACTTAATGGGTTTGACAATGTGGATTATAGAAAAATGTTTAGCCTCAATATGAATACAACACTCAACAATGCCTGGAAATTAGAATTGAAAAGGTTCAGCACTAGTATTTGCGGAAACTTTTTCAAATATAAGATCTGTTCTACCTGGAACAAACTTCCCTCAAAAGGTGTAAATAGTTCTCCAGTTGAGCAGTTCAAGAAGAGAGTAGATAGTATTTTGCACATTCTGTAAAGAGTGTAGTGCACTAAACAGTCTCTCTCCTTCCACTTCGAGTATCTCCTCAGAATGGACTGCAAGGTCTCTGAGATACTAACTATTCCTTGTAACTCTCTCTCTCTCTCTCTCTCTCTCTCTCTCTCTCTCTCTCTCTCTCTCTCTCTCTCTCTCTCTCTCTCTCTCTCTCTCTCTCTCTCTCTCTCTCTTCATTTGTGTAATCGTATTATAGAGAAAATACCTGATGCTTAAAGGTGGGGGTGCATGGGTTGAGATAAACATGGAATGATAATCGCCAAGCTGTACATAATTACCTTGCAAAATGCAATGACACTGAAATAATGATTAACAATGGTATAAAGGATTTTGTGGATTGTCTATACCGGGCCTGTGACGTCACAGGAGTGAAAGTCCACCATCCAGTCCAGGATGACGATACTGGTGTGACGCCACTATGACGTCACAGGCCCGGTATAGACGATCCGCAAAATCCTTTATACCATTGTTAATAATGATTTCAGTGTCATTGCATTTTGCAAGATAATTATGTAGAGCTTGGCGATTATTTGTCCATGTTTACCTCAAACCATGCACCCCCACCTTTAAGTTATCTTTGTCACTCATTCATTCTCTCTCTCTCTCTCTCTTAATTTTGTCAGTCGTATTATAGAGAAAATACATTTACGCATTCACAAAATAATATATTATACATTAACCCTTTCAGTACCGATGTCGTCCTTTTACCTTTACTCTGGCTACTATTAAACGCTTTTTTTCAGTTTAAACAGGCCCTCCAGTAATGAAGAGGCTTCCAACTATTTCACTTAACCCTTTTTACTACCAGAGATCCTTCTTAAACTGCACAAAGTTGTATCAATATAGCTAGAATAACTGTTAAAAGACATCGCTGGTACATAGGGGGTTAAGGGGGGATGGTCATTTTGTTCTGGCCCCTCTTCGTCCTCGTGTTTAGCCCCATTAGCTTTCAGATGTTATGACGTTCGGCCAATTAGTTTAGTGATTTTATAACCTTTCGCCTCATTTATTTGTCAATATTAAGACGTTTCGTGTCATGTAGGTGTCGATTTTATCCTAGGAAGCGATAGCGAGCCTGAAATTTAAGAGGAACCGGCCTTCGGCCGGGAAATTTTTCTATCGAAAAATGTACAAATTTATCTTGAAGGAGGGCCTTTGGGGGTGTTATTTTTAAGTTTGATGAAAGTCTAGGGAGGAAACTAAAAAAAATATACAAATATATATAAATGAGGAAATAAAGACGACCATCCCCAATAAGTATTACAGTATATTACAGTAGTGTGTAATCCACAAGACAGTCGCTATCGGTGAGCCTTTAAGGGAAGATGCGTCATTTGTTCTGGTCCCCCTTGTCTCTCATGTTTAGCATATTAGTTTGGGAGTTGACATTCGTTCCATTAGTTTGGCAATTTTGAGACCTGTCACCCCTTTTCTTTGTCAATATTAAGACCTTTCGTGCTATATAGCTGTCCATTTATGTTTGGCGAGTGATAGCGAGCCTGTAATTTAGGAGGAATCAGCCTTCGGCCGGAACATTTTTCTACCGAAAAAAAAAAAAAAATCAAATTTATCTTAAAGAGGGGTCTTGGGGGTGTTTTTTTAAGCTTGATGGAGGCCTTGTGCGGAAACTTAATAATACAAGAATATATGAATATATTTAAAAACAAAAACAAAACAAAAACTAACCAATTAAGGACCTTACTCCATTACCATGCACACAAACAAATTCATAGGTATTATATTTTTCATTTTATTGAATGTCATAATTAAACTGTTACTTGTAATAATATGTTTGTTACCATGTTTGGATCACTCGAATATGTGTTAACTGTCAGTGCTGCAAATGTTAAGGGGGGTGACCTGTTTTTGTTCTGTCCCTTTCTATCTTTCTCTGGCTTGTATCCATTTGGCCCCATTCAGCCTACTGTTTTAAGACTTTTATCCCCATCCAGGTGTAATTTTTTTACTGGTGAGCGGTAGCGAGCCAGCATATTTTTTATTTTTGTTTGACAGCAGGCTAAATTTGTACATTTTTCGATAGAAAAATTTCTCTGGCGAAGCCGGATTTCTTCATATAATGCTGGCTCGCTATCGCTCGCCAGGAAGAAATCGACACCTAGGTGGGGATAAAAGTCTTAAAATAGTTGGCTGAATGGGGCCAAATGGATAGAAGCCAGAGAAAGAGAGAAACGGACAGAAATAAAAAAAAAACAGGTCACCCCCCTTAATGCCTGTTGGTGGGTAAATAAGTGAAGACGACGTTACCGGTACCTAGGAGGCTCCGTGGAGGCGTGTGACTGTTGTAGGGTACCGGTCATGTTGTTGTTCACACAACACTGGCTTCAATAACAACAACAAGGGAGAATAGTAAGGCCAATTTGTTTTCTACTTCAGCTTACTCGCCTGATGTATCCCCGTCAGACACTCTTATTATCTTGTGATGTGTGAGCAAGGGCATTGTTCCGCAGCAACCACATCCATGTATTTGCTTACACAGCGAATATACAATACAGAATGATGACACAAATGTAATTGGTCATTGAAAGGACTGAACGACACCACACAGCTATTTTACCAACATGTGCACTATATTTAAGGGGAGAGGGGTCGTTTAAGGGGAGAGGGGTCGTTTAAGGGGAGAGGGGTCGTTTTTCTGGTCCCCCTTCTTCCTTATGTTTAGCTCCATTAGTTTTCAGATTATAAGACGTTCGGCCGATTAGTTTGCCGATTTTAGTACCTTTCGCCCCATTACTTTGTAATTATTAAATCAAGGAAGTCTAGGGACGAAACTAAAAATAATCATATATAGCCACATAAATGAACAAATAAACTGGCCCATCTCCCCTTAAAGAATGTTAGATACTTATATATACAGTATATCTACAGTATATATATATATATATACAGTATATCTACAGTATATATATATATATATATATATATAAACATCGGTTCACGTCAATACACTAATGGAGGAAGAAAAAACCTTGGAGAAGATTGGAAGTTTTTGTCGCTGTTGATTGATTGATTGATTGATTGATTCTTTATTGAGAAAGCATAAATACATGGGAATACATAATTACACGTCTCAAAAGGGCAAAGGTGATAAAACAGTCTTTTACCCTACTCATATTATACATGTACAATATAAACACAAACATGAATACAACATTTAGTAAGTTTTTATCTCTATACTTGTTAGCAAACCAGTTGTCCCTAACTGTTTAAGAAGGACCCTTAGCTAAGCTGGGCTTAGGCTTAGCGCGGGTTTGTTATAATCCTTCTACTTTGTCGCTGTTCGATGTGAAGGAGGAAGGGGGAGAGAGGGGTGGGGGGGGGGGGGGGGGGAGGCTCCTGGTTCTTTCAGTTCGATCCCTCTAGGCACCCCCCCCCCCCCTCTCAACCCTTCCCCCCCCCCTCTTCATCTACTTGACCCTAATGATCATTTATCTCACCTCCTCCTCCCGTCACTTCCTTTTCTCCGCCGCCCTCTCAACTTTCATCACTGCTCACTATATAAATCAGTGATTCACGACTCTCTCTCTCTCTCTCGGACGCCTTGATCCCCGCAGGTGTGACCACAAAGGAACGCCCTCATGCACCTCTGTCCCCAGTCAGTCGACACCCCTCCTCCCATCCAGCACCGGTTTCACGCATATACTTCTTAACTCCATCCTTCCACTTCTCTCTCGGTTTACCTCTCCCTCTCCGTTCTTCCACCTCGCTCTCGTACACTCTCTTAGTCATTTTCTCACTTCCCATACGTTCCACATGCCCGAATCATCTCAAGGTGTTCCTTGTCACACTTTCCAGCACAACTACATCAGCAGCACAAAGCTCTCGTACTTCCTCATTCGTCTGTCTATCCCTCTATGTAACTCTGCACGCACTTCTCAAGTAACTCATTTCCACCCCTCTCACTCTAGGTTTTTATGTCTCCATCAACGTTCATGCTTCGCTCCCGTAAGTTAATGTCGGTATTAAATTACCACACTGTCATGCAGGGACTTCTTTACTTCCACGCTGACCACCCTGCAGAATATCTTGTTACTGTTTTTAGCGTTCCTACAACCCTCTTCCCTATTGGTCTATGTATATTATCTTTATTTATTTGTTTATGTGTTTTATTTAGTTTCTACACTAGGCCTCCATCAAGCTTAAAAACAGCCCCTAGACTCCCCCTTCAAGATATATGTGTGCATTATTCGGTAAAAAAAAATGTCGCAGCTAAAGGCCGTTTCCTCTTAAAATTACAGGCTCGCTTTCGTTCGCCAGGACAAAAATTACACCTAAATGGTACGAAAGGTCCAAATATTAACAAAGACATGGGGCGAAAGGTCTTAAAATCACCAAAATAATGGACATGACGTCTTAAAATTTGAAAGCTAACGGGGCTAAAGATGAGAGAGAAGGGGGTCCAGAAAAAAACAACCTTCCCCCCTTAAAGATATACGCTACGGGTCACTGACAAGATATCAACACGGCTTATCGGTCGAGTTTGGTAATGGGAACAGTTCTCGCATCGACTACATTCTATTCTTATGATTATTTTCGAAGTAATGTTTCAAAATATTGCAAGTTGTACCACCTTTTAGTGCCGGGGATTGGACCTACTGTACTGCTTGCCGGTGATAATACTATTAAGGGAACATGGGCCGTTTTTCGGGTCCCCCTTCTTCCTCATACTTAGCCCCATTAGTTTTCAGATTTTATGACGTTCGGCCCATTAGTTTGGAGATTTTAAGACCTATCGCCCCATTTCGTCGTCAAATTTAGACCTTTCGTGCTATTTAGGGGTCGATTTTTTCCTGGCGAACGATAGTGAGCCTGTAATGTTGGAAGAACCGGCCTTGGGCCGGGACATTTTTCTACCGAAAAATTTACAAATTAATCTAGAAGGGGGATCTAATGGATGTTTGTTTTTTTTAATATGATGGAGGTCTAGGGAGGAAACTAGAAAAATAATGAATACATGCAAAAATGGGCCAAAAAGTGAACCATCTCCCCTTAAGGTTTTGTTTTTCCTGGACCCACTTCTCCCTCATGTTTAGCATCATTAGTGTTGAGATTTTAGGACTTTCGCACTATACAGTAGATTTGGATATTTTAAAATCCTCCGCCACATTTCTATGTCAAATATAAGACCCTTCCAGCCACTTAGGTGTTGATTTTGTTCGGGCGAATGATAGCTAGCCTGACATTGAGGAGGAACCGACCTTTGGCCAGGGTATTTTTCAACTGAAAAAGCTTGACGGAAATCTAAGGAGGAAACAAAAACATAAATAAACAAATGCACAAATGAAAAAAAAAAAAATTACATAAACACATAACTATATACATAATTATAATCTCCCCTTAAAACCCGGATTGTTTGTCGCCGGTTAATAATTGTGGGACATTTAAATAATCAGTTTGCCTTGGCCTACACTGTACAATCGGGGGTATTAAGGGGAGATTTTTAAGTTTGTTCCCTAGACTTCCATCAATCTTAAAATTACACCCCCTAGACCCCTTTTCAAGATAATTGTGTACATTTTTCGGTAGAAAAATGTCCCGGCCGAAGGCCGATTCCTCTTAAATTACAGGCTCGCTATCGCTCGCCAGGAAAAAATCGACACCTAAATGGCACAAAAGGTCTTAAAATTGACAGAAATGGGCGAAAGTTCTTAAAATCGCCTAACTATTGGGGCGAACGTCTTAAAATCTCGAAATCATTGGGGCTAAACATGAGGGAGAAAGGGATCCAGAAAAAAATCCCTCAAGTGGAAATCTCCTCTTAAGTGTTGTCATAGATTCCAGTGGTTTTCGCTCAAAATGTGTTATTAGTATCTTTATAGTTACTGGGAAAAGTGCTTATCCCTCAGAGTATTAGTCAGTGTCCGAAACTTTGTGAAATATCTGACAACACTTATTAACCTCGACTGTACAATGTATAATAAAGCACACATATATTTGTAGCGTTCACCGCTTTAGTTTGGCTTTTTCATTACCTTTCACTCTATTTTTTGGTCAAATTTAAGACCTTTCGTGTTTGTCTAGTGTCGATTATTTTATCTGGCAAGCGATAGCGAGCCTGCGTTTTAGGAGGAATAAATCTTCGGCCGGGTCATTTCTCATTAACATATCCACAAAATTATCTCGAAGGAGGGTCTTGGTTTATTTTTAATGATGATGAAGGTCTAGGGAGGGGAAGTAAACAAAAATATAAAATAAATACATAAAATATACAAACAAACATTACTTTCAAGCACGGAGATATATTTTTTTTTGAGGGGGGAGAGAGTTTGTTTACTATGCTTACCGGTATGTTACTATTAATTCTGGACTGCCTCCATCACCTACTACTGGGTCTTTGTATTCCGTGTATCTATGTCACTCTATGTAAACTGTCTGGTCATTTGTGTGCACGGACGGTCATGTTTGTGTGGGTCTTGTACGTGTTTGAATGTGTGTGTGTGTGTGTGTGTGTGTGTGTGTGTGTGTGTGTGTGTGTGTGTGTGTGTGTGTGTGTGTGTGAGAGAGAGTTGTGTGTGTGAGTTGTGTGTGTGTATGTGCATGTATGCATGTATATATATGTGTGTGAGTGTGTGTGTGTGTGTGTGTGTGTGTGTGTGTGTGTGTGTGTGTGTGTGTGTGTGTGTGTGTGTGTGTGTGTGTTAATCAGAGAGGAAATTATCGGACTTAATTAGTCTTGGATGGATGAGCCACTTATAAAGCCCAAGGACATATTGCCTTGGCGGGGGATCATCAGGGGAAATATTGAAGAAAGGAAAAATGTGGATAAGAAAAAGTGACTACGAGTTATAAGGAGTTGCTTGTATATAAAATACCTTGCGGTTCATTCCAAGGAGACACTTTTGATGAAAGGAGAGAGTTGGTATAGCGCAGTACTATTATTATTATTATTATTATGTGTGCAAAAGGCCATCTACTCTCTTCTTAACCACTGCACCACCATTACTTAAAGTTCATCATATTCTGGTTACCATTAGACGATTTTCTCTAGTTTATAATCTACCTCTTCGACTCAAATGGGTAAATACGATCTCAATAATCCCTCTTAATAACATGGGTCCTTCTTAAACTGCATAACATCATGTAATGTTGGCCAGAATCAAAGGTAAAAAGATGTCGCTGGAACGGAAGGGATTAATATGTTCTCTTGGACAACTAAGTATTGTATAACTGACGAAGACATTTATTCAAGCTTTAAAGGGGGGAAGTTTTTTTTTTCTGGACTCCTTCTCCTTCATGTTTGGTCCCATTAATTTTCAGATCTTAAGACGTTCGGCTCATTAGTTTGGTGTTTTAAGACATTTCACTCCATATCCTTGTCAATATTAAGCCCTTTCGTGCCATTTAGTAGGTGTCGACGTTTTCCTGACGAGCGACAGCAATCCTGTAATCTTAAGAAGAATCGGCCTTCGGTCGGGAAATTTGTCTACCGAAAACAAATTACAAACTTATCTTGGGGGTGTTTTGTTAAGTTTGATGGAACTTGGAAGCCTAGCAAGGAAACTATAATATAAATAAATAATAAATAAATAAATAAATAAATAAATAAATATATAGACCAAGTAATATTAAGGCACACCCCGTTCTTAACCCTCTGAGGATCGATGACGCACTTCTTGTTTTGTTGGCTGGCTATTATTAGACGATTTTATTCAGATGAGGAAGGGTATATGGAAGTCAGAGGGTTGATTGAGATAGTATTTACCCTTTTAACACCCACAGATCCTTCCTAAGCTGCATAAAATCGTCTAATGATAGCCAAAATAAAACTGCTAAAACGCGTCAGAGCTTCAAAGGGTTAACATTTATCCTCCATTACAAACCCCAATACGCTAGAATAAATTAATTTAAGCATAAACCAAATACCCCACTTAACATAGTTTTATTTGACTAAGCTTATACACAATACTATTGCTAAACCCTTTCAGCTCCAATTGATGGCCATGGTTGCGTGTTGTATGTTGTGGCTAAACATCTAGGAGCCCATAATACTGCACAGCCTAGAACTAAATATTTTACTTGATTAATTAGTGAAAGCTTTTGATCATCACCATTTACTGCGTTAGTGTCAATAGTTTAGCAAATATCATGGCTGAAAAATCAGGTTGACCTCACAATTCGCCATTACTGTGTCAGCCCTATTGCATTATATAGAAACAAATGTATTATATTCCAGGGGACAATTTCTTAACATATAAGCTATTTGGAGTTTGTCTGCCTGTCTGTCCAACGCAGTCCAATTTATACGCAACTCAAGTATTCAGTTTTCATTCAGTTGACTTATAAATTATCCACTACGATCGGCGTGTATCCATATGGGCTTAGGGACACACTCTTCATGAATACGCTCATTGCAGTTTGATACTTGAGAGAATTAAAGGGGGATGACCTGTTTTTGTTCTGTCCTTTTCTATCTTTCTCTGGCTTGTATCCATTTGGCCCCATTCACCCTACTGTTTTAAGACGTTTATCCCCATCCAGGTGTCAATTGTTTACTGGTAAGCGGTAGCGAGCCAGCATATTTTTTATTTTTGTTTGACAGCAGGCTAAATTTGTACATTTTTCGATAGAAAAATGTCTCTGGTGAAGCCGGATTTCTTCATATAATGCTGGCTCGCTATCGCTCGCCAGGAAGAAATCGACACCTAGATGGGGATAAACGTCTTAAAATAGTTGGCTGAATGGGGCCGAATGGATACAAGCCAGAGAAAGAGAGAAAAGGACATAACATAACATAACATTAATACATTTCTAGCACTAGGCAACAAAGGCCATATGGCACTAAAGCAGGAAACGGATAGTGTTAGAAGGAAAGGAAGTTAAATATCGGTAAGGAGGCTGAGAGAGGAAAGGAAAGCCATTACGTGGTCAACGGAAAAGAAAGGGGACTCTGAGAGGAGATCGGCAAGACAAGGACGACGACCAAGGGAAAATAGAAAGGGAAAAGAACGGCGACGGGCCGAAGAAAAGAGAGGACCGTCAAGGAAAATGTGAGAAATAGAAACCTGAACACCACACCGGGAGCAAAGAGGTGGAGGCGAGCGGGACATGAGGAAGGAGTGGGTAAGTCTGGTATGGCCTAGCCGAAGCCGGGCCAATGCAGTCTCCCAACGGCGAACACGGTGAGAGGGGTCAGCCCAGGCAGAAACGGAGGCCTTAACAGTGCGGAGCTTATTAGAGGAAAGAGAAGACCACATTGTTTGCCAGCGAGACAGGAGAAAGGCAGAAATAGCTGAATAATAGTCAGAGGCGGGAATAGAGAGAGAAGTTGATCGGATCGCCGCAGCGTCGCGAGCGAGAACATCAACCTGCTCATTTCCACGGACACCAACATGGCTAGGCACCCAACAAAATAGGACAACCTTTTTCCGAGCAGAGAGACTGACAAGCCAATCGTGGATGGCAAGAACCAACGGATGGACAGCAGGGAAAGACTGCAAGAGAAGAATGGCACTGTAAGAGTCAGAAAAAAGAGTAAAGGAGGAAGAAGGAAAGAAGCACATGAGACGGACGGCAAAGAAGATAGCGTAAAGTTCGGCAGTCAGAACACCAGCTGGAGAAGGGAGAGAATACTGATAAGAACGAGAAGGAAAAAGGATGGCAAACCCGACGCCAGAAGACGAACGGGAGCCATCAGTGTAAACCGGGGTAGAAGAAGAATGCTGTGTAAGGTGTACAAGGAAACGAGAACAAAGAACTGAGGGCGGGGTAGAGGACTTAGAACAAGGAAAAATAGAGGGACACAAGGAAATACGAGGAAGGAGCCAAGGAGGACACTTACTGAGCCGGAGCGGAAGAACATGGAAGGGGGAAAACGAAGAATGAGAAAGTAAGGAATCCATACGAGAAAGGAAAGGGGGCCGAAGGCGAGAATGAGACGGAACAGGAACAGTAGGAAGAAGAGAGGTATGCAAGGAAGGAAACTGAAGCAACCGGGCGTAGTACCAGAGAGAGAGAAGGGCCCGACGTCGGTACAAAGAAGGGACGCCAGATTCAGCATAGAGGCTTTCAACAGGGGAAGAGCGAAAAGCACCCAAGGCAAGACGTAAACCGAAATGGTGAACAGAGTCAAGTTTATGGAGGACAGTGTCGGAGGCTGATGAGTAAACCTGACAACCATAATCGAGTTTAGAAAGAACAAGGGCAACGTGAAGGCGAAGAAGGAGAGCACGGTCCGCACCCCAAGTGAGGTGGGACAGGGTCTGGAGGAGACGAAGACGGTGCAAAGCAGCAACCTTAACAGAGGAAATATGAGCTGCCCAGTTAAGACGAGAATCAAAGACAAGACCCAAGAAGGTAGTCGAAGAGCGATAAGGTAAAACGGAACCATACAGTTCAAGAGAAGGACGCGGGATAACGTGGCGACGAGTGAAAGACATAGCACAAGATTTAGTCGTAGAAAAACGAAACCTGTGAGCAGTGGCCCATGACGAGGCAGCCACAATCGCTGATTGGATAAGGGAGCGTAATGCAACAATATCCAAATCAGCCGCATAGATCGCAAAGTCGTCGACATATAAGGAGGACCTGACCGTAGCTGGAAGAGAAGAGATAATGCCATTAATGGCTATGAGAAAGAGGATAGTACTTAAAACGGAACCCTGAGGCACACCTTCTATCTGAGGGAATAACCGAGAAAACGAGGAATTCACCCGGACACGAAAAGAACGAGAAGAAAGGAAATTACGGATAAAGACGCCCATATTACCATGGATATGAAAAGAACGGAGTTGGCATAAAATATGATGTTTCCACGCGGAATCGTACGCCTTCTCGAGATCGAAGAAAACAGCAAGAACTGACTCATGGCGAGCAAAAGCAGACCGGACGTAGGTCTCCAAACTAAGTAAAGGGTCGATAGCGGACCGAGCACGCCGAAAACCAAACTGGGTCGAAGACAAAAGCTGACGTGATTCGAGAAGCCACATCAGGCGGACATTAACCATCCGTTCAAACAGCTTGCATAAACAACTCGTCAAGACAATAGGGCGATAGTCTTGGGGCGAGAAACCCGACTTTCCAGGCTTAAGAAAAGGAATAGTAAGAGCAGAACTCCATGCAGGAGGGAAAACACCAGACGACCAAACCTTATTAAAAATAGCCAATAAAAATACCAAAGCCTCAGTGGAAAGATGCTTAAGCATTAAATTATGGACGCCATCAAGACCCTCAGAAGTAGCCTTACAGGCACGAAGAGTGGAGAGCAACTCACGGGAAGAAAACGGGGTGTTGTACGACTCTGCCGAAGACAGAGTGAAAACAACTGGAGAAGCCTCTGCGACGGCTTTAAGTGAATGAAATTCCGGGGGGAGATGAGAGCCACTACTGACCGAGCTAAAGTAAAGACCAAAACGATCGGCGACTGCCTCCGAGTCAGCAACAGACTCCCCATCAATAATGAAGCACAAGAGAATGAGGAGGTAAACGCTTGCCCGAAATCTTGCGAATGCGCTTCCAGACGGACTGAACAGGAGTAAAGGACGTAGTGGAGTAAACATAGGACACCCAACTCTGACGTTTAGCAGACTTGACTGTGCGACGGAGGAAGGCAGACACCTGACGAAAAAGTATAAAAGAACGATCATGAGCGGGAGTAAAACGCTTACGACGAAAGCTCTTCCAAGAAGCCCGTTTGACGCGGAGAGCCTTGGAGCAGTTCGGGGACCACCAAGGGACACATTTAGACGTAAAAGGACGGGAAGTCCGAGGAATAGAGACTAAGGCAGCACTCAAAATTGTGACTAGAAAAAAGGCCAGTAAATCATGGACAGATGAAAAATCAGACGGAAGTAAGGAAGGGATAGATAGTGAAGCAAAAGTAGACCAGTCCGCACGCTGGAAGCACCAACGAGGAGGACCAGGGACAGGAGAATAGGAGGTAGGAGAGAGCAGAACAGGGAAATGGTCGCTATAGAGAGAATCCTCCAAAACAGACCAATGAAAAAGAAGAGACAGGGAAGGGGAACACAAAGAAAGATCGAGACAAGAAAGAGAACGTGTTCTAGCATCAAAATGAGTCGGGGAACCAGTATTAAGGAGAAAGAGGTTATTATTAGTAATGAAAGACTCTAATGCACGACCACGTGAGGTAATGACAGAATCACCCCACAGGGTGTGCCTACAATTATAATCACCAAGCAATAAAAACGGAGGAGGCAGCCGAGCTAAAAACATGGTAAAAGAGTCAAAATCGACGGGAACAGAAGGAGAGAAATAAAGAGAAACAACCGTAATCCATCGACCAAGAAACACCCTAACAAAGGTGCAAGGGAGGGAAGTAGGGCAGGAAAACTCTTCATAAGGAACAGAGTGGTGAAGGAGAATACAAGTGTCGGAAAGAGAATGAGGAGAACTGATAAAACGGTAGCCAGGAACAGGAATCGGAGGAGAAAGAAGACGAGTTTCCTGGAGACAGACAACCTTAGGGGAATGGGAAGAGAGTAAAAAACGCAAATCGTCTCTCTGAAGAGAAAAACTGCGAAGGTTCCATTGCAAAATGGACATACTAAAAACACTAAAAAGAAAGTACGAGAAAATAAGCTGTAAAAGAGAGAATAAAAACGATATATACAAACACAGATCAGAGAGGCGGAACAAAAACACGCCGAACTAAAGAGGAACAAGGGAGGAAAAAGAAAAAAACAAAAAACAAAAAGAGAAGACAGGAACGGGAAAATCGAAGAAACAAAGAAAGGACAAAAAAGAGAAAACATCAACAAAAGTAACACACAAGTGGGAAGAAAACAGATACACTGTATACACAAAAACACAGACACACAAAATACAGCAAACAGCGGGAAAGACGCATACATACAAGAAAGAGGGACAAAGAACAAGAAAAATAAGAACACACAGACTTATGGACAACGAAGAAAAGACTGATGAGGTTAACGGTGAGTAATAATGGAAGGAATGGGGGACGAGGAAGAACAAGGAGGGAAAGAAGATTGATAACCAGGTGGCATAGGGAGGCTTAATAGGGAAGGAGAAGAAGAGATAGGAGGGCTAGAGGGAGAGGGAGGGAGGGGGAAGGACGGGAGGATGAGGGACGGGAGGATGAGGGTCGGGAGGATGAGGAACGAGAAGGAGAGGCCAGGGAGGGGGAAGGCCAGAGGAGGGAGGGAGAGTGGTAGGGGAAGGCGGGAGAGGGGTAGGGGGGAGCGTAGAGGGGATGGGATGAACGTCGGCAGAAACGGAAATAGGCGGCGGAAGAGAAGAAAGAATATACTCCTCAATCTTGGGCAAAGATTCAAAGGATAAGTCTAAGGAATCGGGGGGTTGGACACAGGACGAAGAAAGAGGAGAAGGGGGGAGGAAGGAGGGAGCTTTTTCTTCTTCCCACTGGGACTCGGGCTCTGCACACCGTGGAAGCGGTCCCTGCGTTTAGAAGAGGAGGCCGGAGAGGAAGAAAGGGAGGAACGGGGCAAATGTTTCGAAACTAGTTTGGCAGAGGAGGCAGGAAGCCGGGAGGGAATCTTGGAACTACGAGACGAGGACGGAGGAAGAGAACGAGGAGGAGGCGTCGGACGAGAACGCTGGCGGATGGGGCGTTGAGACAAACCGGAAGAAGTGGAGCGAGGAAGAGTAGTGGAAGGAGGGGGGGGCGGAAGTAGGAGTAGAAGAGTTAAAACAGAAAAAGAGTTAGATAAACGGAGAGAACACGATGAGACAGCCAAGGGGACGGGGGAGACAGAAGAAACTGAAGGAGGAGAGGAAGAAGGATGAGAAGAAGGGACAGACGACGGAACCGGAGAAGTAGAGGGAGAGGAGGACGAAGATGATGGAGGCGCAACAGGGGGGGGGGGGGGGGAAGAAGTGGAGGAGACGGGAGGGTGAGATAGAACAGTTGAAAACGGATGAGGGGAGAAGCCCAGGCGGCGAGCTGCCTGACGAGCCGTAGAATGAGTAAGGCCGTGCAATGTCTTAAGGATCGTAACTTCAGACTCGAATTTGAAAACGGGACAATCTCGGGAATCAGCAGAACGGGAGCCCTGACAATTTAGGCAGCATCGTATTGGAGACCGGCAGTCACCGACGAGATGGCCAGATTGTGCACAGCGTGGGCACCTAGGGCAGTCGGGAGCGGAAGAGCGACAGTACTTAACAGGATGCCCAAAGCGCCAGCAACCGCAACACTGCTGAGGACGAGGTAGGGACTCAGTGACGGGTAGGCAAGTACCGCCGACAATAACGTGAGAAGGGAGAGACCGACCATCGAACGTGATTTTAGCGATATTGGCGGGATGGCGGCGAGTGGCGCGAGGTGGGATGGTGTAGCAGACAAGACTAACCACAACATGGTCTTGAGCAACAACAATAGACTTAATAAGGTCGGCACAGTCTGCGAACTGCCGACCACTGAGACGGATGGGAGGAGGGATCAGGACGGTACCCGTACAAGAGTTCAGTCGTTGGTCTTTAAGGGCTGGGATGGAAGTTCCGGAGAAGTCGACAATGGTCGACATAGCAGCAGCCTGACGTTCGTTCTGGACCGTAACGAGACGGGAGTCATCATGGCGGGAGTGGAATGTGACATCCCTGCCTACCTGCTGAAGGAGATGCAGGTGGAACAGGAGGTCATCTCCGGCGAGAGGAGCTGAGGCGGGGACTGAGAAGAACTTAATAAAGTCAGCAGGGGCAAAGAGTGAGGATAAAGGGAGAACAGAAGAACGAGGGCGAGGAGCGGAAGTAACGGGAGGAGAAGGAAAAGAAGAAGAATGTGGAACGGGTGGGAGATACGGTTCGAAAGTGACTATATGAGAGGAAGGGGAAGAAACCGAGGAAGTGGAGGAGGACGAGGGAAGAAGAGTGGAAGAGGAAGCAGAGGAGAGAGCGAACGGACGAATGGAAGAGGGCTGATCAGGTAGAACGGAGTGGGACACGGAAGAGGACAAAGGGGCAGGAACTGAGGGAGCGGCTAGGGAGGAAGTGAACGTAGAGGAGGTAGACGTGCCAAGAGAACTCGACACGACTAGGCTCGGAACTGTATGAGGAGCAGAGGTCGAATGGACGGTCACAGACAGTGTATGGGTCGGCAAAGGACCCGTAGTGGTAGGAGTGGTAGGCAAAGATCTACCACCAACCGAGGAGAGGACGGGCAAGGAAGGAGAGACAAACACATCAGCCATATCAACGCCAGCGCCGGTGATCGAAGATCCAGAAGAAGGCTCCATAAGACGAAGGTAACATGGTTCATCCGGGAGAAGCTCCATACCCACCACGGAGCCACAAATTAGAGGACAAGGTACATGCCCCAGGAGTCAAACCCGGATATACACCCCGAACCCCTGTGCCTAATGGGCGGTCAACTCGTCAGTTTCGGGTCCAGCACAGAGGGCGAGATTTGACGATAAAAGATTCCCCTCGTGCGAGCACGTCAGGTACTACAGTTCTACGGGTGGAAGGAAACAAACGCCGTCCACATCCACCCTCCACCAAAGCATAAAGAATAGTCCAGCCGGCAACGATAGAAGGTGAAGTAAAGAAAAGGAAAAAGGTAGAGGGGGGGGGAAAAAAAGACAGAAAAGAGGTACCTCGCAGGCTTCTGGAAACCAACGAGGAGGGAGGTCTTAGCCCACGAGGCCGGCGGGGCCCCAATCTTAAGAAGGGTTGTGGCCCCCTCGAGGAACAGAGACCAGCGGCCACGCTTCAAGCCCCGCCACCACGACAAGGTGGCTCCCTAACGGCGGGGAGAGAAAAGGACAGAAATAACAAAAAGCAGGTCACCCCCCTTAAGGGCAGATAGGTTGTTTTTATTTTCTAGGAAATTCATACAAATCCATATTCTCTGATAAATTGTCTCGATGACTCAGCAAAATATAGTTAGTTTTACAGTATGTTCATATGTCTGATTTTTTACTAAATGTCTTCAAATGCATCTTTCTTAACAGCAATTATTTCCAAGAAATTAACCCAGATACTTCAGCTGTATTCTTTACCTTCCTAAATACAAATGTACTCTCTGGTAATGTTGTTTTTAAACTTATCTGTAAAGTTAGCCACTGCACATATCCTACCCACAATCTAACTAAGCATATCAATACTAAAGAACCCAAAAATGTTCCAGAAAATGTTTCTGAAACAAAATTGCGGAGCAACAGCTTTCCCGTGGCTCCGTTTCCGCAGAAAAACAAAAAGAAATCATACAATAATAATGTTTAATGACGAATCTTGATTTCCCGAAAAAGGTTTGCTAATCATGCGGGTATCGTGTAATTAACTGGAGCAACAAACCATATGATTGGCCAGTAACACGACATGCCAGATATACTAATTATTACTGTGTGTGTGTGTGTGTGTGTGTGTGTGCGTGTATGTGTGTGTGTGTTTGTGTGTGTGTGTAATAGTAGTTGCTTAAGAGTGTGTGTTTTCATTTTTAGTACTAGTGAAGATATCAATGATTACAATCATGTAACAAAAATGATATGCTAAAGTATAAAGTGTTCTTAAGGAAACCCTCACATACATAAGCACACACACACAAACACACACAAGGAGCTGCATACAAACATCCACATAACTATAACAAAACAAAACACGTAAACAAATACCATAAAATTAACAAAAACATAGGAATCACACTTTCAAACAAGAGGCATGATATAAACCTATAAATCATAAAACAATATCGAATACAATATCAAAATAAACGGATTTATAACCTTCATGATATTTCATATATAATTGCTCCATAAAAAATAGTACATGACCTGGTTCCGTTTTTTGTGGTACGTGTTTGGAGTGGAGTATATTTTAGTTTTCCAATATTGTACTGTCAACTGTTTACAGGCTTGTGCTCTATCAATGTCACTCTGCTGTCGACACTCGTTTCTTCTCATTTCTTGCTCTTTTGCTCGCTCTCTCTCTCTCTCTTTCTCTCTCTCTCTCTCTCTCTCACTGTGGTGTGTGTGTGTGTGTGTGTGTGTGTGTGTGTGTGTGTGTGTGTGTGTGTGTGTGTGTGTGTGTGTGTGTGTGTTCAGCGGAAGGGCACTACAATCCAGGATACGCCTCTGCAACCCAGGAGTGGACCTGAATGATGTTGCCACTGCTGTGGACAAGATCACAAACGACACTGTAAATAATACCCTATACCTTCTCCATGCAAGTACAAATATGACGAACACTCGTCCTGAGCAACTGTTAGAGAACTACCGCAGAGCGATCCAGAAGTTATAGAGCAAATGTAATAAAACTGTCTTGATAGCTTAATGCATAAGTGCGCGGAATTGCGATGTGAGTATCCTAGGTTTGAGTCCTTGGAGTGCCACATGTATTTGTTGATTTCATTAGGCTAACTGAGTTTAGAAGTGAAGTTGGTTGGTGAACAAATATAATTCAGTTGTCATCCCCAGACACACAGATGAACATAATTTATTTTATACAGCCTTCACCGGAGATTGCACAATCTTTGCTCCCAGTAACGAATAAAATAAAATAATTGGGATCACTTCTGTTAGACAATATACTTAGAATCATATACAAGAATACCGGTACTATGAATACGCTAATATAGGTTGAGAGAGTATATTATAATAGAATTACTGAAAGACACAGACATTTTAGACGGTAACTGTATACCAATTTCAGTAGCAGAGGTTAATTACAGACTCCTCTGATGCCAGACAAACTAACGCTGTGTAAGCAAATAGTCTGACCCACATCCCTCCCAGGCCCTGTTGCAGTCACATACATCATACATTATAGACGGATACAGTTGGATACAGCAGCTATGTTTCCAAGCCAAAGCAGTTTAATCCAGTTTTAAGTCACGCCTTTCCACACTCTACCACACCTAGATTACACTTCCAGAATACACTGATTGGTGAACAGTTGATAAAAGACAAACAGGAAAACATACACTTGTCTGATAGCTCCTGTAAGATAACAAGAAGAAGACACATACCTCAGATAATCTAGTAATCTTACATCACATGAGTCTTAGACTTTACACTCACATATAACTCTGTTCCTACACTCAGGAATCACCATTTCATTGACTCTGTATTTCTACTATACATTTGTGTATTTCAAAATAACTCTTCCTTTAAAATGTCATCAATAAATGTAAGGCTGGTTACAGATTTCTTACTCTCATTACCTTTGACAGATTGGCAGATGAGTGGTGCAAGCTCTACTATATATACTATATATGAGTGGTGCAAGCTCTACTATATATACTATATATGAGTGGTGCAAGCTCTACTATATATACTATATATGAGTGGTGCAAGCTCTACTATATATACTATATATGAGTGGTGCAAGCTCTACTATATATACTATATATGAGTGGTGCAAGCTCTACTATATACTATATATGAGTGGTGCAAGCTCTACTATATATACTATATATGAGTGGTGCAAGCTATACTATATATACTATATATGAGTGGTGCAAGCTCTACTATATATACTTATAATAACTACAATACGTAATACTTCTCCCTAAATGTTTGCTGGTGATGGACTTCCCTTAAACCAAGTAAGATCTGTGCAACTAGGGCGAATGTTTAGTTGGGCATGGGCAGTTCAGATAGTTAACTTAATGTATTCAAAATGTTAAATGGCCTCATCAACTCACTGTAATGATAGTTTCCAAACTATAACAGTATTGTTTGCAAATGCTCGTAGCATTCGTAACAAATTTTGAAATCCTGAGGAAATTAAGTTCACAGAAAACTTTGATGTAATAGGTACTTCCTAATCAAGGTTAACATCAAACCAAAAAAATATTTAGTTGGATACAATATTCCTGGATACACATTGTTTGAATTCAGCCGGATAAACGAAAATGGAGGAGTCGTTTTGCGGTATGTAAAAACAAACAATGTTCACCCTTTTCTATTAGCAAAATCAACTGTAGCCAACATTGATATAATCTATGTTCAGTTTAGTAATATGCTAAAAGAAAAGATAACCCTTTGCTTAATACATCAACCACCTGGACAATCGCTGAACATTGATATCAAGATCTATGCCCAACTTGAATAAGTCAGCAATAACCAAAATGTGGTCCTTTTTGGAGACCGGTATTTTACTGATATGCTATTCTCACTTTACATAAATCTTAGGTTTGCCCCCATCTGGATAACGGAGTGAAATTTTGATGTTCATATTATCAAAAGGATATAAAGAAACTGGAGATAGTACAGCAGAGAGTAACAAAAATAATTCCTAGACTAAGAAAGAAATCATAAGAAGAATGTGTAAAAGAGCTGAATGTTGTTAGTTTAACAATACGCAAGCTAAGAGGGGTCCTACTTCTAGTGTTTAATAGTCTATTTTTTATTAATTTCACCACAACACCAAACACCTCCAATGAAATTAATGAAAGGATATAGGCCAATGTGATCCACCAGGATGCGAACCCGGATTATCACACAGATTTTTAGACACCTTAACCATTACACCACCAAGACGGTTAAAGGTTTATGCACACGCCTACGATTTATTATCCATTCTCGAATAGGGCCTACTGGATATTAATCTAATCATGTTCATATTCCCACCGCACTATGGTAGCCTAATGTTTAAGTGAGAGGAAAAAAATATTCATGGGGCACAGATCATATAGACCGGCCTCGCTACGAAATATCCCTGAACCTACTGATAATCTTGTTTTAATTTAATTTCACCACAACACCAAACACTTCCAATGAAATTAATGAAAGCATATATGTGATCCACCAGGATTCGAACCCGGGTTATCACACACAGATTTTTAGACATCTTAACCATCACACCAAGACGGTTAAAGGGTTATGCACACGCCTACGACTTATTATCCATTCTCGAATACTGGATATTAATCTAATCATGTTCATATTAAAGATATTAAATATGAATGTCAACAAATAATTCACAATTGATTATTCATATTTATCTAGAAGAAATTGAAAAGCTTTTCACTCACATGATGCAACGTATTTTGTCTTCAATCAAGTGGTAAACTCGTGGAATAGATTACCTTATAATGTATTTGAGTGAAGTTCTGTTCAAATGTTGAAAACCCGACTAGATAAATATCTCGCTCTTAGCCCCAAACTAACAGCGATCAGCACCACTTATACAATGCTATAGTTTCATTTAAATATCTCGCTCTTAGCCCCAAACTAACAGCGATCAGCACCACTTATACAATGCTATAGTTTCATTTAAATATCTCGCTCTTAGCCCCAAACTAACAGCGATCAGCACCACTTATACAATGCTATAGTTTCATTTAAATATCTCGCTCTTAGCCCCAAACTAACAGCGATCAGCACCACTTATACAATGCTATAGTTTCATTTAAATATCTCGCTCTTAGCCCCAAACTAACAGCGATCAGCACCACTTATACAATGCTATAGTTTCATTTTCCCACGTAGCCTAGGTAGCTTAGTTACAAGCAGCCTCGTAAGGATCAATAAAACACTTATTGCTTGTTTATTTTTGTACACACATATACACTCTCTCTCTCTCTCTCCACCCTACACAAGAGACATGCAAATATCACGTTAGCCTACCTACCCTCACCGATTCATAGTACACACACAAACAGCATACACAAAACCACATACAAATACAAAGGAAGAACGCACATGGAGATCAGAAGACACGCTCACAGGACTCACAGGTAATGCAGGTGAAAGCAGATACCGTACAGTAAATGTACACACAAAAACACATATATACACACTTAAAAAACACACTGGTACATACTTTGTGGTCCCATACATAACAGTTTGTTAAACACGGCAAACGTATGTCTTTGTTATATCGGTGAGCTGATGATTACTGTTGAGACTATGGTCAGCATTAATTGAGTCACATTTTTCTTATCTCTGTGTAACAAAACCCAAGTAAATAAGAGGAACAAAACCCAAGTACCGGTACATAAGATTACAAGTTTATTTATGTGACCACTCGTCTACACATCCTACCTTCAAATATTGTGAACTGTAATACAGTTAAGACTGCCCCGAAAGGACCAATAGATCTGTTGCAGTTTGTAAACCCTTTACATTCCTTTGTATCCCGCATATTTAGGCTAGTTGAATGATAAACATTGTAATGGTATACTGAAACATGAAAGTATTTGGTGTATTGTGAACTATTAACATATCAGAGGCATTTGACACATTAAATAGCAATAGGCGCATACAAATTACGACACATGACAAATTATGGTGTGTCACGAAGCATTTGATGTTTCACAAAGCATCAAATGTATTTGACAAAAATTATCAATACCAATATAAATACAGCGTTACAATTATATCAGAGGTAACGTTACACAATTTACTTTGTTTATGATTGATTGATTGATTGATCGAAGGGGATTAAACATTCTAGTTTCTATCATCGGAATTATATACAGGTTTAATACAGAATCAATACAAATTCAATAATATACTTGATATATAATATATATTTGTTTTCTATATATATATATATATATATATATATATATATATATATATATATATATATATATATACATACACTATATAAAGGGCACTTTTTGTGAGTCTGTCGTCTGTTTGTCTGTTTGTTCATGAACTACTCCCTCAGTTTTCAAGATGAAGAGCCCATACTTGGCATGCATACTAAGGGGGCACTAGAATGAGTTTTAAGTAGAGGGGTGGGGGCCTGTTTTCAAGATGGAGAGCCCATACTTGGCATGCATTACTAAGGGGGTGCCAGAATAGGTTTTAAGGGGGGGGGGGGGAAGAACCCCCCAACTCCCTCAGTTTTCAGGATGGAGCATACTTGGCATACATACTAAGAGGGTGCCAGAATAGGTATACAGGTAAGGCAGGGGGGACGGAGCCTGCCAACTCCCTCAGTTTTCAAGATGGAAAGCCCATACTTGGCATGCATATTAAGGGGGCACCAGAATAGGATTAAAGCAAAATCATTATTGTCCCCTCACCCCCCGTGAGGAGGGGGGGCAAACCCCCCCCCCCCCCTACAGATAGACAGTTCATATTTCGATTTTCCCCCGGGCAGTGCCGGGTACCTCATATACTATATACATATATATATATATATAGCAATGTGCAATATTCATCCCATATGAACTATTAGGAGTCTGGATCTGGAGAGGATCCTCTTGCGCAGCACTCCTATACAAAGTAGAAAAGAAAGCCTTTGCAATCTCTCTCTCTTAGCCGCAATGTAGAATCTTTCTCGCTATTCTATCTATATTACAATAATTAGTGTTCTTCAGAGCTCTCTGTGTATACCACCTCCTCTACATAGGGTTCGCGGTACTCGTCTTGCAACACAATCCCCCCCTTCTCTGTGCAACTCTCCAACCCAATAGTAAAACGACACTCCCAATATTTCTTCTATTCAACAGTTGAGCTCTGGAACTCTCCCTCAATCCGTCTTTCCCTCGTCCAATGACTTAAATGGCTTCAAACTCCGTGTGTCCAGAAATGTTGGCTCGAACATTCCTGGATTTTGGCCCTGTCACTCTTTCAACTCTGGGGAGGCCCTCGTCACAGGCAGTTTTTGCCTTCTGTCTCACTCATCCACATAGAAACACACACACACACACATACACACACACATAGGCTATATACACACACACATATGCACGCACACACACACACACACACGTACACCATTGCTACCAGCAAGTTTCCATAACAACCTCACCGGAAAACATACACATACAGACACACACACACACACATATCATAACTACTATACCCAGTTTCAAGTAGGTAGTCAAAACCCTTGAACATTAACCTTAATAACTCACAAACGACTATAGTAATCGAGCTAATATTTCTACCATGTGGGAAGGGTCAGTCAGGGAAAATTCGTGGAAATTTATAGATCATTTGCTCAGATTCAGCACATATGAGATGCACATACAAAAAGTAAGGAGTAGCAAGGTCTCTCTCTCTCTCTCCCTCTCCCTCTCTCTCTCTCTCTCTCTCTCTCTCTCTCAAAGGACGTTCTACATGCACGCCAAAAACACATTTGTTGCAAGCGTATTACAAACATCACACGCACACAGGAGACGTACACAAGACAAGCAGAAATATACGACTTCCCTCTCCCTGCCCTACACACACACACACACACAAAGACGTACACAGGACAAGCAGGAATATACGACTTCCCTCACCCTGCCCTACACACACACACACACACACCTACAATTTAGAATATAACAACCCTACACACACATACACACACGAAAACACATTAACAATCACATAAATTCTCTCTCTCTCTCTCTATCACACACACACAGTCACAGACACACACAATCACAGACACACTGACACACACACACACACACACACAGACACACACAATCACAGACACACACAATCACAGACACACACACACACACACAAAGACACACACAATCACAGACACACACACACACACATTATAACAGTTACAAGTGGCGGTAATTAATACCCTTCTGGAAGGGACAAAGAAAGAAACTAGGAGAAGTTGAGGCTTTCACGCTAATTGTATTTGACCAGGGCGATCACGGTTACTTAGGGTTTTTTTTTTAGTTTATTCCCTTTACTTCCACGACTTCTAGGTCTCGCAGGAGAAAGCGGTGTTGGACATTTCTCACCCCTCCACCACAGAAGAGGCTATCTGTACCAGAAAATGGCGGGCGCTGGGGTCGCCGCATCCCTACGCCATTTGAAAAATTAGAGATGCAGAGGGAGAAAAAGATAGAAGGGGCTATGGGAAGCAGAGGACACCAACCCTCACTCTGACAAAGGGTCAGTCCACCACAACTTCTGAAGAATGAAATGTTATATTTAGTTCGTCACAGCACTAAATTCTGCCATAGCCCCAGCTGAGCACCTCCTACCTGGTTACTAAAAGGAGAAGATGGTATATTTGATTATCCTGACCGCAGCCGATTATAAGAGGCTACATACTGCTTGGGGGTTATCATGAGAGGCAGAGTTGTGTTTACTTTTCAATGGGAGAATGAAATAACTATTCCATATGAATAATTTGTATTTTGTCTTTGTGTGTTCATTGTTTTGTGTTGTGTTGTCCCAATTCGGGCTCTGTCTTGAGTCCCCCCCCCCCCCACCAAAAAAAATGGGGATTAGGCCTGAGTATATAGATAGATAAATAGATCTCCATCAAGCTTAAAATTACACCTCCTAGACCCCCTTTCTAGATAAATTTGTAATTTTTTTCGGTAGAAAAAATGTCCCGAACGAAGGCCGGTTCCTCTTAAATTACAGGCTCGCTATCGCTCGCCACGAAAATATCGACACCTAAATGGCACATTTCTTAAAATTGACAGAAATGGGGCCAATTGTCTCAAAATCGCTAAACTAATGGGCCAAACGTCTTAAATACACAATTCAAGGTAATATAACAAGACCCAACCAATAAGTTAGATTAAGTTATGTGAGGTGGGGTTAGGTTAGGTGACAACAGGATGGGCTAGGTTATATATATAAGTGTTGATGCTGGTAAAGGAAGTGTCGCCAATATGAAAACCTCTTTTAAGGGGAGATGGTTAACTTTTTGGGCAATTTTTGTATGTATTGATTATTTTTCTAGTTTCCTCCCTAGACCTCCATCAAATTAAAAAAAAAAAAACATCCATTAGATCCCCCTTCTAGATTAATTTGTACATTTTTCGGTAGAATAATGTCCCGGCCGAAAGCCGGTTCTTCTAACATTACAGGCTCACTATCGTTCGCCAGGGAAAAAATCGACACCTAAATAGCACGAAAGGTCTAAAGGTTGACGAAGAAATGGGGCGAAAGGTCTTAAAATCGACTAACTAATGAGGCAAACATCTTAACATCTGAAAACTAATGGGGCTAAACATGAGGGAGAAAGTGGCCCAGAAAACCGGCCCATCCCCACTTCGGGAATCTGTGCCCTGACGAATCTACACTAGGAAACTTCTGCACCAGAAACTTGGCCAGCTTTTCAGCACTCAATCATTGGCACCAAAACTTACCACAAACTTTTGAGCCCCATGATACCTATTCAAGATTTCCCCAATTCAAGGTATTAACCCCTTCTGTACCAGCGACGTCTTATTAGTACTGGTCTAGCTACACTATTTAGACGATTTTGTATAGTTTAGGGAGGATATATGGTAGCTAAAAGAGTTAATTTAAATAGCCTTCTCTGTAGCCTTTTAGCCCTTTATGTACCAATGACGTCTGTTGTATTTTATTCTAGCTATATTTAGATGATTTGATGTAGCTTACGAAGGATCTGTGGTAGTTAAAAGGGTTGATTGAGATAGTTCGAAGCCATATAATTGCTAGAGATCCTTCCTAAAATGAATAAAATCGTCTTATAGTTGCCAGAATATAATGAGAAATACGTCGCCGGTACAGAAGGGGTTAATTGGTAGACGTCCTAACTAAGCTGAATAAAATAGTCTAACAGCGTCCCTAATATGATACAGAATATGTCACTGGTACTGAATGGGTACAAAAGTAGCAACGTTACCCAATTCTCCCTACCAACAATTCTCTTGAGACCTCTGGTGGACGCTTCTGAACTAGCGCCAGAGCTACGACTGTAGACATCACTATACCAGAAAGAAAAAAGAAAAGTAGAAAAGAAAAGAAAGAAAAAAGTAGTTACTTCAACTGTTGGACCGTTAGTCGATGAAAATGGAGAATACACCAAAGACGAAGTACAAATGAGTAATGCCCTCAATACCTTCTTTGCATCAGTTTTTACAACAGAAGACCTCAGTGATATCCCTACACCATCGCCGATTCAGATTGATAATTCAGATGTTCTAAGCAATATCACCGTTACAGAGAGAGAAGTATTGAATTGTTTAGATAAACTCAATGTAAATAAAACGCCTGGACCTGATACAATCTCGCCTAGAGTTCTAAAGGAAGCTAAGGATGAGCTCTCCAAACCACTGACATTACTATTCAATAAATCCTTGCAGTCTGGAACTATGCCCGATCAGTGGAAGCTAGCCAACGTAACACCGATATTCAAAAAAGGCAGCAAATCCCTACCCAGTAACTATCGTCCAATTAGTTTAACCTCAGTTGTATGTAAAATGCTAGAAACGGTCATACGAGACAGACTCGTAAATCACTTAGAGGAAAATAACATACTTAAAGATACTCAACACGGCTTTCGTAAAAAACGTTCCTGTTTAACAAACCTCTTAGACTTCTTCCACGATATCCTCAACCTCTACGATGAGAGTAAAGCTGTAGATATTATATACCTTGATTTTCAAAAGGCCTTTGACAAAGTTCCCCACAAACGTTTACTGCTAAAACTAAAAGCGCATGGAATACAAGACGGTGTGTTGAAATGGATAGAAAATTGGCTCAGCGACAGAAAGCAAAGAGTAGTCATAAACGGTAAGGCATCTAAATGGACCAATGTAAGTAGCGGGGTACCCCAGGGATCGGTACTAGGACCAATTCTCTTTCTAATTTACATCAACGACATAGATGAGGGTCTCACCTGTACAATCTCAAAATTTGCTGACGATACAAAAATTGCAAATAGCGTACTCTCAAAAGAACAAGTTGACGATATGCAACACAATCTAGATAAATTTGTCATGTTGGGCCCAAATTTGGCAAATGAGTTTCAATGCGGATAAATGTAAAGTACTACATATCGGATACCTAAATGAGAAAGCAAACTATTCGATGAATGGCACTCAGCTTAAGAATGTAAACAGAGAAACCGATCTGGGAGTAACAATATCGAGTAACCTAAAACCGAGTCAACAATGTTCAGAAGTTGTTAAGAAGGCAAACAAAATAATTGGCTTTATAGGCAGGTCATTTGAGCATAAATCCAAAGAAGTTATCCTAACCCTTTACAATTCCTTAGTCCGCCCTCTTCTGGAATACTGCGTTCAATCCTGGTGCCCTTATTACCAAAAAGATATAAACAAGCTAGAACGAGTTCAACGTAGAGTTACCAAAATGATACCTAGCCTAAAGAACAAACCATACGAAGAGCGTCTTAGAGAATTAAATCTATTTCCTATAACCCAGCGCAGATTAAGAGGTGACTTAATTCAAGTGTTCAAAATCATCAAAGGCATCGACAATATGAACTCTAGTAAGTACTTCACTATCGACCAATCTAATTACACGCGGGGAAACGGTTGCAAAATTATTGGTAAATCTTTTAACTCACACGAATCTAAGAATTTCTTCTTCAATCGAGTTGTCAACTTGTGGAATGGGCTTCCCCGAAACGTTATAGACTGCATCACCGTTGATTCATTTAAACTCCGCCTAGACAAATATCTCGCATCAAACCCGCGACTGACTGCGTTTGTAAATGAATAACTTTATTTTATCCCCCCTTCAGTTACTAACCCATCTGTCCCCTACTAACTTCCTAATCCTGCCACGGACATTAGTTCCAGGGCAGTAATTCCCTTTCCAATGTTCCCTTACCCACTCTAAACCACTGTTTGGACACTTGATCCTCAGTGTTTTGGAGGACAAGCAACCTAGAAGGGTCACTAGATCTGTTGTTGCTTGATTTCCTTTGTACTCCTTTGTACTCCTTTGTACTCCTTTATACCCAACACCTAGGATATGCACAGTTTATCTCAATTTGTGTGTGATTCTACACGTTTTTATTATACAGTATACGACTACACTAAGTGCTTATATAGCATAGTAATAAAGGGAAAGTCCATATGCAGCTGATAATGACTACAAACATAATTATAAGCTGATTAAACATCATAACAAAATTGGTGCGAAAATACCTGCTGACTTTGTATTGTAAATATACGTTATTTATGAATATGGGTGATTTTAAAATATATAAAACAACAGTATGCATAGACCAAAGTATGTGTCACCTACAGAAATTTCTACTAACTGCATATAATATAGAATTGTTGAAGGAGAGGGAGGGTGGATAGCTCCGCGATGTCGCCCATTTCCCACAATGCACCGCGGTAAACCTTGCGTTCAGCGCCTCTATCGGCCACTGTAGGCATTTATTGGTAGGGAGAATTCATGGTGACTAAATTCAGTGCCGAACTTTCCAATATCTAAGTTTCTGGTACTGTACCAATGTTGACGTATACAGACTAGTAGCAGGCATAACAAAGCCACTTCAACAGCTTCCTCTCTCACTCTCCAACACCCCTTCTCCCCTCTCAACACTCTTCAAAAATAGATACGAGGTACCGTTGTAAAGCGTTATCTCTCAACACCTTAACCTGACCTGACCTTCATAAACTACACCCAAGCCACTATATGGTCTAAAGGACAGTCGATAGTAAAGGGTCATCATATCCTAATAACCAACATAGATGATATAAAGGGGTAAGGTGGATGAAATTAAAGCACCAGTATTGCCCAAGCGTTGTTAACCCCTTCTGTACCGGAGACGTCTTTTATCATTTATTTTGGCTACTATTAGGCGATTGTATTCAGTATGAAAATGGCCTCCAGCAATTAACAGGCTTCGAATGATTTCACTTAACCATTTGTACTACCATAGAGCCTTCGTAAACTACACAAAGTCCTCTAAACATAGCTAGAAGAATAGTATATAGATGATGCCGGTACAGTAAGGCTTAAATTTAGACAAATGCAATTACAATACGCAACTTAATGGGGGAATGGTGTATTTGGTAATCACAAATGTTAATACAAAAAAGATTCTCAATTTTGATCTAGCTACCGCAAAATTATATTTCTCAGCAAGGAAGGTTATCGTGTAGTGAAATGCGATCAAAAAGAGTGTATCACTTCGTAGGTTTAAGGGGAGGTATTTAGTTTGTTCCCTAGACCTCCATCAAGCTTAAAATTACACCCCCTCGAGTCCCTTTCAAGATAAATTTGTACATTTTTCGGTAAAAAAATGTCCCGGCCGAAGGCCGGTTCCTCTTAAATTACAGGCTCGCTATCGCTCGCCAGGATAAAATTGACACCTGAATGGCACGAAAGGTCTTAATATGGGGTGAAAGTTCTTAAAATCGCTAAACTAATGGGGCAAACGTTTTATAATATCAAAAGCAATGGGGCTAAACATGAGGGAGAAAGGGGTCAAGAAAAAAATCCCTCAAGAGGAGATCTCCCCTTAACATGATATTAATGCTCTGTATTGTAGAGTTGCTTTCCTTCAAGATTCGGTTACTGTATCCTTTAGGTAATTGAAACATATTACAAATGTTAATAACATTGCATTTACTTTTCGGAAATCCTAGTAGATTAATCGCTTGACAAACCGTACAGACAGACAGGTGGACTACAGACAGACGGACATAACTGCGGGAGATGTGGTTGAGTGGTTATTTCACTAGAGAAGTACAGCCACTTATCAAAATTTATGGACCTCTTATTTTTGTTATGTATATATAACTATCTAGTTTGATTTTTGGATGGAACGTGCTGTGAGATTGATAGTATATATTGTTTTGTGGTTGATGTATAGACAATAATTATGTTCACACATTTCGTTTCCAGAGATATGCTTCTATTATTAGAAATAGGTGAGGTCCACTAATTTCTATGAGTGACTGTACCATTATTGTCCCGGGTTCGATTCTTGATATATCTATCTAGGGGAGATATTAATGGGATTAAATTCGTCTTATACTTATTATAGTTTCCGTAGTTCATAAGACCACCAACATGCCCCAATAATACATGTAACACCCCTCCTCCCCAAAGTAGTCAGTCATTAGTCCCCAAACACTGTCTCAATACGATTTTTTTTAAATATTCCCATTACAAGTGTCTGTGTCCATGAGACCGTGTATTATCTTGTGTGGCATTGTGCATAATCTGAAACAAATGATGGTGGCGACGAGCAGCCGACCACTACCTACTGTCGCTTGCCTTGTGTGGAATTATGCATCACCTTTAAATATCTATGGTGGCAACGAGTGGACTACCGCGATCATCCGGCTCCGTTGTCTACCAGGTACCACAGTCACAGACTATAACATCCATCTCTCTGTCCATCTGGAGTATAGAAATATAGAGAAATACACACTCACATCTGACAGACTGAAAAACAAATGCACCAACAGATTAACCCCTTCATCACGATGACATAAGTTTCATCATATTTTGGTTACTATTAGACGATTTTATTCAGCTTATAATCTACCTTCATGGCTCAAAGGGGTATATACGATATTAATAAACCCTCTGAATAATACAGGCTCTTCTTAAACCGCAAAAAGTCGTCTAAATTAACCAGATTAAATACGGTAATAGGAAAGTGTCATCGTGCTGAAGGGGTTAACATACAGATGCACACAAACTGACAAAAACGACAGACAGACACACAGGCCAAAAGAGACGATACGACTATAACTATAACCCTCTCGGCCCGGGGGTAATGGTGTGAGGGAGCAGTAAAGGTGGCAATATACTCATGAGGCGAGGACGACAATGTTACCTACAATCCCTTACCGCTACCATTACCAGGTTATGAACACAGGTAAGACAGACCGTGGAGAGGGGGGGGGAGGGGGGGGGGGGGGGGAGAGAGAGAGAGGGGGCAGAAGCGAAAGAAGGGTTAGACAGCCATGCACAGACAAATTCAATAGTTCGCCGAAAACCTTTATAATATTTTATGGTAATTCTAGAGAGAGAATCGTTCATGCACCTTATCCTGAATTGCTGATGACGGAAGACAACTAAGATCCGGAAGGAGCTGCTCCGGGACAGTAGGACTTGCTGGACTGGTTGGATAGAACGGATTGGTGAGGTGATGGACGGTGACTTTTGCCAGCGAGACAAGAGGTGAGCACGAGACAGCTAACAATCCCAGAGGCCAAAGGAGGCACATCGGTGCCCCACCAATGGAAAGGTGGGGCCACTTAGATGAACCTCACAATATTTCATGGTTTTGCCAGACTAATAGCTATACGAACATGGAGGCACCATCCTGAAAGAAGGAAACCACGGGTCACTGCTCTGGCAGCTACCAAACCCTTCAACTCTCCAGGATATAAATTGGTTGAATATGGAAATCCAGGTCCTAGGACCTGAAACAGGACAATAGGAAGGAAGATGATAAAACCAAAGGAAATGCTGCAGGATCGCCGACACAGGAAACAACAGCCGGAACAAACTAACGTTGTCCCCAAAACAGCGAGCCAGCCCCGGAGAAAACGTCCTAGAACGACGACCAAGCAACAGCTCTAGAAAGTAGAGCTCTTTAACTGGACACTGCTACAACATAAAACAAGTAATACTACTACTCGCAAGCTATATGAAGCACATAAGTATTATCATGGAAAATTGTAGTAAATTTGTCAATATTAGGACTTTTCGTGCCATCTAGGAGTCGATTTTTCCTGGCGAGCAATAGCAAGCCTGTAATTAGGGGAGGAAGCGGCCTTCGGCCCTGACATGTTTCTACCGAAAAATGTACAAATTTGTCTCGAAGGGGGGTCTTGGGGTTGTTGTTTTTTTAGCTTAATGGAGGTCTAGCGAGGAAACTAAAATATAAAGAAATACACCAACAAAATATCCCTGACAATGATAATGGTGTGACAGGCCCTTAAAGGCGGTGATATAGCCAGATGGTCCGGAATCTGTTGGTGCATTTATTTTCAGGTCGTCCAGGACAGATACAGGAAGTTACCAAGAATAAATATTATTTTAGAGACCTTGCGCTCGATTCCAGGAAAAACTGATCTACTGAAGAGTTCAATTGCATACTTCGAGGGAAAGGTTTTCCATGTACGGTAGCGCTAATAAGTCATGTCTTGGCTTACGTTTTTGCTCTATGGGGTATTAATTTCTGCCAGATGTTGAATAAGGTGGGCAAGTGTAGGAACATGTTTGTATATCTAACTCAAAATTAAGATATCATGTTTAGATAATGCTGATATCAATTATAGAACAACATATACCTGGTGCCTAGACATCACTTATTAGGCCGACTGTACACCAGATAATATATGGATAAAAGTTTACACCTTCAGCAATCAGCATACTGTAGTCCGTTCATTATTGCCAGCCTAACCATTGTGAGCTTAGAGAGGGCTGGAGCAAACGGGTTATACAGTACATATTTAAATATAATTGTTAACTCATAATATTATAAGCTTAATTGGTAAAGTTACAATTAAGTTAAGAGACGCTTCGGGTGGGCATTTCTAGCTTCTTCATAATGAATAGCTTAAAGTATATAAATTCTCTAAAATTAATTCACAGCAATGGTTGCGTATAGTATTCATTTAGATAAAACACACCTGGTTATCTTCCTAATTGTTCTATCCCCCCCCCCCCCCCCCCCCGAAGTAGTGCACAACATATTGTAGCAATGGCCGTAGTAGAGTATTACTGACACAGGAATAAACTCTTTCTCTCACTCTCTCTCTCTCTCTATATATATATATATATATATATATATATATATATATATATATATATATATCTGTAACAATACAATCTCTTCTTATAGTTCAACAATATTTGCGCTATCGTCTATACTCCATTACACTGTTAAGAAAGCTTTAGGTCATTGTTGATAAGAACACTAGCGGTTAGCCTAAGCCAGTTATTCCTAACCTTTATCGTGATAGTGAAACGTTGGTATTTATAGGATTTGGCATTTGCTAGACCGATAACCATCACCCATGCAGTTTTCCAAGTTGGGGGACATGTGCCATGTCTCCTGTCATTCACCCAGCTTAAACGGATCCTGAGAGAGAGAGAGAGAGAGAGAGTCGTGAATCACTGATATATAGTAAGCAGTGATGAAAGTTGAGAGGGCGGCGGGTTTGTGTAGCGTCATCCATTTACCCGAGGCCGTACAGTCATGAGCAAATGTCCTGGCCCACCTTTATCTATATGTTCAGCACTGGATATGAAAATAATATACTGCTCAATAAAACAGAACAAAGCTTCAATATAAAGACTTTGTTCAAATATTTGATAAGCATTATTTTTTTGTCTTTACTTAATAACTAAATAACATATATGAATAAAGGTTGAAAATGTTGTCCTCAGTAGAGCATATGTTTCCGCCATGTGCACAAACCTGAGCATGTCATATATAATTGTCCAAACAGGGCTGAGCAGTGGAATTTGGTCAAGCACTGGAATTGACACAATTGGGCTAATTGGTTGAATAGGAATGAATAGTCAAATTGAAACAAGCATTCGAATTAGATATATTTCAATTACACCTACAGTAACGCCATCTGGATCCCGTGGCGATACTAAGAGAAAAGGTACAAACAAAGACATTTTGGAGGCAATTTTATCAATGTTTGTCTGGCAATTCAAGCAGCGGGCAAATTTAGTTGGGAATGTGAACATTCATTTATCTTTTAATAGCTCATACTATGATAATTCTCACATATCACTATGTGGTCAAAGTAATAGAATAAGTAATTATTGTCTTCGATCTTATAGAGGTACACAACCTACATTTTGTGTATATGCAAATGCGGCAACGCCGACAAGAGGTATGAGCTGCAAAATTTGTATTTATTTCTTAAGAACATAGCAGCCTCAAATGAAAGTGTGCCAGTGTTACTGTGGTTGTACAGCGATCTACGGTTATTTTTAATACTTTTGCATACGGTACCATTGCTTTTTATAATAAATAACATTAAAATGTATAATTACAACAAAATTCGTCAAGACAGGTAAGGTCAGGTGAAGGTATTGAGGGATAAGCCTTTGCAATGGCACCTCGTATATACAGTACTTCCCGGAGAGTGTTGTAAGGGGAGAAGGGTTGGTGGAGAGAGAGGAAGCTGTTCCTTTGTTATGTGTGTGTTATTAGTCTGTATACGTCGTCGAGGTGTTCCCCGACAGGGTGCTAGCAGGGGAAACACGCTAGGACGTACTACCACACCCACTAAATATGTCTACCTTGGCTGGGATCGAATCAGGTCAAGCAGATTCACACATGAGCGTGCTCTTCACTCGACCGCCGCTCTTCACCAACGAAATTTCGATCACATGGGCACAAATTTGGCTCATGTTATCTCTAATTTATGAGTTTTATTAATACATTTGTATTACTCGCAATAATAGATTCGTAGTATGTAATGTAAACATTCTCGGAACCTTACATGTTTGCGTTGTTCTAAAAGCGAAATATTATAACTGCGGAAATCAGCCTGCTCTTCTTCTTTTGTTTGTGAAGGGTTGTGGGAATATGGCTAATTGAGTGAATGGTCAAATTGAGCCGAATAATTGAATTGCGTGAAACGGTTCAAATTCAGCTAATTGGTTGAATTGGAAGTGATCAATTTGGCTGAATCCCGTGAGGTGGTGAATTAGCCCGAGCGGCAGAACTGGGCTAATTGACTGAATGGTGCAGAGCGGATGAAAAAGGCTGGTATTGGGCATAGTGGTCGAATTATAGGGCAGGTGGTCATTATTAGGTCAGGTGGCAGAATTTACTAAACAATCAAATAAGGCCGATTGAACGGTTTCATTCAAGTGGTCAAACAAGGAGGAATTGGCCAGATTGGTTTATGGGGGTAGTGCTTGGTTTTTGGTCTATATATTTATATATTTTATTAATATTTTAGTTTCCTCGCTAGACCTCCACCAAGCTTGGAAAAACACCCCCTAGGCCCCCTTTCAAGATAAATTCGTAAATTTTTCAGTAGAAAAATGTCCTGGTCGAAGGCCAATTCCTTCTAAAATTAAAGGCTTGCTATCGCTCGCCAGGAAAAAATCGACACCTAAATTGCACGAAAAGTCTTAATATTGACAAAACAAACATGAGGCAAAAGGTCTCAAAATCGCCAAACTAACGGAACGAACGTCATAAAACCTCAAAACTAATATGCTAAACATGAGGGAGAAGGGGGTCCAGACAAAGCGAGTACTACCTCTTTAATTGGGTTAAATGTTGGGGAGAATCGGCGTGGTTGTCGAATGATCGACAAAACTGAATTTAGCTTTAAGGAATCCAGCGGTCAAATATACAGATAGATGAAGGACAAAGAGACGCATACCAACAATCACAATTACAGTCCCAGGCAAACGGAACCAAACTTTTGAATATTACTGTACAGTCGGCCGAATATAATGATGTCTCGGCACCAATTATATTTTGATCAATAATTGGTATCAGCAATATTTACACATGATTTATTCTTTTGAGTGAGACATACAAACAGGTCTCGACGCTTACCCACCCTATTCAACATCTGACAGACATTGATACAGCCCAGAGCGAGCCAAACGTAATGACAGCTGAGACATGACTTATTAGCGCCACTGTACACCCCCGACCGACCGAGTTGGTACACTCATGAGCCATAATACCTGCACACCCATTTGAACCCTCGAATCTTTATAAAGCCTAATTGTGAAGCCTCTGGGATAAAACAGCACATTGGATTGTCTCGCTTGGGTTCGATACAGATTCAAATGGTGTGCAGGTATTATAGCTCATGGTTGTACCTAAATACATACATACATACATACATACATACATACATGGTGGTGGTGTTCAGACAAATCAGGGCAAGCGGTCAAAACAAATAATTCAGCCATGTGTGGGTTATCTGGTTATGGGGGGTTCGTTCTCTATTCTTTGCTTTGTTTCTTTGTGTGTTTTCTTGTTCGTTATTATCTCTCTTTCTCTCTCTCTCTCTCTCTCTCTCTCTCTCTCTCTCTCTATATATATATATATATATACATCTCTTTCGCGTTTGTTTCGTCTTATTCCAACAACCCCTCAAAGACAAATTAAAGATCAGGCTGATTTCGGCAGTCTTACTATTTCGCTTTTATAACTCCATAAGGATGTAATCTTCCAGAAATTATTACATTACAAAGTATGAATCTATTATTGCAATTAATACAAATATATTAAGAACACATAAGCCCTTATTGAGATCAAACGATCGTAATCTCATCGACATAAAGCACTTCACAAAATTGTTTTGATGTAGCTTAATTATGGGTTTAGTATACCGGTACTTAAACATTATATACATAAGTACAAAAAATAACGATAGATCACTGTACGATCACAGTAACTCTTTAAGGACAACAAATAGTTTGCAGTTCATCACAGCTTATTTGTCGGCGTTGCCACATTCGTATATAACAACATGTAGAGGTTTCGTATCCCTGTACAATTATGGGAAATAATTAACCATTCTTTTCCTTTGACCATGTAGTGATTGTGAGAATCATCACAGAATGAATTACTAAAGATTAATATATTCTCACATTCCCGATTATATGTGCCTCCGGCGTAAATTATTAGACTAGCAGTGATAATACCTCCTAGATGTCCTTTTTGTACCGTTCTACTTAGTACCACCATGGGATCCAGATGGCGTTAAGTGTAATTGGAATATCGCTAATTGGAAATAGGTTCGAGTTGTCTGTTCTACATGGCTCTTACTCGTGGGTCGTGCGAGAACGACGAGGGAAATTCTCAATAAATCCTTATAAACTGGAGAGGTTCCTGAAACTGAAATATAGCTAATGTGACCATTATCATTATAAAAGGGGATCATAAGTGTCATAGTGATCGAGAGAGCGAGAACGAAGAAATGGGTAGGTAACGAGCAGGGCGGGTTTAGGAAGGGACGATGTGTAGATCAGATGTCTGCCCTGAAATGTGTTGTGAAGAAATATCTGGAGAAGTGACAAAAGTTGTATGTTGCCTTTATGGACTTGGAGAAGGCCTATGGCGGAGTTGATAGAGAAGGTACCGGTATGTAGAAAGTACTGAGAATATACGGAGTAGACGGCAAGTTGCTGAAAGTAATGAAGAGCATGTATGAGGGTGCAAAGGCGTCGGTGCGTGTGGAGAATGGACCCAAGCGTTCTCTGAGCACAGATATAACAGTACCAGTACTGTTATATAACGCATCGTGAGATCCAAGTAACTTTCGTCGTTCGCTTAAAGTTGTGCCCCATTGGACTGACTCTCTCTCTCTCTCATATATATATATATATATATATATATATATATATTGCACGAAGTGTCATTTCCCGACTTTTGTATTTCATTATGTATGCCTCGTTCATTAATTGTATCTGACTATACTATATCCACCCATGCAAAATAGTCGTCTGTCTGTCTGCCCATTCATATATATGTTCCTATACTATCTAAATACCGGCATCGACTTGTCGTTCCTTATCGTTCACGCACACACGGGAATATTAACAAACGCGCACACACACACACACACTTAAGCATATGACTATTATATATAGTATATTTGCCTGCATGTCTCCCACCTCTCTCTCTCTCTCTCTCTCTCTCTCTCTCTCTCTCTCTCTCTCTCTCTCTCTCTCTCTCTCTCCTCTCACTGGGATGTTGGCGATTCTCTTCCTATTTGCCTGTATGTCTCCCACCTCTCTCTCTCTCTCTCTCTCTCTCTCTCTCTCTCTCTCTCTCTCTCTCTCTCTCTCTCTCTCTCACTGGGATGTTGGTGATTCTCTTCCTATTTGCCTGTGTTAAGTTCAGATATTGTTAGCCACGATGAGAGTCACTTCTACCCCAGGTCAGTGGAAATAGTACGTCCTCATATTGAAGGGGTTAAGGGGAGATGGTTCACTTTACGGGCATGTATTCATAATTTTTCTAGTTTCCTCCCTAGACCTCCATCAAATTTAAAAAAACATCCATTAGATCCCCATTCTAGATTAATTTGTACATTTTTCGGTAGAAAAATGTCCCGGTCGAAGGCCGGTTCTTCCAACATTACAGGCTCACTATCGTTCGCCAGGGAAAAAATCGACACCTAAATAGCACGAAAGGTCTAAATATTGACGAAGAAATGGAGCGAAAGGTCTTAAAATCGACTAACTAATAGGGCAAACATCTTAACATCTGATAACTAATGGGGCTAAACACGAGGGCAAAAGGGGACCAGAAAACCGGCCCATGTCCCCTTAAAAAACTCTCTTACTCCTCGACAATTCAGTTGAGCTCTCTAAACCAAGTATAAACCTTTAAAATTAAAAACAAAAGTTGGCCTGCGTATCTGACAAACTATTAGATACGGTATATTTCCTAGGGCCGCCTGTTCTCCTTCCTATAACTTTGCATGTTAAGTTACAATTTATATGAAGGGGGGAAGGTTGTTTGTGTCTGGTCCCCCTTCTTCCTCATGCTAAGCCCCATTAGTTGTTAGAATTATATATGTTTAGTCCATTAGTAGCTTGGCGATTTTATGACGTTTCGCCCCATTTCTTTGTCAATATTCAGACCTTTCGTGCCATATAGGTGTCGATTAATTCCTGGCGACCGATAGCAAGCCTTTAATTTAAAAGGAACCGGCCTTCGGCTGGGAAATTTTTCAACCGAAATATGTACAAATATATATCCAGAAGCGGGATCTTGGGGATGTTTTGATAAGCTTAATGGTGATCTAAGGAAGAAACTAAAACAAAAATACTAAAAAAATCGACCAATAAATATACCCCTTCCCCCTTAAAAGATATCTGCCTTGGAACAAATCCAACTGCACTGTCAAAATTATAATTGACGTTTCTCTCTCTATACAGATTTCACACAAATAATCATCACGGGTTTCTACTAACTATTGACGTACACCATATGCCATAGTCTCTAGCCCACTTATAAATATCCGTGCTCACCTAATTCAAATTATAAAAAGTATATCTCTGCAAATGAATTTATGAATATATTTTATACTATATCAATTAAAATACTATATATACTACTCATTGAAAAGCAGATTCCATCCAAAAATCCTCTGTTCCTTGCCTGTGGATTGTTTACCTTAGTTCCCCTCCGAATATTAGTTATTACAGAGCTTACAATTATTTCCGCTCGCAGGATAAAAAATGTATCATACCAATGTATATATAATATGTCCAGCTGTAATAAATACCTTGTTATATTTCACTCACAGGGAGGACCTACACTACAATATATATCTAACAGTTCAGCCAGGCACCCATAAATACACGCAAGCAATAAATGGGCTCTTTAGTGGCCATAAATTGTCCAGCGGTCGTATATTGATGCTGATGTGATAATTACTGAACGGTGAAATTAATATATTATTATAACACACATTCATTTTACCTTTATATATAGATAGACATATGTAAGATAAATTGATAGATAGTATATAGATTAATTAAATTATGGCATGTTTACAATAATTCGTAAAATAGTTAATTCAGTAAGAAGGATGAAACGATAAATGGATTAGAAACAGATACGTGTTTTGAAGACAGGGAGAGAGAGAGAGAGAGAGAGAGAGAGAGAGAGAGAGAGAGAGAGAGAGAGAGAGAGAGAGAGAGAGAGAGAGAGAGAGAGAGAGAGAGAGAGAGAGAGAGAGAGAGAGAGATCAAAGGTAATATATCAATTCCACCATCCATCCCTATCTCTATATTATATCAGTAATAAACAATCTGCTCTGCCATCAATCCACCCTTCTCTACAGTACGGTACACTCGGCCATATAAGTAATGTATCGGCACCTAGTATATGTTGATCAATAATTGGTATCAGCATTATTAACACGTGATTGTTTTCTTTTTGAGTGCGATATACCAACATGTTCCTATACTTACCCACCCTATTCAACATCTGACAGACATTAAAACAGCCCAGAGGGAGCCAAACGTAATGACAGCTGAGACATAACTTATTAGCGCCACCGTACATTCAATTCATCTCCTGTCAATCCAATCAATCAGTCCAACTGCCATATATTGCTCTATTAAGGGGGCGCACCTCGTTTTTATTTTATTGTATTTTTATTTTGTTTTATCTCTCCCTGGGTTTTATCCATTCGGCCCCATTCAGCCTGCGGTTTTAAGACATTTATCCCCATCCATGTGTTGATTTTTTTCCTGCCGAGCGGTAGCGAGCCAGCATATTTATATTATATACTTTTAACAGTAGGTTGAATTTGTAAATTTTTCGATAGAAAAATGTCTCCACCGAAGCCGGATCTCTCCAAACAATGCTGGCTCGCTTACCCTCGCCAGGAAGAAATCGACACCTGGATGGGGATACACATCTTAAAACAGTAGGCTGAAAGGGACCGAATGGATACAAGCCAGAGAAGTCGATAAAAGGAGACAAACAAATCAGGTCACCCCCCTTAACCCCACCACTCTCTCTCTCTCTATCTCTCTCATCCAACCATCAACTCACCTACCAATTCAACCAATTACCCAACCATCTATCTGTTCACCCACTAACTCAACCAATCAATCATCTAACTACCCACACAACCATTCACTCAACCAACCAGAAACCTAATAACCTAATAACCCAGTCAACCGTTCAACCACTTAACTATCTGCTCACTCCCTCAATCACCCTGCCACGGACATTAGTTCCAGGGCAGTAATTCCCTTTCCAATGTTCCCTTACCCACTCTAAACCACTGTTTGGACACTTGATCCTCAGTGTTTTGGAGGACAAGCAACCTAGAAGGGTCACTAGATCTGTTGTTGCTTGATTTCCTTTGTACTCCTTTGTACCCTCACAAGTACTCACACAACCATCCACACAATCACCCACATAACCACCTATGCAATCACTCACACAACCACCCATTCAGCCCACCTATGTAATCACCCACATAATCACCCACACCTTACAGCTCATAAAACCACTATATTGCTCTTTACCAAAATGATTGCATGCATAATCAAATGTGGATATTCATTAAGCCTCGATATATTTTCCATTTTTCGAGCACCGGTACCCTGTCTCTTCACTCATATTGTAAACATGATCCAAGCTACTTTGAACCAATTATCGTTGGTTATAATATATATAATCGGCATTAGTTGGGGATCATTTGATAGGTCATAATATGTATTTGGATTTTTCATTAAGGGGGGTGACCTGCTTTTTTCATCTCCTTTTTTATATTTCTCTGGCTTGTATCCATTCGGCCCCATAAAAGGATATCTCCTATAGCGCGACTGAGGAAGAGACCTATCGAATCAGGCTACACATTTTATACATAATTAATGTTATCGCCAGAGTATTTCACTCAACTTTTGATGACCCTCTGGGGATGAATGGGTTAAGGGGGAGGTAGCTGCTTTTTCTCCCTCATGTTCAGTCACATTTTAAGTTCATTTCGTTCATTCCATTAGTTTGGCGATTGTAAGACCTTTCTCCCATTTCTTGGTCAATATACAGACCTTTCGTGACATCTAGGTGTCGATTTTTTTCCTGGCGAGCGAAAGCGAGCCTGTATTTCTAGGAGGAACCGGCTTTCGGCCAGCAAATGTACAAATTTATCTTGAAGGGGGGTCAAGGGGGTGTTTGTTTACGTTTGCTGGAGGTCTAGCGAGGTTACTATAAAATATATATATACCGGTATAATTAATAAATAGACTCAAAACTAAGCAGTATCCCCTTAAAAAATGTATAATTAACCCTCGATCATGAAGAGATCTTCCATAAGTGTTAATAAAGAAAACAAGCAAACATCAGTACGGTAGGCTATATAGCTAGAATATACAATATGGTGCCGTTATATTTAAGGGGGGTGACCTGTTTTTGTTCTGTCCTTTTCTATCTTTCTCTGGCTAGTATCCATTTGGCCCCATTCAGCCAACTATTTTAAGACGTTTTTCCCCATCTAGGTGTCGATTTCTTCCTGGCGAGCGAAAGCGAGCCTGTATTTCTAGGAGGAACCGGCTTTCGGCCAGCAAATGTACAAATTTATCTTGAAGGGGGGTCAAGGGGGTGTTTGTTTACGTTTGCTGGAGGTCTAGCGAGGTTACTATAAAATATATATATACCGGTATAATTAATAAATAGACTCAAAACTAAGCAGTATCCCCTTAAAAAATGTATAATTAACCCTCGATCATGAAGAGATCTTCCATAAGTGTTAATAAAGAAAACAAGCAAACATCAGTACGGTAGGCTATATAGCTAGAATATACAATATGGTGCCGTTATATTTAAGGGGGGTGACCTGTTTTTGTTCTGTCCTTTTCTATCTTTCTCTGGCTAGTATCCATTTGGCCCCATTCAGCCAACTATTTTAAGACGTTTTTCCCCATCTAGGTGTCGATTTCTTCCTGGCGAGCGATAGCGAGCCAGCATTATATGAAGAAATCAGACTTCGCCGGAGAAATGTTTCATCGAAAAATGTACAAATTTAGCCTGCTGTCAAACAAAAATTAAAAATATGCTGGCTCGCTACTGCTCACCAGTAAAAATTGACACTTCGATGGGGATAAACGTCTTAAAACAGTAGGCTGAATGGGGCCAAATGGATACAAGCCAGAGAAAGATAGAAAAGGAGAGAACAAAAACAGGTCACCCCCATTAAAGCCCCAAGCGTGATGGGCATTTTCATAAAATCTAAAGGGATCTTGACGTACCGGTACAGTGTGATTTATTAATTCCCCGATAACCTACTGTAGACGAAAATATGTAAGTTGAGCATGAAACACTTACTCTTAAGGGGAGATTTCCACTTGAGGGATTTGTTTTCTTTACCTCTTTCTCCCTCGTGTTTACCCCCATTGTTTTTGAGTTTTTAAGATGTTCGCCCCATTAGTTTGGCGATTTTAAGAACGTTCGCCCGATTTCTGTCAATTTTAAGACCTTTCGTACCATTTAGGTGTCGATTTTTTCCTGGCGAGCGATAGCGAGCCTGTAGTTTAAGAGGAACCGGCCTTCGGCCGGGAAATTTTTCTACCAAAAAATATACACATTTATCTTGAAAGGGGGTCAAGGGGGTTTAATTTTAAGCTTGATGGAGGTCTAGGGAATAAACTAAATACCTCCCCTTAAACCCTTCATTACCGGGGACATACTGTACTTTCAATATATTCTGGCAACAATTAGACGATTGCATGCAGTTTAGAATGGGCCTCCAGCAATTAACAGGCTTCGAACTCTCTCACTTAAACCTGCATCCTACCACAGATTCTTCTTAAACTGCACAACATCGTCTATATATAGCTAGAATATAATTACAAATATGTCTCCGGTACAGAAGGGGTTAAGGGGAGGATTTTAGTTTGGTCCCTAGATATCCTTCAAGCTTAAGATTACACCCCCTTGAGCCCCTTACAAGATAAATGTGTACATTTTTCGGTAGAAAAATGTCCCGGCTGAAAGCCGGTTCCTCTTACATTACAGGCTCGCTATCGCTCGCCAGGATAAAATCGACACCTAAATGGCACGAAAGGTCTTAAAATTGACAGAAATGGGTTGAAAGTTCTTAAAATCGTCAAAATAATGGGGCAAACGTCTTAACATTAGAAAAACAACGGGGCTAAACATGAGAGAGAAAGGAGTCAAGAAAAAAAAATCCTCCAGTGGAAGTCTCTCCTTAAAGTATAGGCAAATCAGTTGTTTGGAGTCACCTTATAACTGTTTCTGCTTGCTAGGTTTTATTTTATATTATACACTCTTTCGGATCATAGTTGTTGAGGCAAGTTAAGGGGAGATATCCACTTGAGGGATTTCTTTTTTTCTGGACCCCTTTCTCCCTCATGTTTAGCCCCATTGCTTTTGATATTTTAAGACATTCGCACCATAATTAAGAACTTTCGCCCCATTTCTGTCAATTTTAAGACCTTTCATGCAATTTAGGTGTCGATGTTTTCCTGGCGAGCGATAGCGAGCCTGTAATTTAAGAGGATCCGGCCTTTGGCCGGGAAATTTTTCTACCGAAAAATGTACAAATTTATCTTGAAAGGGGGCCTAAAGGGTGTCATTTTAAGCTTGATGGAGGTCTAGGGAACTAACTAAAAACCTCTCCTTAACTACCATTCGATACCACTTTGATCCATTTATTTATAGGTAGGGCAAAACACTGGAGCACTCACCTCTATCACTCATAAACGACTGGAGTAATATCCAGCTAATATTTCTACAATTTAGGAAGGGTCAGCCAGGGAATAAGTCTGGAAATGTACAGCTTATTTGTTTCAGCCCTCTTTGACTTACAGAGGTTAGGGGTCATGATTCCTGGCCCATCTATAATGAATGGACTATAGTTACGATAGTCCAGCATCAAGGCCATATATTTGGTTAAGGGGAGATAGTTCACTTTTTGGGCGAATTTTGCATGTAGGCCTATTAATTATGTTTCTAGTTTCCTCCCTAGACCTCCATCAAATTTAAAAAAAAACACATCGATTAGATCTCCCTTCTAGATTAATTTGTACATTTTTCGGTAGAAAAATTTCCCGGCCGAAGGCCGGTTCTTCCAAGATTACAGGCTCACTATCGTTCGCCAGGGAAAACATCGACACCTAAATAGTACGACAGGTCTAAATATTGACGAAAAAATGGGGCGAAAGGTCTTAAATTCGACTAACTAATGGGGCAAACCTCTTAACATCTTAAAACTAATGGGGCTAAGCACAAGGGAGAAAGTGGTCCAGAAAACCGGATCATTTCCCCTTAACGTCGGGTATTTATGGAAGGAAAGGAGAGTATTCGGATACATCAAATGGGTACCGGTACCATATAAACCCTACGGTACTACTCCAACAATTTGTGTCTAAACCCAACAAAATGATCAAGTGAGAGCCAGAATAAAAGAAAGGAAAGTGTCATCTTATACTGAAAAGGTTAAGGGGAGGTATTTACTTTGTTCCCTAGACCTCCATCAAGCTTAAAATTACACCCCCTCGAGTCCCTTTCAAGATAAATGTTTACATTTTTCGGTAGAAAAATGTCCCGGCCGAAGGCCGGTTCCTCTTAAATTACAGGCTCGCTGTCGTTCGCCAGGATAAAATCGACACCTGAATTGCACGAAAGGTCTTAATATGGGGTGAAAGTTCTTAAAATCGCTAAACTAATCGGGCAAACGTTTTATAGTATCAAAAGCAATGGGGATAAACATGAGGGAGAAAGGGGTCAAGACAAAATCCCTCAAGTGGAGATCTCCCCTTAACCCATTCAGTACCAGGGACGTCCTTTCCATCATATTGTGGCCAACTATTAGACGATTTTATTCAGCTTATGAAGTACCTCTAGCAATAATAAGGTTTCAAACTATCTCGACCAACCCTTTTAACTACCCCAGATCCTTCCTAAGCTACATAATATCATCTACATAAAGGTCGAATATAATATAACACGTCGCTGGCACTCAAAGGGTTAATAAGAGGATCGAACCCCCACCACTAATTGAATTCATACACACGGAAATACTAGGGGAAAGCATCAAACCCTTTCAATCACATGACGCCAATATGTGGTTTATACCCATCTTCAGAAAACTGTAGGCTGTTCAATTCAGGACAAATCTAGTAAAGTTAGAGAATTAATTGAGATAAATTAATAACAGCATTCACCATGTCGGCATTTAGGATACGACCACAGGAGAGAGAAAAGTTACCATGAGTGTTTTGAGTATCCGGCCCTAGAACATAATTATATAAACGTCATCGTAAATTATAGATAAATATATACTGCAACGATAGAGAGAGAGAGAGAGAGAGAGAGAGAGAGAGACAGAGAGAGACAGAGAGAGAGAGAGAGACAGAGACAGAGACAGAGACAGAGAGAGAGAGAGAGAGAGAGAGAGAGAGAGAGAGAGAGAGAGAGAGAGAGAGAGAATAAAACATAAACAGGCCATTATGCAGTCCGGTCCTTCGATTACAATGGTGTGGGTAATTAACTTTAATTGGTTGCATCAAAGTGTTTCCAATATTCAAATTTAAATATAATAATTAAGCGCTCTTCATAGCCATTCTGTCAACATCATTAATTAATATGACATACGGTAAACAATATATTAATCGTTTCAAACCAGCACGTTGAAATATTTATCTATTAATAAACCGACATTATTAACTCCTTCAAAATATGCGGACATACCGGTAATTCTTTACAATATGTTGGCAATGATTCGACGATTGTATTAGGCTTCGGAGGGACCTGTGGGAGGGAAAGGGGAAATTTAAATAAGTTTTCGCTCTTAAGCTTCATAAAATTGTCTAGTGTTATCCAGAAATAAATCAAAATGTTGACTATGGTATGTAAGCAAGGTGGGATATATATATATATATATATATATATATATATATATATATATATATATATATATATATATATATATATATATATATATATATATATATATATATATATATATATATATATATAATATATATATATATATATATATATATATATATATATATATATATATATATATATACACACACACACACACACACACACACACACACACACACACACACACACACACACACACACACACACACACACACACACACATCATTAGGTACACGACTTTTCTCAGATTAAGAAGAACTTGTAGGAATCTAACATGAAAAATATATTACTTTTTACCTCTTTGATTCCAAGTGGTCCGTCCTAAGCTTAATAAGAACAGTTAAAGTTAGCCACAATATAATACCGGTAATAATGGTGAGGTTAAGGGGGTACCGGTAGTGTATAATGGTGAGGTTAAGGGGGTACGGTACCGGTAGTGTATATTTGATGGTCAATGTATTTATTTATTTATTTGTTTTTGTTTTCAGTTTTCTTGTCAGACCTCCATCAAGCTTAATAAACACCCCCTAAACCTCTTTTCAAGATAGATTTGTACATTTTCCGGTAGAATAATGCCCTGGCCAAAAACCGGTTCCTCCTAAATTACAGGCTCGCTATCGCTCGCCAGGAAAACATCGACACCTATATGGCACGAATGGTCTTCATATTGACAAATAAATGGGATGAAAGGTCTTAGCTGGTTGATAAGGACAGCTGGAACTCCTATTCCACTACCTGGCCTCCCTAGCTGATCCGCTCTGTGCCTCATCAATATTGAAGGCAACCCCAGCCTGCCCTCCAAAACACCTCCTCCTATCAATACATTATACTACACACACCTTACATACTACACTACCTTTGAAAAAAAGAAATATATCAATGATGACGTCAACCACCCTCAAAATCTCTAGGGGGAGGGGGAGGGGGGGCGGGGGGGGGGGGGGGACCTTAAATGCCTCCATCGGTTTGTTCCCTAGTCTGGACTCCTCGAAGTGCTCTGGACATCTACTTTCTACTTTATCTATCCATTTCTGTAACATTCGCGGCCTTTCCTCTAACTTACTCTTTGTAGAATAACCATCTCTCTTCTACCAAACCTGACATACTTTTCCTCACCGAAACTCAGTTGTCTAAGGTAACAGACAGCAAGCCCTTCTCTATATCCTCCTACTATCTCTATCCTTAATTCAAAGACAAAGGTAGACGTTGCGTGTACATACCGATACCGTACGCAACAATCTCACTTGCTCTCGTCTTCCCAAATTTGACTTTTCTGATTTCTCAACTATCTAGTTAAAGCTATCTTGTTACTGGCTCACTAAATGTGCTGTTTATCTCTCCCCTAATTCTACTGACTATCCAAAATTCTTTGACTATCTTACTTCTAAAGTGGAACATATTCTATCTATCTCCCACTTTTCTGAAATTTCCATCTTAGGAAATTTTAATGTTCACCACCGCCAATGGCTCTCCTTTCTTTTCACTGACCAACCTGGTGAACAAGCCTACCGGTACATCTTTTCTATCCTAAATTACCTAAAGCAGTTAGTTCAGCACCCCACCCATATCCCGGACCGCTCTGGAGATCAACCCAACATCCTTGACTTATTTATAACCTCTAATCCTTCTGCTTGCACTGTTAATCTTCTTTCTACGTTAGGCTCCTCCGATCATAACCTTATGTCTGTCATCTGTCCTGTCTCTCCAGTACGGCCTTCTGATCCACCCCGCCAGCGGTGCTTGTGGCAGTTTGGCACTGCCGACTGGGAGGCTCTTTGGTAGTACTTCTTTGATTATTTTTGTTTCCGTGGCCGGGGACCCTCAGAGAGTGCCGAGTGCATTACTGAGGTATACATCCCATTTTCTTTCTCTCAAACTAACTCACAAAATCTTGGTTAACTCACGCTTTTTCTACTACTGTCTGCAATAAGGAGGAAGCATTCAAACGGTACCGTCGTCTTCAAACTCAAGAATCCCGTACTTTATATGTCTCTGCTCGGAATCAAGCCAGATATGTCCTTCGATTCGTCAAAAGCATTTTCATCAATAACAAATGCTCTGAACTTTCCAACTCTAGCTCATCACAAGCTCTTTGGAATCTAGCCAAAAACCTCTCCAAAAATTTCTCCTCCTCGTTTTTCCCTCCTCTTTTCCACTCTGATGGTACCACCGTCACCTCTTACTCTGACAAAGCTGAACTCTTCGCTCAAACTTTTGCTAAACTACACCTTGGATGATTCCAGAGCTACTCATCCCTTTCACTTACTAATGCCTAAGATCATAATCTCTTCTAATATAGGCCTACTGTACTTTCTGCCCTATCTGGGCTTAATACTAAGAGGGCATACGGACCGGATGGTGTTCCTACTGTTGTACTCAAAAACTGTTCTTCCATACTCCCTGCCTAGGCAAACTCTTTCGTCTCTGTCTTTCTAGGGAGGATCCTATGCTTTCATTAATCTATTCAAGGGCATTGGGATTTGTAATGGAGGATTAATGTTAAGAACGGGGTGTTCCTTAATTGCTATAGCTTCAGGAACTAATGTCTAGCAAGACTGGTCCTAGTGTTCTTGGCCCCATACATTGTTCTTTCCTCTCACTAAAACATTAGGCTGTCCATAATGCAGTTGGGTCTAAGTTCATGATTAGATTGATATCCAGAATTCGAAAAAGTATATTTATCATGATTGTGTACTTAGCCTTTAACTGTGTTGGTGGTGTAATGGTTTAGATGCTTATGTTCTGGGTATGGTGTCCCAAGTTCGAATCCCGGGAGGATTATATGCTTTCATTAATCTATTCAAGTGCGTTGAGGTTTGTAATAGAGGATTAATGTTAAGAACGGGGCATTCCTTAATTTCCTCTAACGTCTTTCCTTCTTGATGGAAGTTTGTTCTTATTCAACCTGTCCCAAAGAAGGGTGATCGCTCCCAACCCTCCAATTATCGTCCAATTGCTCTCATTTCTTGCATCTCTACAATTTTTGAAACTATTCATAACTCAAAATGTCTTAAGCATTTTTCTTCCCATAATCTACTTTCAGATCGCCCTTACTGTTTCCTTAACCCGCTGAGTACCAGCTAAATATTTATGAATGTACCACCCAGGACCGGCTGATTCTGATTTTTTTTTTCCAGAAACAATAGCGAATGGGTGAGGAATGAAGGAAAAACCACGAAAAAACGATCAAAAAGCTCAAAAAATGGTCCTACAGAGCCCCCGAAAACGGATTTTACAAGAGTAAAAAATTGAAGGCAATTTCCCCAAAAAAACATGTTTTTGCATGCTCATGCGCACGCCGTTGAACTTTTAGAGTTTTCAACCATCGGCATGGGTGCGTGGGATACTTACACAGTTCCCATACAAATCTGAGCCCTCTAGGTGCCATAGGACCGAAGTAATTGGGACCGGAGTAACACTGACGCAAACGAGGCGTCGCTGGGTTTAGCGTTACATACATTACCGACGCACTGTTAGCGTCGCTGGGGCTCAGTGGGTTAAGGGCCGCTTACTAACCCTTTATGATTATCCTCCTTTCGGGACCAGTGAGACTTATTCTATTGCGCTAGACATATCGAAAGCCTTCAATACAGTCTGGCACAAATCTCTAATCTCTAATTTCTAAACTACCCTCCTTCGGTTTCTATCCCTTTATCTGTGCCACTGACCCTAAGTTCCTTTCAGACCGTTCCATAGCTGCAGTTGTGGACAGTCATCACTCACTTCCTCAACCTATAAACTCTGGTGTTGTTGTTGTTGTTGCTGTTCCCCAGGCTGTCTGGCCGAACCGCCCCAAGATCCCAAGCAAGGCCAAGGACGAGCGCCCCCACATAACCTTCCCTGCTTACCACTAATAAAGCCCGGGTGACTGAAGCCACTCCAAGGCGGGCAGCTGAGGAGGGTGCAGAAACGCCCGGGAAACCAAAGCCCCATACAAGGCCCTGGGCCCCTCAGCAATTCTGAAGGGAAAGTTGAGGGGCAAACGAAAAATGTGACGCTTTTGCTCCCAATCTGTCAACCTCTAGGTTGGCAGTAGGGAGGTCAATCCATGGAAGAGACGCCCTCACTTGAGATCTAGAAAATATATAAGTAATAGGAATAGTCAGAGTAAGCTATGGGTATGGCAGAGATTGCTTAGCTCTCACTCTGATAGACCAGCCGATCACCACATGACTAGAACCCAATCTTCTCAGCATCAGCTAGGAAAGGCCCTAGAAACCCGCCTTTGGTGGGGGGATAGCTCCCCTATTTCAACTCCTTTCGGGGTTGGGCACCCGCCATAAACTCTGGTGTCCCTCAGGATTCTGTCCTTTCCCCAATTCTCTTTCTAATATTGGTTGTTGGATAGAACATAATAATTGATATTGGTTCAGGAGTAATTTATCGAGAGGTCTTCCCTAGTGGTTAAGGCTCCATTAATTGCTCTTTCCATTCACATATGCATAGCCTACTTGAGTTGTAGTTGGGATGTGTGTACATGCTTAGATTGATATGCAGGATTCGAAGTTGCATAATAAATCGTAGGCAGTGTCCACCATTCTTTAACTGTCTTCGTGGCATAATGCATAAGGTGGTGATTTTCGGTGTGAGCGTCCTGGGTTCGAATCCACGGACTGCCACATGTGTTTGTAATATTTCATTAATCGATTTTAGGAGTAAGGTTGGTTGTTGGATAGAACATAAAAATTGATATTGGTTCAGGAGTAATTTATCGAGAGGTCTTCCCTAGTGGTTAAGGCCCCATTAATTGCTCTTTCCATTCACATATGCATAGCCTACGTGAGTTGCAGTTGGCATGTGTGTACATGCTTAGATTGATATGCAGGATTCGAAGTTGCATAATAAATCGTAGGCAGTGTCCACCATTCTTTAACTGTCTTCGTGGCGTAATGCATAAGGTGCTGATTTTCGGTGTGAGCGTCCTGGGTTCGAATCTACGGACTGCCACATGTGTTTGTAATATTTCATTAATCGATTTTAGGAGTAAGGTTGGTTGTTGGATAGAACATAATAATTGATATTGGTTCAGGAGTAATTTATCGAGAGGTCTTCCCTAGTGGTTAAGGCCCCATTAATTGCTCTTTCCATTCACATATGCATAGCCTAAGTGAGTTGCAGTTGGGATGTGTGTACATGCTTAGATTGATATGCAGGATTCGAAGTTGCATAATAAATCGTAGGCAGTGTCCACCATTCTTTTAACTGTCTTCGTGGCGTAATGCATAAGGTGCTAATTTTCGGTGTGAGCGTCCTGGGTTCGAATCCACGGACTGCCACATGTGTTTGTAATATTTCATTAATCGATTTTAGGAGTAAGGTTGGTTGTTGGATAGAACATAATAATTGATATTGGTTCAGGAGTAATTTATCGAGAGGTCTTCCCTAGTGGTTAAGGCCCCATTAATTGCTCTTTCCATTCACATATGCATAGCCTACGTGAGTTGCAGTTGGGATGTGTGTACATGCTTAGATTGATATGCAGGATTCGAAGTTGCATAATAAATCGTAGGCAGTGTCCACCATTCTTTAACTGTCTTCGTGGCGTAATGTATAAGGTGTTGATTTTCGGTGTGAGCGTCCTGGGTTCGAATCCACGGACTGCCACATGTGTTTGTAATATTTCATTAATCGATTTTAGGAGTAAGGTTGGTTGTTGGATAGAACATAATAATTCATTAATGATTTACTCAATTATACCTCTAGCCCCATGCACTTATATGCTGACGACTCTACCTTACACTATTCAACTAGTTTTTCACATCAACCCAGAGTGCAAGCACTCCAAAACAAACGTGACAAGGCCATAGAACACCCACCTTCTGATCTATCAATCATTTCCAATTGGGGCATAGAAAATCTTGTTATCGGTACTTTCAATTCCTCAAGACCCAGCTTGTCCCTGTATCTCTACATCACAATCTTCCACAAGACTATTAACTATTCTTCAACAATACACACCTCAACTCTTTATCTTCTCTCAATATTCTAGGTGTACCTTTTTCATCCGACCTTTCTTGGAAAGATCATATTACCATTCTTGCTAAAACAGCTTCCCAAAAGTTAGGTGTGCTCAACCATCTTCATGGGTTCTTCACCCCCGCACAGCTTCTTGCTCTGTATTGGGGTGCAGTGCGCCCCTATATTGAGTATTGTTTGCATGTGTGGGGAGGCTCCACCCATGCCGCACTTCTCGAAATATAGAATCAAAAGCATTTCGCCTCAACTCACTTCCTCTTACTAGTTCCCTACAATCTCTTTCTACATGCCGCAATGTTGCATCTCTTTCACTCTTCTATCGCTATTACAACAATCAGTGTTCTTCAGAGCTCTCTCAGTGCATAGGCCTACCCCCTCCCTTGCGGCAAGTGCAAAGCACCCGCCTTTCAACACAGTCCCACTCCTATTCTGTCCAGCTCTCCAACCCAAGAATTGGCAAATTTTCTCAGTCTTTCTTCTACTCAACAAGTGAACTCTGGAACTCTCTCCCTCAATCAATCTTTCCTTCATCCAATGACTTAAACTGCTTTAAACTTTATGTGTCCAGGCATTTTGACTCCAACGTCCCTTGAATTTGGGCCTGTCACTCCTTTGGTTTTGGGGGAGACATTCGTTATAGGCACCCTGCCTTTTGTCTCCTTCATACACATAGCACAACAAAATACATATAGAAACATAGACCTATTTGCCAATACGAATAACAGTACTATTAAATATATACTGGTACTTATAATTAACAAAAATAATTTAAGCAATGGATCCCTTCACATCAAAAGAAATTTCAATCACGGAATCCCTGCAGCAGGGGGAGATACATATGCAAATGGTACGGTAAAAGGGAGAAAATCTAAAATGGACCGAGGAGTTGGGTCGTTGGCAGTGGAAACAGCTGATAGGGAGAGAGGGGAGGGCAACACATAGACAACCTGGTAAGTAATGGCAAGTGAAGGCAGGAGGCTGGGGAAAAAAATACCTTGGGTAACAGTCCGTGGGCCAGAGTGAACATTGTTAAAATCAAAGAGAGAAAACAATTCTAATCATAATATTATACAAAGATAAAGAGCATTATTTTCAGTGAGCGTCAAGAGATTATAATTCCTACTTATTGAATCTTATGCGGACATATTTTTTCTATAGTTGGTACCAATGTTCGCTACCAAGAATACACTTGAGACCTCTGGTGGACGCATCTGAACGCCAGAGCTACGACTGTCGACATCAACAATACTTAACACCTAGGACATGCACAGTTTATCATGACTTCTTGTGACATAGACTACAGTAGATCTGGACTGGACACGGAAATTGAACTTTGCAGTAAGTGACCCCAAATCGGAAAACGAACCCCCAAGTTTGAACGCCAAAACCGCGAAAATCTGATATTTTCGCGTTTTCGAGGTTCGAACTTGAGGGTTCGTTCTCCGATTTTGGGTCCCATACTGCAAAGTTCAATTTTCGTGTCCAGTCCAGATCTACTGTAGTCTATGCTTGTGATTACATTTTCTTTTATTATACAGTATATGACTAGCCTACACTAAATACTTATAAAGTACAGTATAGTAGTCATGGGAATGTCCATATGCAACTGATAATGATTACAAACATAATTATAAGCTGAATAATTATCATAACAAAAAGGCGCGAAAATGCTTGCTGACTTTGTATTGTATATATACGTTATATATGGGTATGGGTGACTTTAAAATATAATAAACAACAGTAGGCTATGCATAGGCTATAATATGTGTCAGCTATAGACATTTCAACAGACTGCTTATAATAAAGAATTGTTGAAAGAGAGAGGGTGCATAGATCCGCTATGTACCGGTATACAGTTTCCCATGATGCATCTCGGTAAACATTGCGTTCAGCGCCTCGGTCGGCCACTTTTGGCATTTGTTAGTAGAGAGAATTGCAGAAAACTTCGCAATTTGATCCATAGGCTATACTGTAAAGGAAATGAAGCAGCCGAGGGGAGGTGGGGGGGACAATATCAATTCATTTAATGTAGAGGACGTCTTTCTCCTGAATAATGTAATGAGGCTAAATTGATGACTGTCGAGCATAAATTTGGTAATTGAAGGGAAAATTAGTGAAACTGAAGAAAAATAACTCTCTTATTAACCCCACCCAGAGTTAACCAACAGCTAATACCCCCACCAGCCACCCCACACGCCCGCCACAACACCACCTCATCCCCAGGAAACTCCAGCATCTTTCCCACCAGCTTTACTCCCATAAGAAATAGGGCGAGGCAATCAAGAAGGCGGTCACATCTGCTGGTCACCACGTTTAATAGATACCAGATTCTGACAGAAACAAGTGACGAAACTGAGGAGACCAGACTTATTGGAGACTCCATCCTATGAGGACAACTTGGAGAGTTCTGTGGAAGAGTCCCAAACCACAGAAAGCGTTTCTGCATACCGAGTGCTCGTTTGGATGACATCACAGCAGCCTTCGACGATGTAACCATCAACACTGAAGAGAACAACCTGTTCGTTATTCACGCAGGGTCGAACGATGTAATGCGCACCAGATCAGAGGAACTAATGGAAAAATACTGTAAGGCAATCCAACGTTACAAGAGTACCGTAAGTCATTAACATAATCATTTCAGTCATTCTTGCCAAGATCGATGCAGACTGGTTTCTACAATAAGGCGTTCAGTACTAATACCAGACTTAAATCCCTCTCCTCACAGGAAGATGTCGAATATCTCAATCTCTGGGACCATTTCTACAATCAACACATTCTCTTTCAGAATGATGGCCGCCAATTGAATCCAGTCGGAGCAGCACGCCTAGGCAGACTCCTACATGATGCAGTCTGCACTTTCAGATAAAAAAACGTCAACCGAGCAGGGGCAGTAGCAGCGACATAAACTACGGTACCCTACAGTATATCTAAAGAAAACCCTATCCAAAATAATATCACGGTCTGCTACGCTAATGCACGCAGCTTGCGAAACAAATTTGAAGACCTGGAAGTACTTGCATGTATGGAGGACTGTGATATAATCAGTGTTTCAGAATCTTGGATCAACACGGAGAAGCAAGATTTGTTGGCGAAATACGCATTACCAGGTTATACTCCCTTCAGTTGTGAAAGGTCCCATAGAATTGAAGGTGGGGTTCCGTTATATGTTAAAATTAATCTTCACCCAATCGAGGTAATCAAACCTGCCATAAATAAACTAATATTGATGCTAGTTACGTTCAAATAAATAATCAAGCAAGCAAGGTAATAATTGGCCTCATTTATCGACCTCCTGCACAATCACCAGATACAGACGAGAAACTCTACGATCAAATAGCAGAAATAAGTTGTCAGGAAGAAGCAGTAATATTTGGCGATTTCAATCTGCCAGTCACAACATGGGGCGAACCACTAAATGCTTAGGCGGGACATGATCTATATGCTAATCTTCAGGAAAGTGCCCTTTATCAACACGTAGAACACACAATGAGGGGAAATAACATTCCGGATATTATTCCAATGACAAATGAAAGACTGGTAAATAGCGTCAAAATCGGACCAGAATTTAGCTCTAGTGACCATAGGATAGTGTCCTTTAACATAAAAGTAAATAATGACAAAGATAACGAGAGCACTGAAAAAGTACCAGAGTATCGAAGGGCCAACTTCAATAAACTTAGAAGGCATCTTGCTAATACTGACTCGAGTGAAACGACCGAAACTCATGATGTAAATAAATTATGGAACATATTATCTAATATCGGTAACCTAAACAAAGCCATAAATACATGCGTCCCTCTACGAAACCGGCGCCCAGCGGGCAAATATAAGATAAAATGGTGGAATGATGAAATAAAAAACAGCCTCTTAATAAAAAAGCAGGCATGCCAAAAAAATAGGGCAACTCGGAACAATTGCGATAAATTAGAACACGATAGACTGCGTCGAACAACCAAAAATGTCATCAAATAAAGTAAGACAAATCTGGAACTCCATATTGCCAGCTCCACCAAGTCCAGTCCGAAACAATTTTACAGTTACATAAGAAACAGAAAAACGGTAACTTCAACAATAGGCCCACTTGTTGTGGAAAATGGAGATCATACCGATAACAAAGTACGGTACATATGGCGAATATCCTAAATAACTATTTTGCATCAGCCTTCACGTCAGAAGATACTACCGGTAGCCGACCTACCCCTCAAACAAATGGCACCGAGCTCGAAAACTTTACGATTTATGAAGCCGATGTCCTGCTCTCAATCAACAATTTGAAAGTTAATAAAACCCCAGGCCCCGATAAAATATCCCCAAGGATCCTAAAAGAAGCAAAAAACGAATTCTTAAATCCATTCTCAAATCTGTTCAACAAATCATTGAATGTTGGGAAAGTTCCAAACGAATGGAAACTAGCTAACGTGATGCCCATATACAAAAAAGGAAATAAGTCCTCTCCAGGCAATTATCGACCAATTAACTTAACATCAGTAATTTGCAAATTAATGGAAACCATTATAAGGGACAAAATAGTAAAATATTTGGAAGAAAATAATATAATAAAAGACTCCCAGCATGGTTTTAGAAATAAAAGTTCATGCTTAACAAACTTACTTAATTTCTTCAATGACGTTTACAAATCATATGATAAGGATAGAGCAGTTGATATAATATATCTCGTTTTTCAGAAAGCTTTCGATACCGTACCCCATAAGAGACTAATTGACAAAATAAAAGCTCATGGCATAACAGGAAAAACTCTGAAATGGCTCGAAAATTGGCTCTCAGATCGTAAACAGCGAGTTGTAATAAATGGTGAAGAATCTGAGTAAATAAGCGTTCCCCAGGGTTCGGTATTGGGTCCTATTCTTTTTGTAATTTACATAAAACGACTTAACCTCAACCGTACATTGGGGAAAACTGCAAGGTGACCTAGACACTTTAGTTAACTGGGCAGAAAATTGGCAAATGAAATTCAACATAGAAAAATGCAAAAGTATTACACAACGGTATTAACAACGCTAATAAAGATTACCGGTACCCGGTACTAAATGAACAACATTCAACTATCAATTACGGATAAAGAAAAGGATCTGGGAGTTATAATATCAAGTGACCTGAAGCCGAGTAAACAGTGTACAGAGGTACCGTAATAAAAACTGCTAATAAATTGGTGGGTTTCATTGGCAGAACATTTAAATTCAAATGAGAAAAAATCATACTTACTCTATTCAACTCATTAGTGCGTCCCCATCTCGAATACTGCGTACAGAAAGGGCATAAAAAACTTGAAAAGGTGCAACGCAGTCACTAAAATGATACCTAGATTGCATAATAAACCGTACGAAGAGCATTTAATAGAACTAAATTTGTTTAGCTCAACAAAGCGCAGAATGAGAGGTGACCTAATAGAGGTGTTCAAAATCTTCAAGGGATTCAGCAACCTAAATGTAAGCGAATTATTCACGATCAATCAAGCAATCACGAGAAACAATGGTTATAAGATTATAGGCAAGCGTTTTCATTCTCATGCAGTGAGGCAATTCTTCTTAAACCGTGTTGTGAATATTTGGAACAGAGTCTAGATATGGACCGAATATTCGCTTCCGCATTCGCATGTGCGAATATTTGCTATGTTTTTCAATATTCGCATTCGTATTCGCATCCGCATTTCCATTCATAGCTATATGCGAATAGTTTCACAAAACCAATGGAATATATAAAATAATGTAAAATATTAAATTTAAAGTTAACACAAACGAATCAATAAAAGTGTAGATGTGCGTTGTGGCCGCTAGAGTGGAATGAAGGAGGACTGAGCTGTGTTGCTACTTAACTTTATTTAATATTACCAGATCGAACCAGTGAAAAGTACCAAATTATTCTAAAATGGCATTACTGCCCGGTAAACGAACGTGTGCTGGACCTGGACAGTTGAACCGTCACAATATTGCCATTTCAGACATATCCAATGTAATAGCATGTCAATAAAGAATATTCTATCATATTTCCTCACTGATTTTGTATTTAGCACCAGATATTGACTATTTTATTGAAAAATGTACCAAATGTAAGAGTGGGTCCTCGCCCCGCATCCTGGAAACATAGAACATTTAATGGATTTAATTTTAACAATTAAATTTTCTATTGCCGAACTCTTACAATATATTCAAAATTAATTCATACAGTTCATTTATGATATTTAAGAAATTACATATTACCGTAACCCCTTCTGTACCAGCTACGTCTTTTTAACATTATTTTGGCTACTATTAGACAATTTTTGTGCCGTTTAGAAAGGGCCTCTAGCAATTAACCCCCTCCGAATCTATGACGTGATAGCGTCATATGGCGGTATGCCCAAGAGCATATGAACTTAGTGAAATAGCTCAATAAGTAAGTTAAATGACGCATTTGCGTCATATTGAGCTCAGTAAGTTAGGTAAGTTAGATCAGAATCTGTCGGTTGATGGCAACCCCAAATACCTCCGAATTCTACCGGTACCTCAGTGTCAGAGAAAGTGTTTTGAGGGAAATACCGGGCGCTCCGCCACCCCATCAGTAAGTTAGCAACTTATGTCTGGGGGGGTTAACAGGTTTGAAGTATCTCTCTTAATCTTTTTTACTACTTAATCGTTTCATCTAAACATAGCTACATTAAATTTGAAAAGACGTCACAGGTAAAGAAAGGGTTAACACTGAGGACCACATTCACAATTTCACATCGTCATTAACTTAATTAATTTCAAAGTAATTTAATTAATGTTTGTTGGTGATATCAAAATAATTACCATACCAGTTTTTGAAAGGTGCAATAAGGTTGAAATATTCGCTATTCGTGATTGCATTCGCGAATTTTACAAATACAAATTCGTATTCGCAAATATAGAAAATTGATATTTGTTCTATCTCTAGAACAGACTACCCTCGAACGTTGTAAACTGTAATACTGTCGAAACATTCAAGAACTATCTGCATAAACACTTGGCAAATAACCCCCAATTAACAGTTTCTTCCAGAATAACGCGCAACGAAGTGACAACGAATACCGCAATGTATATTGATATTAATACACCTGTTCCCTTTCAGAAATGTAGTAATAGAGTTAGCTTAGATTACAAATCAACTAGACCATGGTGATGGGCTGGTCTATCAGAGTGAGAACTGAGCGATCTCTGCCATACCCATAGTTTACTCTGACTGCTCCTTTTACTTATATATTTTCTAGATCTCAAGTGACGGCGTCTCTTCTGTGGATTGACCTCCCAATCTACCAAGATTGGAAGCTAAAGCGTCACATTTTTCCTTTGCCCCTCAACTTTCTCTTCATAATTGCTGAGGGGCGCAGGGCCCTGGGTGGGGCTTTGGTTTCCCGGGCGTTTCCGCGCCCTCCTCAGCTCCCCGCCATGGAGTGGCTTCGGTCACCCAGGCTTTACTGTGGTCGGCACGGAGGGTTCTGTGGGGGCGCTCGGTTGTGGCCTTGGCCTTGCTCGGGGCCTTGGGGCTGTTCAGCCAGGCAGCTTGGGGAACAACAACAACAACAACAAATCAACTTAATTTTCTCCCTGTCCTATCCGAAATTCCGTGTCAGTTTTTCCATACTACATTGTATTTTTCCAACTGTTTCCATGCCAGTATTAGCTGGAGGGAGTGGTGGGTGGGGAGGAGCCTTCTTCTTTGCTCTCCTTTTCTCTATCTCGTAGTTAATAGATTAATAGTTTTAGATATCCAAACTGCCTCGTAAGGACCAATAGGTTTGTTGCAGTTTGTTCTCCTTTGCATTCCTTTGTATTCCTTCCATACCGGCCACGTCTATTTAATTATATTCTAGCTATATATCGACGATTTTGTGCAGTTTAAGAAGAATCTGTGGTAGTAAAATGGCTTAGGTAAGATAGTTCGAAGGCTGTTCATTGCTGGAGGTCCTTCTTAAACCAAATAAAATCGTCTATAGTAGCCAGAGTAAAGTTTAAAAGACTTCGCCGTACAGAAGGGGTTAATCGATAAAAACCTAGAAGACACGAACAAAACTGCCCGTCTCACGCCGCCTTGAGTCTAAAACTTGTCCTCTGATTGAAAGGGTTAAAACCACCCTGCTATCATCCGTAATTCCGTACATCCAACAATCAAACCACCTCGCTATTTGGCCTCCAGTCTTCAAACTTTGAGAGAGAGAGAGAGAGAGAGAGAATGGGTAATTAATACAAGAGTGAGGGTGTTCATATAGGCCTATGAGTGAGACAAGCAAAACAACGGAGATAAGCGCAAATAAATATAAAAAGATGCAGCAATAGAAAGAGACACCCCTAATCAAGCCTACTACCGTCATTTCTTTGTTTTACCAACTACTCCCTCTCGGGCATAGGCTGAGAACCTGTACATTCTACCGCTGAACACGGTCAAGCCCATGAGGTCTCATTCCAGTCTAGGGAGTGAGACATGCAAAGCACCCACCCAAAGTTCGAAGCGGCCCATCTCTGAAGCTGCTTCGCCTAGAGCTGTGCTTCACTGTATTACCCACTAGACTCGGACCCTCACACTCAGAACGCCACCTATTGAGCAATTAACTCAATAGGCATTGCCCCCCTGTAGCATATTTTGAATATGGGAATTTTCATACAGAGGAACAATGAGAGTATTTTGTTGGCGTTTCGGTGGGTTTTGTGGCAATGCACTGATACCGGTACTAGGTACAGCACAAATTTCATCCTAGTAATATCTTCCCATTGACATATCGGGATTCGAACCCGGGTCCACTGGATTACCAGTCCAGTGGCAAGAACACTCCACCACACCTCCCCTATCAGAAAATCAGAACATCCCCAATAACCATGTCAGCACTTGGGTTATGTGGCCTCCGGTCTTTTCACACTTAGAGAGAGAGAGAGAGAGAGAGAGAGAGAGAGAGAGAGAGAGAGAGAGAGAGAGAGAGAGAGAGAGAATAACCAATTACTACCAGAGAAAGAGTGTGTGTGTGAGTGAGTGAGTGAGAGTTTATAATTGTGTGTGAGAAAGAAGTTAATAAACGAAAGCAAAGATACCGTATATATATATATATATATATATATATATATATATATATATATATATATATACCGTATACAAATATATACAAAAGACTACGGCATTCCCCTATTCAAACCATCAACCATTACTCCGAGCCTCCCAACCAACCACCTGATTAGCCAGCCTCTCGCCTCGCCAAACTATACCTGCTTTAGACATCAGCAAAGAGCTTATTGTAATCCTTTCTACGGGGGACAGCTGGTAATTAGTACGGTACCGTATATGTATGGAGATCGGTCACCTTTCGTCATAATGGGGCACTGATATAAACAGCCACTCTACATTGAAACCTGTATTTTATCAAAATAACGTTTTCAGATTAAGATTCCATAGAGAATAGCTGAGCCTCAGATATAGGCCTATACGGTACTTAATCAAATCTAGAGCATTACAGTACATGATCAGTTGCAGGAATTTATAGTACCAGTACAAATATGGCTTTCAAAGGGGAAATATAGTTTGCTTTATCATTTAAAATAACTAAAATAGGCCTACTAGGGACCTACAGGCTGCTATAATAATTACAATGTTTCTGATCTAATTACTAGACATAACATTGACTCTGCCACCTTTTAACTTTCATTTACTTCACTTTTATTTAAAAGGACCAAAGGACCTATTGGAGTTGTATTAGGTACAATATACCGGTATATGTATTTTAGGTCACTTATAGGATATAATTATCTGTGTTTTCACTATCTTTGTCTTACATTATTAGTCACCACAATATATGTCTTTACCTCCGCAAGTTAAAATATATGTTATTTGATTTGTGGGGTAAATAAGGGTGGAAGCAAAAAATGTTAAGACCAGCAGGGGTTAGGTTAGGTTGTTAGGTTAATGACAAATTATGGTGTTTGAGGGGCATGTCTTAAAATGTCTAAATAATGGATAAAATGCAGAGGTTACAGGTCATGATTTTTCGTCTACTTACACCAAATATACTATACTGTAGTAGTATATGATATACAGCATAATTGATATATGCAGTATATGATATAGGAAACCTGAAGGGCACAAGGCACGTACATATTGATGGGTCCCGTATCAGCCATCAAACACACTTCATCCCATATTTACGGTGACAATAGAGTGACAGGTTATTTTGATAATTATAGGGTCATAGGCTCGCAGCCTTATTATACATAATTTATTAGTGACAATGTAGGTCTATGGAATCCTTATACTGTACTCATGTATAATCCACTGTGGGAGAATAATTTTGATCACATTTATAAAACCCGATACTAATAGAAAAAACGGTTATATTCAACGACACTAGTGCAGCGTTATGAGAAACAATTTAGGTTAAGGATATTTTTTATTTTAATACCACGAATTTTCCGAGTGTTTTTTATAAACAAAAATTGTTCATTTGCATCAATATATAGGGTTTGTAATTAATTAGAAATATCGGAAATTTTTTATTTTAATACCACGAATTTTCAGTGTTTTTTATAAACAAAATTGGTCATTTGCATCAATATATAGTGTTTGTAATTAATTAGAAATCTCGGGAAAACCTATTTTCCCCATTAGGCCTATCGATCGATGTTGAGACACGCTCGCTCCCCATAGTGATTTGAAAAGACATTAGCCTAACCTAACAACCTTACCTAACCTAACCTAGTATTATGGGTGGGGGCTGCCGCCCCCACACCCCCGCTGGTTGAGTACTAATCCCTTAATAAAAACAAAAAAATTGGTTGTCGATTATACGAAGTTGAAAAAAAAGTCGATTAAGTCTATGGTGTTTACTCTGCAATCTTCAGCTTGATTGTACATTGATAACGGGAAAGTACCGTATTGACAACCTTGTTACGAAAAAGAAATTTTAGTACCATACTTTTTTATTAGGTTTTGCCGAGGGTTAAAACAAATTTGATTATGATCTTTAGAGCATATAGATTCAATATTTATCTTCAAATATATCAACAAAATTTGTGGTATTAAAATAACATTGAACCGAAATATCGGGAAAACCTATTTTCCCCATTAGGCCTATCGATCGATGTTGAGACACGCCCGCGCCCCCCCCCCATAGTGATTTGAAAAGACATTAGCCTAACCTAACAACCTTACCTAACCTAATCTAGTATTATGGGTGGGGGCTACTGCCCCCACACCCTCGCTGGTTGAGTACTAATCCCTTAGTAAATAAACAAAAAATAAATTTGCTGTCGATTATAGAAGGTGAAAGAAAAGTCGATGAAATCTATGGTGTTTACTCTGCAATCTTCAGCTTTGATTGTACATTGATAATGGGAAAGTACCGTATTGACAACCTTGTTACGAAAATTAAATTTTAGTAGGCCCTACCATACTTTTATATTAGGTTTTTACGAGGGTTTAACACATTTTCATATGATCTTTAGAGCTATCGATGACTGAAAGTACCGTATTGACAACCTTGTTTACGAAAAAGACATTTTAGTACCATACTTTTTTATTAGGTTTCGCCGAGGGTTAAAACAAATTTTCTTATGATCCTTAGAGCATATAGATTCAATATTTATCTTCAAATATATCAACAAAATTTGTGGTATTAAAATAACCTTGAACCCTTCAGTTGGTAAATTTCTATAATTGCACCTATACGAGCTAAACAAATTATTATTGTATTTAACAGGAAGGTACCATGAGGTAAGTGGTATGGTATAGGTGGCAATATGCGGAAATGGATTATAAGGGAATTCCGCCCCCCTCTGACAAAAGTCTATCAATCTAGATGTGACACGGATTTACAATGTTTCAGAGAGACATTAGCCTAACCTAACAACCTTACCTAACCTAACCTAGTATTATGGGTGGGGGCTGCTGCCCCCACACCCCCGCTGGTTGGGTAAGATGGTAGATATCCAGTTGGGGTGGAGTGAATAACCGTAGATTTTCGTAAGGGGGTAAGAATGCCCTTCTAATCCATTTCCGCATATTGCCACCTATACCACATCACTTACCTCGTCGTACCTTCCTGTTAAATAGAATAATAATTTGTTTAGCTCGTATAGGTGCAATTATAGAATAATACCCTTCAGTTCTATATACTTGTTATCCCCGGAAAAAAAAAATCTTGGGATTTTTAAAAAAAATTCTTGGGATTATTTTTTTGGTCATTAACCTAACCAAAAAACCTAACCTAACCTAATAGCCCCCAAATACATTTAGGTTAGGTTAGGTTTTTTGGTTAGGTTAATACAAAAAATAACAAAATAAAATAAAAGAAAAAAAAAGAAAAACCCCAAGATTTTTTGTTTTTCCACGGGGATAAAAAGTATATAGAAATGAAGCATATGACGATAGGAACCCAAAACAACCATTAAAAATTTGATACCTATATTGTTGGGTCTCCTGTATATTGACCACAATTTATTAGGGAAAATAGGCACCAATAGATTCGCCATATTATTCTCCATAGGCCTATAGTCCGCATGGAGGATTTTCGTTATCAACAAATTGAAAAATACCCACTTAACAGACAAATACACCAAAAATCTAAGTCAAAGCGGGGTGTGGGGGCGGCAGCCTCCACCTATAATACTAGGATAGGTTAGGTAAGGTTGTTAGGTTAGGCTAATGTCCTTTCAAAGGGGTATAGGCTAGTAAACACTAGGATAGCCTATACCCAGTCAGAGGTAAGAAGAAGAAGAAGAGTCCTGCAGTAGTCTCCTTGAATGCTACCGAAAAAACGCCCATTCTAATCAATCTCACAGCTTTTTCGGACATCCTCACTGTATCAAACGCCTTCTGTATGCAGTATAGATGACGATTTCAATAATTCATGGGGGGTGAGGGGGCAAAGCTCCCCCCCCCTCAACCCATCATGTATCCCACATTGGAATTATAGCTAACACCATGAAAACACTAATTTCTCAATATCTGGAGGAAAACACATGAAAAATAAGGGTGCGAGCCTATTCCCTATAATTACCGCTAGTAGCCTATTTCAAAGCCTAAAGACCAAAACAAAAATCAAAACAACACTCACCTCAAGGAACAGTCAATATTATTCCTTGGTGGAAACAGCTGGTAATATCTTGCTTGGTAGCCTAGCCTATATAATTTGTTCTAATCGTGTCACACACTAATTATCGTCACCATAGCTCTTTTAGGCAGTTTGTATCCATATAAATATTATCCTTTTATACTTATTTGTGTCTATACATAAGTTATTATATTGATTTATAAACACTAGTAGCCTATGTCATTCTAGTTACAATTACGTTTTGTCGAGTTTCTAGGTATCAATTATCTTATAATGCACCAATTAAGGTTTTTGTTCACTAATTAAATAGGCCTATGCTTAAATTACTCAATAGTCTTTCCAAGTGCACGGCATATGATGCAAAAAAAGTTTTAGCAAGCAATGGAATGAACGAGCAAACGAGTGAAGATGGGAGCGGTGAGGACGATTGTGTACCTCCCCCCTCAACTGCTGATGGGATACTGAGGAGGTTTGACGGCAGCCACTCCGCCACTACCAGCTGCTGCTGGCGGCGACGATTACTGTCCAGCAGGCCTGGCCGAGCTATCCACAGTAACACCTTCCTTTAATTGCATTTGCTCTCTCCGTCCCTACTTGAGCACCGCTCATTTTCTCTCACGCTTTGCCTTATTATACTATTTTCGCCTTGCCACTGTACACCTGTAAAGTATTATCTCCTTTGTCTTAATATTTAACTAGCTCTAGCTCTCTCTCTCTCTCTCTTGTATGTCACGAGCTTCTTTCTGTATCTCTTCCCAGGATGATTCGCGTCAGCTCAGTCTCATACGCATATTGGAGTTACGCATTAATTAAACCCTTTTGTACCAGCTACGTCTTTTGAACTTTATTCCTGCTACTGTGACAATTGTATTCAGTTTAAGAAAGACCTGCAGCAACTAACAGGATTCAAACTATCTCACTTAACCCTTCTACTATCACATATCCTTAAGTTGCACAAAATCGTCTAAATATAGGCTACCTACAATACAATTTAAAAGACGTCGCCGTTACAGAAGGGGTTAAACGTCTTCACAGAAGTATTTATTCACGGTGTTGATTAGCCAGTATCTGATTTTGGCTAGTGATTCATGGATATAGGTACCGATTAACCCTAACAAGCTCCAATACGCGTTTCTGTATTGTTTCTGGCTACTATTAGACAATTTTATTCAGATTAGTAACGGTATATGGAAGTCAAATGGTTGATTGATATAATCTTTACACTGTTAATACCCACATATACTTCCTAAGCTACATAACATCGTCTAATGATAGCCAAAATAAACTGCTAAAACGCGTCAGAGCTTCAAAGGGTTAATTCATGTGTGTATTAACCCCTTCTGTACCGGTGACGTATTTTTAATTTTAGTCTAGCTATATTTAGGCGCTTGTGTTCAGTTTCAAAAGGATCTATGCTAGTAAAACGGGTTAAGTGAGATAGTAGGAAGTCTGTTAATTGCCGTAGGCCTTTTTGAACTGCATATAATCGTCTTATAGTAGCCAGAATTAAGTTAAAAGGACGTTACCGGTACTGAATAGGTTAAGTTAGTACCTGAAATTAGCTATATTCAATGTACACCTAACGCCATCTGGATCCCGTAACAATACTAAGTAGAAAGGCACAAAGATATTTTTGAGATTTTGGTCTAGAGTCAGTTTTATCATTGTTTGTGCCGCAATTAACGCTGCAATCAAAGTAATTGGGAATAGGAGAATTATTTCATCCTTAGTTACTCATTCTATCAATATAAAGTAAAGGAATAAGTAATAATTTTCAACATTTATGCAGGTATGAAAGTTCTTAATTTGTTTTCCATACGAATGTGACAATACCGAAAAGAGCTAGGAACTGCAAAATGTGTGTGTGTGTGTGTGTGTGCGTTTTTTTCTTTTTTTTTCTTAACAAAGCAGCCTTATTCGAAAGATTGGCAGTGCTATGGTGGTCGTACAGCGATCCATGGCTTTTTCTGCATATATTTTTGTTAGTAGAGTAAGCCTATACTTACATAAAAACAATGTGAAGTGCTGTGTAGGTCAGGTAGTCAGGTCAGGTAATGGTATTGAGGGATAAGCCTTTACAACGGCACCTCGTATTTACTTTTTGAAGAGTGTTGAGAGGGGACACCGGGTGTTGGAAAGAGAGGAAGCTGTTACAGTGGTTTTGTTATGTGTGTTATTAGTCTGTATACGTCGTCGAGGTGTCTCCCGACTGGGTGCAAGCATGTGAAACACGCTAGAACGTACTATCACACCCTCTAAATATGTCCGCCTTGGCTGGGATCGAACCCAGGTCAAGAAAATTCACACTGTATCGACGAGATCTAGATCGCATGACCACACTTTCGGCTCATGGTATCTCAATTTTTGTTAATATTCTTAATATACAGTATATGTATTAAATTCAATAACAGATTCGTATTATGTAGTGTAATCATTCCTGGGATTTGCATGCCTGTGGAATTAAGCGAAATATTAAGATTGCCGAAATCAACCTGCTCTTCTTCTTTTGTATGTGATGGGCTAATAACACACATAATAAAGCCACTCCAACAGTTTCCTCTCCCTCAAACACCCCTTCTCCCCTATCAATACTATTCTAAAAGTAGATACGAGGTGCCGTTGTAAAGGCTTATCCCTCAATACCTTCACCTGACCTGGGCTGTTGGAATAAGGCAAGTTGACAAATATCGTACAGTACATAAATCAGGTAATTCAAGGTAAAATCGGCTAAAATGAGGAGAACAGTGGTAGTCAGAATCGGTAGGACTAGCCGTCACTGCTTTACAGCTAACTCCATTTGTACCGGCGACGTCTTTTTAATTGTATTCTAGCTATATTTAGACGATGTTGTGTAGTATATGAAAGATCTGTGCTAGTAAAAAGGGTTATGTGAGATAGTTCGAAGCCTGTTAATTGCTGGAGGCCCTTTTTAAGCTGAATGGAATCGACTAATAGTAAGCCAGAATAACCTTAAAAGGAAGGCATCGGTACAGAAAGGGTTAACTCCTATAACGCAATAAATATTTTTACTTTGTGTCGACCTGTGCCATTCGTACCCCCTTCAGTATACGACGATGACTTGTTTCATTATATTCTCACTCTTCATAGACCTTTTATTCAGCTTAGGAAGTACCTGTGGGAGTCATAGGGTCATTTGAGATAGTGTTTACCCCTTTGAGTCCTAGCTATCCTTCCTAAGCTGCATAAACCGCCTAATGATAGCCAAAATATAATGAAAATAGCGTCGTCGTTTACTTAAATGGCATAGCATGTGGAAAGAGTGCTACCTATTCGATTTCAAAACAAAAATAATTACCATATGTATAACCAATTGAATACGATAAATATAATTAACTACATTTTGCTTATCATTAAATTAATATTTTCCCTTTAGGACGAAAAAGTTGATAAGAAAACTGACGTTAGCCACAATGTCCAACATGTATGTCCCATTTGCACGAATGATAATTATAGAGAGTGCGTTATGACAATCCAGTTCTTGCTAGGGCCCATCAGGGGCATCCTAAATCATCTACATTCCTACCTAGTTTTAATAGACCAGTCCATAAATGTTTTTGGGTGGCATGGGTGAGTACATTTGCCCTTATAATCACATGATTGGAACATAGTAAACGCAACTAAGGGCACGTCTATTGTGATACTTTTTTATCTGTTGACTACTAGACATTCTTTCTAAGTTGAATAATATCGTGTATTACTTCCTCTACCAACGAAGTTGAAGTAGGTTATGTTTTCGCCTCTGTTTGTCTGACTGTCTGTTTTTGTCAGTAAACAAGATATCTCAAAAAGTTATAAACCGGTTTTCACGAATGTTGGTGGGTCGATTGGATATGCGCCAAGGAGGAAGTGATATAATTTAGGACGTGATAGGTAGAGCGCTTACCTAGCAAAGATCTGTGAGGTCCAAATTATTAATGGATATCTAGTTTACCCCCTGTACTAATTAGAGGTTCTTCCTAAGCTGTATACAATATCCTAGTGCTAGTAGGAATAATGTGGAGGGTACACGTGTTACTAAAAAGGTTGAATCTCTCTTGTGTAGGACGTGGCTCCCTGTAGCCTACTGACATTTTTAGTGCCACAACCTCTTTAATCTTGATCCCTCCCACACTCCTCTCTCACTCTCACTCTCACACTCTCTCTCTCTCTCTCTCTCTCTCTCTCTCTCTCTCTCTCTCTCTCTGTTTGAATAGTACAAGAATAATAGATTTAATATGAGTAATAATAAAAGGATTTACTAATTTAGTATTAATCCTACCAAAGTGGATGAACTATTTAAGACATGGTTCATGCCCTTAACCCCTACTGTACCATAGGGTACTACCATAAAAGTACCCCCCAGTCCCAAGCAATGTGGCCAAAATAGCAAGATATAAAAACCTCCCACCTCAAAATATGGAGGAATAATGCCTCTCCCAGCCTGTAGAGGATTGAATATAAGCTGAGAAGTGTTGCAAACTCTAGAGCAGTGCTCAAACGGTCGTGGTACCAGGCACTGCCTGATACTGGCAGTTACAAGGATTGTATATTACTTACGGCTCTCTGCCGTCACTGGTACTGAACGGGTTAAATTTGTAGTGGGGCTTCCCTGTAGACAACGCACGAGTTGATAAACGTAATGACATGTTAACACGATGTGTAAAATCGTGTGACCACCCCGGCCAAGACCTTGACTTTGCTAGTCTCCGCAACACACGAGATATGTGGCACATTCCAGCCAATAAATCCAAGCGGACTATACTGTAGGTCCGTGCAGTCGTGTTAACTTCAAGGCGTGTGGCGCGACGCCAGGATGAAATTAAAAGAAAGGGCTCTGTTACGGTCTAGAAATTAGATTAGAGTATATGCATGTGGAAGATCATTAAATTTGGTTCAATAATAACCACCAAATTTCGTGAAAATCGGTTCATAACTTTGAGAACTGCCTACGCTGATGGAGGTAATGCGTTCTATTGATCGCCTCCAATATGTAATCACTTTTTACTTGGAGCATATCCTATATGCCCACCAAATGTCTTGGTCATTGGTTCATAACTTTTTGAGATATCAATTACACAGACTATCAGACAAGAGGAGGCAAAACATAACCTCCGTACAACTTCGTTGGCGGAGGTAACTAGAGGGGCACTGAAAAGTGCGTACCTCCGCCTACGCTGCCAGAGATATGTGCTCTACCGATCGCTTCCTAAATTGAATTTCTTCTCCCTTGGTGCATATCCTATCTGCCCACCAATTTTTGTGAACATTGGTTCATAACTTTGTGACCCTCTACACTGGCGGAGGTATGCGCTCTATCAATCATCTCCGCAATTAAATTACTTCTTCTTTGGTGCATAACCTATCTGGCCTCCACCTTTCGTGACAAGCTGTTCATAGCTTTTTGATAGGCTTATTATCTCGTTTACAGACAGACAAACAAATAAACTTACAGACAAAAAGACAAGCAAATGGAAGCAAAAACATAACCTCCTCTAACTATGTTGGCGGCGGAGGTAATTAAAATCAAGTGCAATTGCATGTAATTTATATGATTAACCCGAGAAATGAGAAAAGCCTAAAGGAAGTATGTGTATAGCCAATGCGATAGGCCTCACGGGAGCAAGACCATGAAAAAACCCTTCAAAAACACCCCCGAAGCTCTCAAAACAAAGGAATATGTTATCAGGTGAGATAATTCTCATCTACTCACCCTCATGTGTCTGAAACCCCCTTCCCCTCCTTCCCTACCTTCCAGCCCCTTCCCTCCTCCTCAATTATCGGCTATTTTTTCTCATATTTCCCCCATTTATTGTTTAATTTTCGCGCCAATTTCACTCACACGGTTTTGTACACACCAGCGAGTCACTCAGAGATCTTATGCGACACTCAGATCTCTCCCGTGGCGGTCAGTGTGTTGCTAGACGTTGCGAAAGGAGGATATATGTCTCTTCTACTTCTCCCCCTCCCACCTGAGCATACGATCAGGAGGCGAAATTAAAAGTTTTTCACCCACCAATTGCTATTCCCACTATTTTTATCGCTCTTCAAGGTTCATATGTTCATCATATAAGTAAAATACAGTTAGTGCACATGGAAAAGAAATAATGCTTTATATGCAAGAAATTATGTCGGAATCTAAGGTAATTAATATGCATATAACTACGTTCGTCACAGGCCAGTCTCGCGCTCCTCGGGTAAACATCGGATCACATGTTTTGTCACTACTGCAGCAGGGAACCAACAGCAGGGTGTGTAAGCAAAAATGAGTACTACCCCCTAAATATAATCATATTTACTTTCCGTCATTCCTGTAGAAGGGGGCTTGTGGGGGGGGGGGGGGGGCGCCATAGCCGATATATTGATTCCAATTATTTATTAAAAGTATATGAAATCCCCAATCTCATTTTACATCACTCCTGTAGAAGGGAGACAGTAGTGAGGTACCCTTAGCTAAAGATGGAGATTGGACTCCGTTACGGTCAAGGAATAGATCAGAGTACAGTATACATTATGCATGTGCATGAAATTAGCAAGACTGAACCGTTTTTTCCAGTTTTTCTTCTACTCAACAAGTAAGCTTTGGAACTCTCTCCCTCAATCTGTCATTCCCTCATCCTATGACTTAAACTGCTTCAAGGTCCGTGTGTCCAGACATTTTGACTCTAGCATTCCTTGAATTTAGCTCTGTCAATCTTTCAACTGTAAATGTACACTCACGCGTACTAAAAGTTGTTCAGGGTTGAGTCTTTCCTTCCCCTACTCCACCCTGGGCAGGTGGAAGGAGTACAAAGGAGTACAAAGGAAATCAAGCAGCAATAGGTCAGGTGACCCTTCTAGGCTGCTTGTCCTCCAAACAACTGAGGATCAATTGTCCAAACAGTGGTAATTAGAGTGGGTAAGGGAACATTGGAAAGGGAACTACTGCCCTGGAACTAATGTCCATGACCACTTTCTCTCTCTCTCTCTCTCTGCGTGTGTGTCTCTCTCTCATTGCACTATTTTCTACGATCAAGACTTAATGTGATTTCAATATAATAATACCGTGATTTAATCCAATCCCATACAGTATTCAGGATATTATGTTCACCATTATTGCAATACACATCAACGTGCCCTATACGATCTACTCCTATGTCAAATTACTTACACATTCGGATTTTTATATCATAAAATGAAAGGACTAAAGGCAAGATTGACTAGAATAATGTTGTGGCTGTTATTGATTGTTTCGTTTGTCATTTCAACCAGTTACTCCCATTTATTCAATACCATACATACTATAAACGGCCTGCATTTATTCATATGTGGCCTATACACTTTTTGCCAATCAATTAATGTAGAACTCGATACAAATTACTATCAACGGTGTTAACTTTTAGTAAGGTTTACGTATAGGACTACACTTCTTACATAGTGTGCAAATACTATCTGTATACTGTCTTCTTCAACTGTTCAACTGAAGAAATGTTTACAACTTTTGAAGAAAGTTTGTTCCTGGTAGAACAGATCTTAAACGGGAAACAGTTTCCACAAATACTAGTGCTGAACCTTTTCAATTCTAACTACCAGCCATGGTTGCGTATTATATTCCTAATCAGGCTAAACATTGTTCTATGATATACACCAAACCCATTACATATTTTAAAAACTTGAATGAACTGACCTCGTAGTCTGAGAAAGAGAGAGAGAGAGAGAAAAAAACACTACAGCCTAGATTTTTGTAACCCACGTTGTGTATAGACTCATTTTGAGAATACAGTTATACAGTATATTGTATTAATAAATTCCTAATATTGTTTTCAATGTTGGCCATTGTAAGCATGTGCAATGATGGTTTAACACTAATTTGCAATACATGAGAACAATCGTCGCTAATCACTAACTGCCAGCTAGAGACGGAAGGTGGGGGCAGACTTGGACACGACTCCCCCCTTCCACCTGCCCAGGGTGGAGTAGGGAAGGAAGGACCCACCCCTGAGCAACTTTTAATACGCGTGAGTGTACATGTTTCGGTACTTCCATTTGAATATCCCAGTGAGGTTGGGTTTAGTGTAACACTCAGTGCATGCTCTTCTTGCGGATATTTTCTCCACCAACTCAACCTTAGATGAAATAAATCAAGATGTCCCTGTACTTAATTTTAATTCGCCTGAAATTCCCTCACTTAAGATCCACACCAGACATGTCAAAACTATTTTGCAGAATCTCTCAGTAGATAAGGCTCCTGGTCCAGATGAAATTCCTCCAATAGTACTGAAGAATTGCTCCTTGGTGCTCGCTCCTGTATTGGCAACATTTTTCCGTCTGTGTACTCATACCTCATGCTTCCCAGTACCCTGGAAAGAAGCAAACATCCATCCAGTTCCTAAACAAGGTGCCTCTTCAGATCCATCAAATTACAGACCAATAGCTATAACTTCCACTCTTGGTAAAGTCTTTGAAATTATATTAAATAATCACATAATTAAGCATCTTGAGAATAAAAAAATAATCAGTGATAGGCAATATGGTTTTAGACGATGTCGATCAACTGCAGACATTCTTTGCCTTCTTACGCATCAAATCAACCAAGCTACAGACCAACATGGTGAAACACATACAATAGCACTGGATATATCAAAGGCATTTGATAGAGTCTGGCATCAATCCTTATTGTCGAAGATGTCACACTACGGCCTTGCATCATTAGTTCCACTAATTTCTTCTTATCTTCATAACAGAAAAAATATGTGTAATGGTAGATGGCCTTTATTCTCAATTTCACTCAATAAATGCTGATGTTCCCCAGGGATCAGTTTTGGCCCCAACTCTGTTCCTCATTCATATCAATGATCTGATATCTACCACTCATAATCCAATACATTCCTACGCAGATGACTCAACACTCCACAGTTCCTTCACATTTACCAATTCTTTCACCCAACCCGATCTTATAAATTCAAAAATAAACACTGCAATTTCTCTGAACCAGGACCTTTCTAGAATTAATGAATGGGGACAAAAAAATCTAGTTTCCTTTAATGCACAGAAAACCAAGTACATTCAATTTTCTAACCGACAGAATCTCACTGACTCCCATATATTTTTTAATTATGTAAATATTCCCACTTCCCCTAGCATTGACATTCTCGGTGTAACATTAACTACTAACTTGAGCTGGACACATTATGTTAGAAGCATTGCTAAGAATGCCTCTAAAAAACTGGGACTCCTGTACAGAGTTCGAGAATTCTTCACTGACGAGCAGTTGGCCGTAATATATAAAAGTTAAGTGCGTTCTCAGATGGATTACTGTTCACCTCTGTGGAGTAGAAGTGGAGTGGTTGCATTGAGGCAGTTGGACAAAATTCAAAATAAAGCTATTAGATTAATCAATAACCCTGCAATCACACAGGACCTTCCTACATTATCCATACGAAGAAACATTGCATCCCTTGCATTATTCTACAGATATTTTCGCAGCAATTGTTCCGAGGAACTTGCTTCAATTGTGCCGCCTCTCCACATCTTTCCCCGTAGAACTAGGGCAGCTGAGAGCGCCCATGAATTTACACTTTCTCCTCCACAATGCAGAACTTCTGCTTATCAAAATTCATTTATCCCTAGAACTACAACTCTTTGGAATTCACTTCCCTCGAGTTGCTTTCCACAAACTTACAATCTACAAAAGTTTAAATCCAGTTGTTACAAAAAAATTATGAATGGAGGATGCCTTTAGGCACATGGACCTTTTTGTTTTATCTGTGTTTTTCCTTCCTCCGTTCATTGTCTCTTTAAAAAAAAATCGACAAGGGGTATGTACGAAGAGTGTGTGCTAAACCATAATAACCTTCTTGGTAGTACAGTGGTAGCGTACTAGTCTTCCTGTTTGTGGTTCCCGAGTTCGATTCTCGGCAGTTGCAATCATTCATCACATAAATACCTTACAATGTACTTTGTATAACGTGGTTAGTGTCAAGAGCGTTCGTCCATGCTTTAACCAACTCTACCATGACTGTCGATGGTTCGAGCCCGTCTAGGATTACATATACATTTAGTATCTTGTGAGTATTTGTGAGATAATATATACAGTATATATATATATATATATATAATATTATATATAGTATGTGTGTAGGTATTGTTTGTGCGTGAAGCCATGTGGAAAATATTACGGAATACAGCACCTGCTGACAGGTTCCAGACGTCTACAACTAAATTATTAAACTTTACGAACCACAAGTAAGTAAGTTAATTTTCTATCCCCCACTTTTGTTTCTTTCTTTTATGTTTGTTGTCTTTCTTACCTGTCTCACTCAATTTCTTACCTGTCTCACCCAATTTCTTACCTGTCTCACCCAATTTTGTTCAGCAGTGTTGGCTGAGTTATGTTCTAGCCTCTCTCTCTCTCTCTCTCTCTCTCTCTCTCTCTCTCTCTCTCTCTCTCTCTCTCTCTCTCTCTCTCTCTCTCTCAGCACTTCATAAACGAGCCCAAGGGAACAATCCACAGCCTCCCTCCTTACCTTACTCTGGGGGGGTACACGTGGGTAGAAGGACGTAAACAAATCCAAGAGAGTGGAGGTGTATTGATTGATATTGAGTTTAATGTTTGATCTTGTTAATATAATACATCCTGTTGTACGCATGCGTATAATATAGATTTATAGTAACAGTACTTGTCACTGTGAGAATAGTTATCGTAATAGTATTCATATTACGATTATACTAACTGATACTGTGACAGACTTTCATTAACATGCGAGGAGCATCTGATTTTGGGCAAAACGGCACGTCTACTTTATTTGTTATTTTAGTTTCCTTCTTAGACCTTCATAAAGCTTAGAAAATCATCCCAAGATCCACCTTCTACATAACATTTATATTTTTTGGTAGAACAATGTTCCGGCCAAAGGCCGGTTCTTCATAAAGTACAGGCTCGCTATCGCTCGCCAGGAAAGAATCGACTAACTTATGGGGTTAATTATGAGGGAGAAAGGGGGTGGGGAGTTAGAAAAAAACCCATCCTCCCTCAAGGTCATCACGCCAGATAATCAAATGTGCTAAAATAATAGATGGGAGAGGCAACATACAGAAATACAATAGTTTATCAACTCTGTGTAAGCAGAGTTTGGTATCGCCCCCTGTATAGTGTGTTTCACCGGACAAATATGTCTGTCGTCGTCGTCGTCGTCCGTCTGTCCCGAAACTCCTCCTAGACCGTTGGACGGATTTTCACCAAACTTCACACGAACATTTGTTACGTGAATGCGACAGTCAGTCAAAAAATATTTTTTGAATTTATGCAATAGTTATGGTTTTAGGTCCAAAATATGGTTCCTCCCCCCCCCCCCCCACCACCACCACCATCCACCTCTGTGTGTCAAAGAACACCATCGTTCTAGGGGCGAAAACAACTTGCCTCACATTTGTTAGGTTAAGTTAGTTTAGTTGACATTTGAAGTGATGGTAGTAATAATGGTGATTATGGTACTAGTAGTGATGATGTTGGTGAATGTGATAGTATTTGTCATGGTGGTGACGATTTTTTGTCTTAGTGTAATAGTGATAGTTGTGGTGATTATGGTAGCAGTTATGATATTGCCAGTAGTGATGATGATGGTTGTTATGGTAGTGAGGGCAGTAGTGATTGTGAAAGTAGTTGTGATAGTAGCAGTGATGATGGTAGTAGATAATGGGGATGGTAGTAGTGATGATGGTGAAAGTATTGGCGATGGTTACTGGAGATGACGCCCCCAAAACAACTCACCTCTCATTTGTATGAGGAACTTGCCCCGGTATGGATAGGCTAGGGTGGGTTAGGTTAGGTTAAGTTAGGTTATTTTAGTTGACAGTAGAAGCGATGGTAATAGTAGTAGGGATGATGGTGATAGTAGTAATGATGGTGATAATAGTAGTGATGATGGTGATATTTGTAGTGATAATGATGACAGTTGTGATGATGGTGACAATAGTAAATATTTAACATGAAATTAGTCTTTGAAATATTTGATAGTTCTGAATTGTTGTTATGTTCCGGAAGACAAGATTTTGACTTTGTACACACACACACACATATATATATATATATATGTATATATATATATATATATATATATATATATATATATATAGTATATACACTCCATTCTCGCTCTCCCAACATATAATAGCCATAACTCCCCATGACTGTCCATTTATTTCATCATTGAGGCTGTTGCAGGATCACTTGTTCCAGTTCCAATTTGTTAACTCATGGGTACAGGGGAAAACTTCTGTTCTTTGTACTAGTAAACATTGTAAACTGTAACAACTGGGTTTTATATACTGTATAGTTCGTTGCAAGTCTTGTCATGATATATATTTTCCTTTAGACCTATACAAAGAAGTATTGAAAGTAAAAAATATTGTACTAATTGACATGTAAAGTTATCCATTTCATTATCTGGATAATTAATGAGATTTAGAATCGTGATAACAGAATAACCATCACCCCCTTAAGTAACATATCTATATAAATGCCAAAAGGATTTAACAAGAGACACAAAGCCTGGGGGCTGGGAGTTGATTGTAAGACGGATAATGTTCGGTCATTATAAAGAGATTAGTACAGAACGCAGATGTAGCTTAGTGATACGAGAGCTACATAGAGCTACATAGATACACAGACCACACAGACCTCAAGGTCCTTACTAGGCAGTCTGGCCTTACAAACTATATATATATATATATATATATATATATATATATATATATATACATATACCTACATATAGACACATATACACATACATATATACATACATAGATATATATACATACTGTACAGTGCACATACATACACGTACATACATAGGCTACATACTTTTTTGTTTTTTCATATCACCCCAGCCCTCTGTAGATATAGGTCAAGCCTTCCCTTGAAAGCGTTTATTGTGTCGCTCTCCACCACTCTCGCTGGTAGTTTATTCCACTCTGTCGCCACACTGTAGGTGAAAAAACTCTTTGTGACATCTAGGTTTGCCTTTTTGGTTTTTAATTTCATTCCATTTCCGCGAGTTTGATTAGTATTGTTTAACGTGAATAGTGCATTTACATCGACTTTGTCGAAACCTTTTAGTATCTTAAAGCACTCAATAAGCTGACCCCTCAACCTCCTCTTTTTTAATGAGAACAGGTTCAATCGTTTAAGTCTTTCTTCATATGGAGAGAGAGAGAGAGAGAGAGAGAGATTGTGTATGTGTCGGCTATCTTTCACCAATTAATGAGACTATCCAAATCCCCGCTCGGGAACGCCTGTTTATCTCCTTCAAGGGAGCCTACCTCGCTTGTTTTCTCTTTCTCTCCCTCTCTCTTTGGCTTGTATCCATTCGGTCCCATTCAGCCTGCTGTTTTAAGACGTGTACCCCCATCCAGGTGTCAATATTTTCCTGGCGAGCGGTAGCGAGCCAGCATATATATATATTTTTGTTTTGAGAGCAAGATAAATTTGTACATTTTTCGATAGAAAAATGTCTCTAGCGAAGTCGGATTTCTTCATACAATGCTGGCTCGCTATCGCTCGCCAGGAAGATATCGACACTTGGACAGGGATGAACGTCTTAAAACAGTTGGCTGAATGGGGCCGAATGGACACAACCCAAAGAAAGAGGGAGACAGAAAAGGAGAGAAACAAGCGGGTGACCCCCCTTAAGACTTTATCATGCAGTTAGACTATTTATTCCATGTGTGTATACTCTAGTTTTAGTCGGGTTATTATTAGTCAATTATGGGCTGCTTGAGAGGGATTTTGGTTACGGGGAGGTTTCTAGTTTGTTTCCTACTCCTCCAGCAATCTTAAAATTTCACCCCCTTGACTTTCAAGATGAATTTGTACATTTTTCGGTAGAAAAATGTCCCGGCCGAAGGCCGATTACTCTTAAATTACAGGCTCGCTATCGCTCGCCAGGATAAAACCAACACCTAAATGGCATGAAAGGTCTTAAAATTGACAGAATGGGGCGGAAATTCTTAAAAATAACCAAACTAATGGGGCAAACATCTTAAAATCTCCAAAGCAATGGGGCTAAACATGATGGAGAAAGAGGTCAAGTAAAAAATCCCTCAAGTAGAAATCTCCCCTTAAAATGTTCACATTTGTAATCCGTTACTTCCATTGATCATTCCTATGATGCATAACATCGTCAAACGTGTTCGGAAATATAATGATAAACGTGTCATTAAGATGAACAGGTGAAACTTTTTCCAACAGCGGCGAGGAGTATAACGTTCAAGATATAACTTCAAGAGGCGGAGTCATACAAACGTTTTTAAAGTTTATTTTTGTTTTCTAATTGTGTACAGCACATTAAATTTCGGCATGCAATGTATTTTGAGTTATGATGCCTCAATAGCTAAATATTTGTGTCAAAGTAATATCTTAGATAAGTTATACGTCTTGTTCCTTATTCCCTTTATAATGTTAATGATGATTGAACAAAGTACCATGGTGGAGATATAGGCTCTACTGACTTGATTGGACATCTGGGGATCAGGAATACCCTTTTTACTAATATGCATCATGTGAAATCCAGCTTTCGGTTTATACGACTAGTAAATACATTAACTCTACCCGAGACATTTCTAAGGAAGTGCTTGGTCATGTAAAATTGTTTTGATTTTAGATCCAAGGAAAATTCAACTATCTCTATTCTCTGTATGCTTATCTATCTATGTGGCTGATCCATTATGACAAGAGGATGAAATAGATGGAAGGGGAACACAGGAAAGAGATTGAATTCAGTATTTCTCTTACGTTTCGGGCTACGCAGAACATAAAGATGGGTTCTGCGTAGCCCGAAACGTAGGAGAAATAAAGAATTCAAGCTCTTTCCTATGTTTCCCTTCCACCTAAACATATATATCTATCTCTATATATAATGTGTGTGTGTGAGTGTGTATGTCTGTTTTCGATACCTGTCTGTCAATCTGCTAGCACACATGCTATTAGCAAGACCGTGTTGTTGTTGTTGTTGTTGTTGTTACTGTTGTCATTGTTGATTATACGGGCATCAGGTACAGAGGGACGGATGTGTCAACCTTAACACTCCACGAGCGGCTAGGTTAATAACTTCTACTACCTGCCCAGTGGGCATATTTACCCTAAACGAGCTTCATTCCATGCTCTTTTTCATGCACAAAGAAGAGCCAGAGCGTAATACAATTATGTATCCATGAAAGGGTGTTAATTGAGCTTTCCAATGACACCTGAACCATCCTTCTACGATCACGGGTTGTCTTGCAACGATCGTTCAACACGAAGGAAAAATCCCTAAAATACGGGAATTTCCTGACATATTTCCCTGTCTAGGGAGGCAGTGGGTGTGGATGTGTGTGGAGGTGGGGCCAGTCGCGGCGCGGGACCCGTGCCGAACGGTCAGAGCCAACCTACGTTCCTCCCACCGCTCAGACTCTCTCTCAGAGCCAATTATGTGCTCAACATCTCATACGACTTAAGGCGGGCCCCGCTCTCTAGGTAGGTGTTCTCTAGACTGCCTTAAGTCGGGCCCCGCCAAAGAGGGGTTAATAATTCTCACCACCCTTGTGTGTCTCTATTTCTGTCCATCTCAGGTTTCTGGTCTTGGATTTTCTGTTTTGCCTATACTGTATATTGTTTAGTCTATGTGTATGAAGGAAACAAACGGTAGGCTGCCTGCAACGAGTGTCTCCCTCAAATCCAAAAGAGTAACAGAACCAAATCTAAGGGACGTTGGGGTCAAAATGCCTGGATACACGAAGTTTAAAGCAGTGTAAAAATATATTATTATTATTCTTTCTATATATATATTTTTTTTTTTTTTTTTTTTTTGCGAGATACAAGATATAAGTGGAATTGAAGATAGTTGGATGGTTGAGAGCGTTCACCCTTCTTTGAGACGGATATAGTAAGATGAGACTTCCAGCAAGAAGGGACGATATTAATGGAAAAACAGAAACAAAAAAGTTTGTCCAGACAGGGAGTAAGGACAGAAGCATTTTTTTAGAGTACAACAGGAGGAACACCATCTGGTCCGTAAGCCTTCTCATTATTAAACATAGTGAGGAAGATCCTCTCACATAGCACTTCTAGACAAAGTTGAAAGGAAAGCATTCCGTCTCATAACTCACGTCCACTCATCAATTATCTGCAGTCTCTCTCTCTTTGCCGCAATGTTGCATCTCTCTCACTATTCTACCGCTATTACAATAATCAGTGTTCCTCAGAGCTCTCTCAGTGTATACCACCCCCTCTTCGTAGAGCACGTAGCACCCGTCTTGCAACACAATCCCACACCTACTCTGTGCAACTCTCCAACCCAAGAGTGAAACGCTATTCTCAACCTTTCTTCTATTCAACAGATGAGCTCTGGAACTCTCTCCCAGAATCAGTCTTTCCCTCTTTCTATGACTTACATTTCTTCAAACTCTATGTGTCCAGGAATTTTGGCTCGAACGTCCCTTGATTTTGGCCCTGTCACTCAACTCTGGGGGAGGCGCTCGCTACAGGCAGTTCTGCCTTTTGTCTCCCTCACTCACATAGAAAAAATAAAAATGTGCGAAGACTCCTAAAAGTGCGCTGCTTAGGACAAAGATATCCAATATAAACTCTCGTTCATAAAGAGACATTCATCCAAGGGACTGGGGTTCTTGCAGAGAGGCTCCAGTCCTGACGTTATTCGTGACTTACAATGTGCTGGCTTAATAATCCAATAGGGTTGATAGCCTTTGAAGTCCTATAAAAAATAAATATATATATATATATATATATAGGCCCTATTCATAATTACTGTGTGTCATTGAATTATAAATGTTTCAAGGAGCAATAACCCCTAGTGTTAATATTTTGTTGTATCTCCGCTCTGGAGTATATTATTTTATGTGTGAAGTATTAGTATATAAACCATACCTTGTTATTATATCTGATTATAAATACTATAAACTTACTACTGTGCTGTTCTTATGCCTCTACATGTTTGTTTGTATGTATGTTTATGTGTGACTTTATTCCATACCCACTTGAGATAGGATCCACCTTCACTCAGTAAACCCAGCAAAATGCCTTATATATATATATATATATATATATATATATATATATATAGATATAGATATATATATATATATAGAGAGAGAGAGAGAGAGAGAGAGAGAGAGAGAGAGAGAGAGAGAATACTGAGTGTAGAATCTGCAGGAAATATGTGGACTCGCTTGCACGATTTTAATTTCAGTTTTCTCTGTCTAATTGTAGTCAAACGGTGTCCTTGTATGTACCTGTTGATTTTTTTATAAGCCAGTATTTGCTCATGGGCGTCAGAGGAGTTTCACATGAAATTGGAAATAATACTATAATGCAATTGCATAGTTGTGAGGAGAACTTCCATTGGCAACTGCTCATACATACATAAACAGTGACAATTCCAACCAACACCAAACTACATTAACTAAACATGCTTGAAGCCCGCTAGATATGCAAGGTGGATTCAGATAATTCATTTAAGTCTAGCTCCACACAAGGCGCACCCGCTGGCTGACCTTGCAGTTAAAGGGTATGTACACCACTGTGGTTGCTTCACTTTCGGATACCACAGTGTTGGTGTTTATATATATTTCAGCGCTTGTTAATTAATGTTTTGTGTTTGTGGATCACAGCTGAACACACAAACTAATAGATGGATTAAGGCAACTGTGGACATAAGATTTGTATTCGTCAAAACTATAAGCAAAAGCGTCATTATTATATTTCCACATTTTATGTATTACAACTGTTTACGGACGAACAGTTGTTAGAAATAGAATCATTCAGATATACACACATACAGGCAAGGAAACACAGCCAGACAACATTTAATAGTGTTTATTAATTCAGTGTCTATATTCAATTTTACATTGAATGCATAATTATTACCATGCATCTTCTATCTTCTGATCTATCAACCATTTCCAATTGGGGCAGAGAATATTTTGTTGCTTTCAATTTTTCCAAAACCCAATATCTCCCCTCAACTACCCGTCAAGAACTCCCACATCTATCTATCTATTCGATCTATCCATTATACTTCAACAATGCACAAATCAACCCTTCATGTTTTCCCAATATTCTCGGTATCTTTTTTTCTTCTGATCTCTCTTGGAAAGACCATATTACAATTCTTGCTAAAAACAGCTTTCCAGAAGCTGGGTGTGCTCAACCGCCTCCGGGGGTCCCTTACCCTACACAGTTGACCTTGTCTGATCCAGTGTGTAAATAATTAACCCCTGGATGATCATAACACATTTTAACAGATTATTTTGGCTAGATTTGGAGGATTGTGTATAGCTTAGGGACGATATGTGGGGGTAGAAAGTGTAAAGACAGGCCCAATCAACCCTCTGACCTCCATATACCCTTCCTACTCTGAATATAATCGTCTAATGATAGCCATAATAATATGCGTCTGATCCTCAAGGGATTAACATAGTCATATTATGAAGCACACACAAAAATAAAGTAAGCCATAATTATCTGTGATTGGCTGAAGATCCAGTAACGTGACAATTGGTTCCGCCCATTCGTATATCAACGCTGCTCCCGCACAATTATATAAACATTTATATAACGGTAACTGGAGTGCCAAGGAGAAAAGTAAACTATTGTGATTTATAGTGTTATTTGGTATATTTTAGAAGGTCCGTTTGGATAATACGCGAGTGCGGTGTTTATAGGAGCCTGTGGGACGAATTACGTAGACAAATTTAGGAGCCGTGTAGTGGTCACATTAAGGTAAGGAATTTAATCATTACAGTATTTCCAATAATACCCTCGATATTTTCTGATAATATTTAATGTATTTGAAGATCTATTCTCATCATACCACTGTTATGAACCACTAGTGTGTGTATAATGAAGGACAATATACGATAATTAGTCTTTCTATATATCTATTGCCAGACGATATAATCCCCAAAGGAATGGCCGCAACTAGATAACTCCCAAGAACTGTTCCCTTTCAGCCGACACCCCTCCTCCTAACCAACACCGCTTTCCCTCATATACCTCTTAACTCCATCTTTCCCAATCTGTCCGTCCACCTCACTCTCGTACACTCTCTTAGTCATTATCTCGATTCCCATACATTCCACATGACCAAACCATCTCAAGGTGTTCCTTTTTACACTTTCCAGCACATCCACAGCCACACTACACCGCTCTCTTAGTTCCTCATTTGTCTGTCTATCCCTCTATGTAACTCTGCACGCATTTCTCAAGCAACTCATTTCCACCCTCTCACTCTTGATTTGTGACTCTCTAACAACGTCCATGTTTCATTCCTGTACGTCAGGATTACCACACTATCATGCAGTAACTTGTTTACTTCCATGCTGACCACCCTATTCCTTGTCACTGGTTTCAGGGTTCCTACAAACCTTCTCCCCTGTTACACCCTCTCCCACACTTCATCCTTTATACTATCATCTTTACTCATCATTCTTCCCTAATACTTAAATGAGCTGACATTTTACATAACCTGACCGTTCAACCTGTGGCTGCACCCCTGTCAAAGACCATAACCTTAATCTTCCATGAATTTACCTTCAGTTCCAAACATATTTACCAGACCACTTAACTCCCATTCAATATCACTCATCAGAACTGTATCGTCAACAAACAGCAGTACAGACAACTTTCACTTATTCCCTTCCCTTAATAGCGGTACACCAACATCCACTGCTCTTCCTTGTATTTCTTTCATGACTCCATCCATATAAATATTGAACAACCATGAGGTCATCACTCACCCTTGCTTTAACCCAAAATTCAGATCAAAGAACTCGCTCTGTTCATTCTCCACACACACTGCCGCCTTTGCACCCTCAAACATGCTCTTCACCGCTTTCAGCAACTTGCCAGCTACTCCATAATATTCTCAATACTTTCTACAGGCCTTCTCTATCAACTCTGTCATAGGCTTCTCCAAGTCCATAAAGGCAGCATACAATAATTAGTAACGGTTGTAATACTGAGTGTCAAAGATAGCCAGAGTAGAGATGTAGAGAGAAGGGTTGTCTTCCCTCGGCCAGTAACAGGTTTGTTATAAGATCAGGTAAGATCAAGTAATTAAGATAGTTTTGTCTATATGTTAGTTACAAGAGCAGTAGTTTTTTTTTCTGAACCCCTTTCTCCCTCATTTTTTAACATATTAGTTTTGAGATTTTAAGACGTTGTTTCCGGAGTTTGGCGATTTTGAGACCTTTCGCCCCATTAATTTGCCAATATTAAGAACTTCTGTGACATTTAGGTGTCGATTTGTTTCTGGCGATCGGTAGCAAGCCTGTAATTTTAGAAGGAAAAAATGTACAAATTTATCCTAAAGGGGATATTTTGTTAAGCTTGATTTGAGATTTAGCGAGGAAACTCAAAAATAAATTAATAGATAAATAAATACATAAAAGCAAACAAGTACTACCCGGTTATAACATGAGGTATGGGTAAGGTCACAGTCCAGCTTAGATATACTGTAGTGGGTATAAAGCTTAAACTATCTATAAAACTCCACCTTCCTTGTAAGATGTGAATATATGCAGTCACTACAGTGCCTAACACCATCTGTTGATCTATCTCTTATTGATATTATGTAAAAGGGTCATATCATATAGTATTTTAAAAGTGTATTAGTATTTATGTTTAATGTATATATTATTGTGCTTCATATATCTATCGCTGTCTTTAATTTTACACTGATGTAGTTGTGTAATCAATTTGTATATATTTGTTTACCCTGATTTTGTGAATAATTTCATGTATATTTTATTTTATCTATTTGTTCATTACTATATTGTTTCATGTGCTATCTTACTGACGCCATATTATATTAGAATATGCACATGTGTAGGTATACAGTATGTATTACATGTTATCAAAAGTATATTAGTCAGACTATATACACATTAATAACAATGTTGATTAATTATATTACTAAGATGTAACTGAAACTATTGAAATTAAATCTATTTATTGTTACCATGCTGTGAAATAATATTCTAGAAATAATACATCTTGCCTTTAATACCAGTATTTATGGACTTCACCAATGTTAATTATAATATGTTCGCCAATTTCTCTGTATTAAATATTTAATTTTGACTGTAGGACCGACCATGTATTTTGAATATCATTTACACCATTGTATCGCTGGATAGCTCAAATTGCCACTTCAGGGACAAAATTTAATATACCGAGCAAAAAAGCTTTGGTAGAATGAAACAGCGATTGACAAAAAACATTCTATTACATTGGCAATTTGTGGAAATCGGTGTGTGTGTGTGTGTGTGTGTGTGGGTGTGTGTGTGTGTGTGTGTTACTCAGTTACTTGTTCGTCAAGGGGAATCCACGCAATGCGAGCTAAGCTCATTATTATCGCGCCTCCTTAACTGGGAATGTATTGCGTGAAATGCATGTTTAGTGTTTTATGTACTGTTGGAATGGCTGTGGATGTGTGTGTAGTTTGTATTTAGCCAATTGGCGACATCGGAAACGAAGGCTTAGGGTGGATCTGTATGGTACCATTCTCACTATAGACGGTACCGTCTCGCCCGAAGGCTTAGGTAGCCATCAGCTTAGGTGAACCATTTTTATTTTTTTTTATTTTTTTTCTATATTCCAACTTACTTCCTCTCGGGCATAGGCTGAGAGCCTTAACATTCACCGCTTTACAATGAACAGTGAAGCCCGTGAGGTCTTGTACCAGTCTAGGGAGTGAGACATGTGAAGCACGTAGAGTACAACGAGCACCTGCCATCTTGCCTTCACATGAGGCATGGTGCTCACTCATGGCCCGAAACGACCCCATCTCTGAAGCCACCTCGTTCCCGTGCTTCACTGTCTCAACCCCTACACTCGGTCTCTCACACTTACATACACACAACGCCACCTGTTGAGCAGATAACTCACCAGGCATTGCACCCCTATAGCATATTTTGAATATGGGAATATTCATACAGTGCTATTTAATCAGGGAACAATGAGGGTATTTTATTGACGTTTCGGTGGGTTTGTGGTAATGCACTGATACTAAGTACAGCACAAATTCCATCCCAATAATATCTTCCCATTGATACATCGGGATTTGAACCCGGGACCTTTGGATTACCAGGCCAGTGGCAAGACCACTCCACCACACCTCCCCTTGATACCCATCTCGCCTTGTACCATTTTTGCCCACCTCAGATGGGACGTCACAACGTCGTCCACTTATTCCAGGTACCTATTTACAGCTAGGTGAACTGAGGCTAACACATGAAAGGAGACAAGCCCAATTTGTCTCCGCCCGGCCGGGGATTGAACCCCCAACCCCTCGTGTGTGAGACGAGAGCTCTACCTACTAGGCTACGTGTGTGTGTGTGTGTGGTGTCGAGGGGGGATAAATGCGTGTCTGACGTTCTCAAACACCCTGTGTGTGTATATATATATATATATATATATATATATATATATATATATATATATAGAGAGAGAGAGAGAGAGAGAGAGAGAGAGAGAGAAAGCAATTCGTTAACAGCATTCCTCCCTTCTCTTCATTGCAGCCAAAACTTTCTCCAGTCCCCTTCCCCGTTTTTATTATTTAGCATGTTTGCCCATTAGAGAGAGAGAGAGAGAGAGTGATTTTGTGTGTTTGGGTTAGAGAGAGAGGGGTAGAGAAATTAAGGTGTGAATCTACGAAGTATGTGAGCCTCTATGTGTGGAAGCAGTGAGTTGGAGTGTGCTTGAAATACGGTACAAGTGTAAAAGAAAAACTACAAAATCTCGTAGCATAAAAGAAAACAAGGTTGTACAGTATCTAACTCTGTAAAGACAACACGCTTAACGCTTAACTCGTCATACATTACACATTAGATTCAATACATTTACTCCCAATAGTCGTGTCAGAAGTTAGTAAAATAAGAGGGGGTTTTCCGGACACCTTTCTCTCTCATTTTGAACCTAATTAGGTTGGAGATTTCAAGGCATTCGGTCCATTAGTTTGGCGATTTTAATACCTTTCATGCCATTTATCTGTCAATATTTTCCTGGCAAACGATAGCGAGCCTGCAATTTAGGAGGAAGCGGTTTTCGGTCGGTGCATTTTCCCACCGAAAAATGCATTTTTTTTTTCTCGAAGTGGGTTCTCTAATTCTTGTTTTCTAATTGTTTCTTTCTTGTTCACAACAGTCACATGTCCGACATTATTCGTCCGATCCTTTAGATTATTATTATTATTATTATTATTATTATTATTATTATTATTATTTATTTATTTTTTTCCTAGACCTCTATCAAACTTATAAACATACCTCCAAGATCCCCGCTTCGGGGTAAATTTTACAATTTTTCGGTAGAAAAATGTTGCAGCCGAGGGCGCTTTCCCCTATACAGGTTCCCTATCACTCGCCATGATAAAGTCGACATATCAGTGGTACGAAAGGTTTACAATTGACAAAGACATGGGGTGAAAGGCTTTAAAATCGCCAAAAAATGGGGAGAACGTCTTAAAATGTCATGGGGCTAAACGTGAGAGAGAAGGGTGCCCAGAAGAAACCCTCCCCTTACAGACGGAGCATCAAAGTCAACCATTCATAAACTTGTCAATTTTTCTAAGAGGAAGCAGACCGTTTTTCTGGACCCCCTTCTCCCTAATGTTTAGCCCCACTAGTTTTGAGATTATAAGACGTTCGACCCATTATTTTGGCGATTTTAACCCCTTTCGCCCCATTTCGTCGTCAATTTTAAGACCTTTCATGCCATTTAGGTGTCGATTATTTCCTGGCGAGCGATAGCGAGCCTGCAATTTTAAAAGGAAACGGCCTTTGGCCGAGAATTTTTTCTACCGAAAAATTTACAAATTTATCTTGTCTAGGGGGTGTTTTTCTAAGCTTGATGGAGGTCTAGGGAGGAAACTTAAAAAAATATATGAATACATTAATTAATAGACCAAACAAACGGCCAGCCTCCCCTTAAGGGGGTAGGGTTTATTTGTCGGTCAATGTATTTATTTATATATTTTTAGTTTAGACCTTAATCAAGCTTTCAAACCCCCGCAAAACTCCCCTTCGATAATATATATTTGAACATTTGTCGGTAGAATAATGTCCCAGCCGATGGCCGATTCCTCTTAAAATAACAGGCTCGCTGTCGCTCGCCAGGAATAAATCGACACCTAAATAGCACGAAAGGTCTTAATATTGACAACAAAATGGAGTGAAAGATTAACAAACTAATGGGGCGAACGTCTTAAAATGTAAAAACTAATGGTGCTAAACATGAGGGAGAAAGAGGTTATATACAATTCTTGCCGGTGTCTACCTCTTTATATTGGATTGCCTAGGTAGCAGATTTAAGGGATTATTATTATGGACTCCCTTCTCCCTCATGCTTAGCCCATTAATTTTGAGATTTTAAGACATCCGCCCCATTAGTTTAGTTATTTTATCTATGTTATCTATTTTTGAGGTATTACAATGTATAATGACCAAAACGTTCCGTATTATCAGACTTTTCCAAGCAAACAAAACCTCTACATTTTTTTTGAGAGCAGTAGAATTAAAAAAGGTATGATAAAGTTGTTCAGGTAACATGATATATATTTCGAAGATGATAGGCACAGAGAGAACTAATATAACAAGTTATATAAAAATCGGATGTCCTTCAATGTATAGAAGGTATGTACAATCACTGGTTTGGTAAGAGAGTTGTAGGTGTGTGGAATAAGTTGACGAATGCTACAGCAACCTAAATAATTGCTTCGGGTAACTTCCAGGTAAACCCCTTGAGGATTATGAACCGTTTTGACAATGCCGGCTATCATTAGACGATTGTATTTATATTAGGAAGGGTATATGAATGTCAGGGGGTAAATTGAGACTGTCTTTACCCTTTAAATTCCCACAGGTCTTTCCTAAGTCGTATAAAATAGTCTAATGATGGCAAAAATATACTATCATAACGCATCCTAATCCTCAAGGGGTTAATGGGGAGGTTCTAGTTTGCTCCCTAGGCCTTCATTAAGCTAAAATATAAACCCCCCCTTCTAGATAGATTCATACATTTTTTGGTAGAAAAATATCACGGCCGAAGGCAGGCTCCTCCTAAATTTCAGGCTTGCTATAGTTCGGTTGGAAAAATCGACACGTAAATGGCACGAAAGTTCCTACTATTGACACCAAAATAATGCAATAGGAGTTAACATCGCCAAACTAATATGGCAAACGTCTTAAAATCTCAATACTCATGGAGTTAAACATAAACGAAGTTCAAGAAAAAACAAAAACCTTCCCTTAAATTATACACAAATATGGATGAAATGAGCTGGGTATGAGTGGGATCTGCCTTGCGTGGGCCAGTTGGCTTTCTCGGATGCTAAATGTTCTAATTACATGACGCATTTAATGTTACTCATAATACTAATTATACGCCGACGACTTATATACAGTTAGCTCTGATGATATAAATTGTATGACTGTCGAAAATGATGTAGATGGAGAGAGAGTGAGAGTGAGTGAAGGTAAGTGAGAGTGAGACGGAGAGAGAGAGAGAGAGAGAGAGAGAGAAAGTTAAAGTGAGAGAGTGTGAGAGAGTGAGCGTGAGAGAGTGTGAGAGAGAGAGAGAGTGAGCGTGAGAGAGAGAGAGAGAGAGAGAGAGAGAGAGAGAGAAAGTTAAAGTGAGAGAGTGAGAAAGAGATATCATACCGTGTTCCGTATTATAGCGGCGGCTTACACTTGGGGAGGGTTGTGGAGGAGGTAATCTTAGTGGAAGGTCAAGGAGAAAGGCTACGGTAGATCAAAGAGAGTTACACAGAGTTACACAGATACTCAGACCACACAGACCTTGCGGTCCCTACTAGTTGGTCCGGCCTTAATACTACTAGACAGGGACAGTTTATAGTAGAAAAATAGGACAGCAAAGGTAGAAGGTTTTCTCCACTCCCTCCGTCTAAAATGCCGTACCGGAAAATAGGATGAAGTGTAACCTTATGGGTCAGGATATTCCCACAAGGAAAGTGTTTATAAAGTATAGAAAGAAATTAGTTTGAAAGGGAAATTACACATACCTACTGATTAATTCATATTAATCCGATCTTAAACAGATGATCGTTCAATCTTTTCTTAAACGTATCAATTGAATTACTGTCGATCACCTCCCTTGGTAAAATATTCCACTCTTCAACCACATTGTATATGAAGACATTTTGTGTCACATCTAGGCATTCCTTTTTTCTGATTAATGTAGTTCCATTACCTCGGGTTGTAGCATTGTTATTAATCGTGAACGATGCACTGATAGCTATTCTGTTATATCCTCGATAAGTTGGCCTCCCAACCTCGTGTTCGTTAGCGAGAACAAATGTAATTTATTTAATCTTTCAAAATATGGCTTGTTTTTCAGCGAGGGAATTAGTTTAGTTTTTCTACGCTGCACAGATTCGTGTTTTTAATGTCTTTTTGTTTTAGATACGGGACCAGAACTGAACACCATATTCAAGATGGGATCTAACAATGCTTTTGAATAACGGCACAATAATGTTTTCGTTTTTATCGGTAAAATTTAATTTGATAAATCCAAAGGTTTTGCTGCAGCCACACATTATTCTGAAGATTTAGGTGTTCTGCTATTATAACCCCCGAGATCTTTAACCTTACAGTTTGCTATTATTGGTTGGCCTTTCATTTGATAATCATACTTTTTGTTTTTTAACTAACGTGCACAATTTGACATTCGTCAACAATAAAGGGCATTTGCCACTTTTCTGAGAGAGAGAGAGAGAGAGAGAGAGAGAGAGAGAGAGAGAGAGAGAGAGAGAGAGAGAGAGAGAGGTGTATGTATGAGTGACACCGGGAATAGGAATAGTTGATTATCATAAAAAATAACTACATAATAATAGAAAGGAAAACAGTGTCAGTATTAAGGTGAGGTTTTCGATTGTCTGGACCCGCCTTCTCCCTCATGTTTAGTTACATAGAGTTGCATAGATACATAATGGCTTGCTATCGCTCGCCAGAAAAAAATTGACACCTAAATGGCACGAAAGATCATAAAATTGACAACGACATGAGTAATGGGGTTAAACACGAGGGAGAAACGGGTCCAGAAAAAAACAACCATCCTCACCCTCCCCCCCCCCCAAAAAAAAAACAAAAACAAAAAAGTTTGCCCTACACTCATGAGAATATCAAATTTAATTCAATGTGCAGTAATTTCCACACATTAAAAGCCCATAGTATTTCGGTAGTATTGTTAAATATCGATGTACGTACACTGCTTGAATTCCCTTAACCCCTTCTGTGCCGGCGAAGTCTTCTTCATTTTTATTTCAGCCACATTTAGACGATTTTATAGAGCTTAGAAAGGATATATGGCAGCTAACAGGATTAAATGAGATAGTCTGTAGCCCTTGTATTGGCAGACGCCCTTCCTAAGCTGAATAATATCGTCTATTATTTGCCAGAAGACAATATAATGGACGTTACCGGTACTACAAGGACTAAGGGTTTTTTATTGGTATATATTTAGTTAGTTTCTTAGTTTGCTCCCTATATATCAAGCTTTAAAACACTCCAAGACCGCCCTTCGAGATAAATTCGCACACTTTTTGGTAGAAATATGTCCCGGCCAAAAGTAGGTTCTTCTTAAATTAAAGGTTCGCCAGGAAAACATTGACACCTAAATGACACAAAGTCTTAATGTTTGATAAGAAATGAGGCGAAAGGTCTTAAAATCGCCAAACTAAAGGGGGCGAACGTCTAAATATCTCAAAACTAAGGGGGGTAAGCATGAGGGAGAAGGGGGTCCAGAAACAAAACTCTCTATAAAAACCGAAACACGCAAATGATCAACTATACTTCAGGAACGCCATGTCGATAATAATATGTACAGTTTGCCACACATATTCTATTCCGTTGAGGTCGTGATTTGGCAGCGCTTCATCCACCTCTCCAACTTCCCTCCTCACTCCACCTACTACCAATCGGAGGTGGAATGAGGGAGGGGGGTTGGGGAAGGGGGTGCAGCGCTGCCAAATCACGACCTCAACGGAATAGAATATGTGCGGCAAACTGTACAGTGTATGCTTGCCATTGTTCAGCCCGGCGAAGGAATATAGAAATGATGAGACAAGTAATAACTTTGATCACCCCAATGCCTCGAATACTAGAGTTGGGACAAAGGAATTAAATAGGGGGTGAGAAAGTGAATTGTAGTAGGAGATGAAAGCGTCGGGGCTTGACCCAACCTGCGTGAATTGTGTTTTTGGGCTAGGATGGGGGGACAGGCAGGACAGACAGACACTTATGGGCGGAGGAATATAGAAATGATGAGACAAGTAAAAGGACAGACAGACACTTATGGGCGGAGGAATATAGAAATGATGAGACAAGTAATCAAATTTACCCCAGGATACGACCATGCCAAGGCCGTTTTTACACTCCAGGTACCCACTTTTATGTCTGGGTGGTACAAGGCGAACACGAGAGCAAGTCAGCCCAATGACTTATGAGCAATCCTGGTGGCTAACCAAGTTCTCATTCTCGTGTGTTTGATTGGTTGCAGGAAGCCACCAATCAGGTCCCTGGATTCATTTGCGCCACAACGATTCCAGGTACTCATTTTCGTCTGAGTGAGAGGGAACTACACAGGAATTGGAGTTTGTTCAACACTCCTGGGCTACTTGGACCCTGGTGGCAAGCCAGGGAAATTTCACCCACCCCATGTATGTGTGGCAACATCTGATCAATGTTGGTACTGGGCTTTCACCCATCCAGCTACCACCGTGCTGGTGCAGGGCCACCAAACTCACCCAGCAGCTGTGTGCTGGTACTAGGTGGTCACCCATCCAACTACTGACCAGACCCCACGTTGCTTAACCCCACTGATCGAAACCAGCGTTGCCAACAACACAGGCCAGGGTTGCCACTGTTCAGCCCCATGCGCCGACAGAATAAGCTAAAGGAACAAATTAGCTTGGTTAGCCTTCTTGGTTTGCAAGAGATGATAACATTTACAGGTTTAACTTATCCATTGATCTGATAACCCCTTCTGTACCGGCGGGGCTTTATATATTTTATTCTAGCCGTTTTGGACGATTTTACGCGGCTTAGGAATGATCTGTGGTAGTTAACCCTTTCACGCATATGACGCAATTTTGAGCCTATTAGGGATACTTTAAAGCCTTTGTTACCATCAGGGGTATTTAGAAACCTTTAGTTTAGTTACTTCAACCTCTGCAGTTGTCTTTGAGTTAGCTGTGGGCAGAAAACTAATTTTGGAGAGGTAATTATAAGAGTGAGAGAACTCTATTTCTTATTGCTAATCTGGCAACCTCTGCGTCATAAATGCGTGAAAGGGTTAAAAGGGTTGACTGAGATAGTTCGAAGAAGGGGAGCCAGAAAAATCAACCCTCCCCCAGGGGAGGCTGAACCTTACACCCCCAAGTCAGCCTGTATAAGAGATAGAGTTTCTGGCATTATACCAACTTATTACATATGGTAATATTAAGACTCAATGAAAAAATCAGAATCTATGTGTGCGCGCGTGAGCGCAAAATTTCATAAAATTTCATTGCACTTTTGTAAAACCATCTAGTCACTCAAAATTGTTCAAATTTTCCGTAATTTTTGCATGGCATAGAGTACAAGCATCCCCAACACCGTGCCGTTTAAATATACCCCTATTGAATAATAGAAAGTGCTGAAATAAATATATTACATTATCATCTTTGGGTTACAGCTAATTTGACTCCAAAAGGTCAAAACTCGGACATTTTCGGCAAATCGTCATTTATTTAAACGGACAGGCCTTCCTATGTACCCCTATGTACTCTATGTAGAAGGGAAATGCATTTGAGCAATAGATAAAAATATAGATAGACTCGTAAGTGCAAAAAAATGATACCAAACCACACAAATTCTTAGATTTTCATGACTCTAAATTATTTTGGGGGGCAGAGAAAACAGTTTGTCCTCCTTAGCTCTTAGCTTCCGTTTTCTCTCATAGCGCGCACATAGAAGATCGAGAGTAATGGCTAACTAAACAAAATTTTCGTCAGGGGATTGCTTTTCAGAATTTATGAAACAACTTTTTGCCAAAATCCATGATTTTGGGGCCCCCCCAAGGGGGCCCTTGGGATATCATATGGGTGTTTATGCCCTCATATGATCATTTCTATTGCTTACAGCAGCCCTTTAGACTACAGACACAAAAACAAAATTTGTGTGTCTGAAAGAAAAAAAAAGTTTTTCGGGGGTCGAGGTCGAACCCCCAGCCCGGTGGGTTATGGATGCGATATGTTTTTTTGTTCCTTCCTATGCTATTCTCCTATGTTGAAAGAAGCATTATAGAACAAAAACACAATAATTAGAAATGTTGATGTCTGGGCTCAGACCAGGGTTCAGCCTTAAGATATTCACCATCATCATCCCTACTACTACCACAATCACCCCTACCATCACTACTACTACCACCAGCACCACCACCATCAAGACTATTACCATATTCACCATCATCTCTACAAAACAAACAAACAAACAAACAAACAAACAAACAAACAAACATTCAGGCAGGGTAAAAAGAGTACTACTCCACCCCTATGTAAGAAAGCTTTTAAATTCAAGGTTTAGTATGTGTGATTGTGGAGTATTTTTGTATTGAGGGGAGAATTTTAGTTTGCTCCCTAGACCCCCATCAAGCTTTACAAAAATACTTCAAGAATTTAGCAAAAAAATTTGTAGCAAAATGTCCCGACCACCGAATTAAATTATAGGATCTCTATCGCTCGCCAAGAAACAATCAACACCTAAGTGGCACAAAATGTCTTAAAATTAACAGAAACTGAACGAAATGTCTTAACATAGCAAACTAACCGGGCAAGCGTCTTAAAATCTCAAAACTAATGGGGCTAACCATGAGGGAGGAGGGAAAACATAATTTCCTCTTAATCCAATTGAGTAGAATTCAGAGTATGATATCAACATTGGTCAACGTTTTAATCCGTGGATGTACAGTCGGCCTAATGAGTGATGTCTCGGCACTAATTATGTTTTGATCAATAAATGGTATCAGCAATATTTACACATGATTTCTTCTTTTCTCCAGCGAGATATACACCCATGTTCCTACATTTACCCACCCTATTCAACATCTGACAGACATTAACACAACACAGAGCGAGCCAAACGTAATGACAGCTAAGACATGACTTATTATAACCAGTATCACACGAGAGCTTTTATTGTCAACATTCGATGATCAACATTTGTCTGGCAACATTCCTGGTGTCTTTTGTACTGGTATCGGAAACTAGATTGAAGGTAGATAAATTTAAGTGACAAAATTATATAAAAAGTTGACCACAGAAGCTGCCGGACCAATGCTGAGGATAAATGTTTATGGAAAAAGAGCTCATGTGATATTGACTTTATTTGCGCCCCCGTATCAGTATCATTCATAGACCTGTAACTTTAGACACAGAAGTCGCCATTTCATCATCAATTCCCTCCAACAATTCTCGCCGTGAAATAATTTCTGCAATATTATTTTATATTTGTCGTAGATATGTTTCTGGGAAAGTTTTGACTAGTTCAACATTCTGGTTCATGTTTGCCTTCTGACAATGTGTGTGTGTTGGTTATTTTTGGTATGTCCACATTCTGTATTCTCACATTTTTGGTGCAACAACAAGTTATGCATTTCATCCGTTTTTTTGCATTTCAGGCATTTTTGTGTTTTTGGTGTGTGCCTTTTCACATACATGTTGTCTTATATATATATATATATATATATTTACAGGACGCTTTTACATTTTGTCACTTGTGCTTTCTATACCTTATCTTCGTTAATGTACAGAACTTAGATTTCGTATTAATTAGTTGTAATATTGTCCTCTAAAATAGAAAACAAAATATATACAGTATATAGAGAGAAAGATGTATAGTGCATTATATGTATATATATATATATATATATATATATATATATATATATATATACTGTATATTAGCTCGCGTGTAATTGCGGGATATGCTTAAGGGGAGATATCCACTTGAGGGACTTTTTCTTGACCCCTTTCTCCCTCATGTTTAGCCCCATTGCTTTTGAGATTTTAAGACGTTTGCCCCATTAGTTTGGTGATTTTTAAAAATGTCCGCCCCATTCTGTCAATTTTAAGACCTTTCGTGCCATTTAGGTTTCGATTTTATCCTGGCGAGCGATAGCGAGCCTGTAATTTAAGAGTAATCGGCCTTCGGCCGGGACATTTTTCTACCGAAAAATGTACAAATTTATCTTGAAAGGGGGTCAAGGGGGTGAAATTTTAAGATTGCTGGAGGAGTAGGAAACAAACTAGAAACCTCCCCTTAATATTTATGGCTCGTGCTTGCTTGGGTGAGAATTAAATCAAATCAATTCAAACTCAGTTGAGTGGGAATACTTGTAAAACTCCCTGTATGCTATACTGGGATATGAGTCCTATGACTTGCATGCAATGGAATACTTGTCCAAGTAGGATTTCCTTCCTCCTTAATATGAATAGGAAAGGTTAAGTATTCTTTATCACGCAGTGGTAGACACGATTAAACCACGGACGCTCGTCCTGACTGTCTGACTTGTATAAGGACTTCTATAAGATCCAGAGATTAGTCAAATTAAATCAAAGGTATTCAAATATTTGTTTGGGTTGTGACGAACCAAAATGTGTTAGTCTGTCGAATTACTTACGTTGTTTGAACAAATATAATTATTAGTTCTGTATGCATGGCTAGCCCATTAAAATATTATGGTGCAATGTTTATGTACTGGTTAACATCAGATAGTTTTGTCCGGCAATCTAGAAGATTAATCTGACAACTAAAGATCCTTCTGAATCAGAATAAAATGGCCTAATTAGCTATATTAATATAAAGTAAGGCGTCATCACATGTTAGTCCAAAGAACACTAGATGATTTTAAGTTGCTTAGAAATAATTAGTAGGAATCAAAGCGGTGTGAAATAGCTCGCAAGTTCTTCCTGAGCTCAATAAATCCATCTGAAAGCAAACCAAAATGAAGATAGACGCTAACTTGAACTGCAAGGAATAAATACTAAACACACAACCTCACAGTGCTTACCTCGTTGTTTTCTCTCTTTCTCCCTCTCTCTCTCTGGTTTGTATCCATTCGTCCCCATTCAGCCTACTGCTTTAAGACGTTTGTCCCCCATGACCGAGTGGTCTTGCCACTGGACTGGTAATCCAATGGACCCGGGTTCGAATCCCAATAAGTCAATGGGAAGATATTATTGGGATGGAATTTGTGCTGTACCTAGTTTCAGTGCATTACTGCAGCACACCGAAATGCCAACAAAAAATACCCTCATTGTTCCCCGATTAAATAGTACTGTATGAATATTCCCATATTCAAAATATGCTACAGGGGGGCAATGCCTAGTGAGTTAATTGCTCAATTGGTGGCGTTGTGAGTGAGGGTCCTCCGAGCATGGGGAGTGAGACTGTGAAGCGCGGAGGTGGAGCAGCTTCAGAGATGGGATTGCTTCGAACTGGGGTGCTTTGCATGTCTCACTCCCTAGACTGGAACAAGACCTCATGGACCTCACCGTGTTCAGTGGTTGAGTGTGCAGGTTCTCAGCCTATGCCCGAGAGGAAGTAGTTGGAATATAGAAAACAAAAATAAAATAAAATAAAATCCAAGAGTCAATTTCTTCCTCGCGAGTGGGAGCGAGCCAGCATTGTATGGAGAAATCCGGCTTCACCGGAGGCATTTTTCAATCGAAAAATGTAAAAATTTAGCCTACTGTCCAAAAACATTAAAACAAATATGCTGGCTCGCTACCACTCGCTATCGACACCTGGATGGGAGTAAACGTCGTAAAACAGTAGGCTGAATGGAGCCGAATGGATACAAACCAGAGAAAGTGAGAAAAGGAGAACAAAAAGCATGTGACCCACCTTAATCACTGGTCTGTATAGCACTGTACATTATACCAGTCCTGTTTGTTTCTAACCGATATAACTTCCACCGAAAACAACAACATGATATACAGGGTAATCTATCTATCTATCTATTGCCTGACGCCGTGATCCCCGAAGGGGTGGCCACGAACGAACCGCCCCCATGCACCTCTGTCCCCAGTCAGTCGACGCCCCTCCCCCAACCAGCACCACCTTCGTTCATGTAGTTCCTCACTCCATCCTTCCACCTCTCTTTTGGTCTACCTCTCCCTCTCTGTCCCTCCACCTCGCTCTCGTACACCCTCTTAGTCATTCTCTCGCTTTCCATACGTTCCATATGGCCGAACCATCTCAAGTTGTTCCTTTTCACACTTTCCAGCACATCTACCTCCACACCACACCTCCTTCTTACTTCCTCATTAGTCTGTCTATCCCTCCATGTAACTCCGCACGCACTCCTTAAGTAATTCATTTCCACTGCTCTCACTCTTGGTCTGAGTCTCTCAACCAACGTCCATGCTTCGCTTCCGTAAGTCAGTGTCGGGATTACCACACTGTCATGCAAGGACTTCTTCACTTCCATACTGACCACCCTATTTCTTGTTACTGCTTTTAGCGTTCCTACAACCCTCTTCCCTGTTGTACCCTCTCCCGCACCTCTTCATCCATAGTCCCATCTTTACTCAACACACTGCCCAGATACTTAAAAGAGTTGACGATCTCCATAGCCTGACCGTTCAGCTTCACCTCACACTCTGTGACTTCACCCCTTTCGAAGACCATAACCTTGCTCTTCCCCGTATTTACCTTCAAATTCCGTTTTTCGCACACTGTTCCAAACTCATTTACCAGACCCTGCAACTCCCATTCATTATCACTCATCAGAACTGTATCATCCGCAAACAGCAGTATAGGTAGCTTCCACTCAATTCCCTCCCTTTTCAGCGATACACCAACATCCACTGCTCTTGATAGTATTTCTTTCATAACTCCATCCATATATACAGTAAATAACCACGGGGACATCACACACCCCTGTTTCAAACCAACATTCAGGTCAAAGAACTCGCTCTGCTCACTCTCCACACGTACTGCTGCCTTTGCACCCTCATACATGCTCTTCACTGCTTTCAGCAACTTGCCCTCTACTCCGTATATTCTAAGTACTTTCCACAAACCTTCTCTATCCACTCTGTCATAGGCCTTCTCCAAGTCCATAAAGGCAACATACACCTTTTGTTTCTTCTCCAGATACTTCTCCACAACACAATTCAGGGTAAAAATCTGATCTACACATCCTCTTCCCTTCCTAAAACCTCCCTGCTCGTCGCCTATCCATTTCTCCGTTCTCACTCTCACTCTCTCAATCACTACCCTACTGTATACCTTCCCTACTACGCTTAGAAGACATATTCCTCGGTGGTTACCACACACTCCTCTTTCCCCTTTGCCCTTATATAGGGGGACTATTATGCCAGTCTTCCAGTCATCGGGTGCACTCCCCTTCTCCCATGCTAGTTTGCACATTTTCCATACCCATTCTATCACTATCTCACCACCATACCTCAACATTTCCCCACACACTCCATCTGTTCCTGGTGCTTTCCCCAACTTCACTCTTTTCAGTTTATTACAGGGTAATACAAACAGAAAATAAAAAAAATGTGCTCATACGTTGGGTCGTTTTTCTGGTCCCCCTTCTTCCTCATGCTTAGCCCCATTAGTTTTCAGATTTTATGACGTTCGGCACATAAGTTAGGCGATGTTAAGACCCTTCACTATATTTCTTTGACAATGTTTAGACCTTTCGTACAATTTAGGTGACCTTTTTTTTTTTCCTGGCGAGCGCAGGTGGGATCTTTGGGTGTTTTTTTTAAGCTTGATAAAGTAGGTCTAGAAAGGACACTGCAAATATAATACAAATATAAATATATAAGCAAATACATACGCCCATCTCCACTAAATAATGTAGTCACCAGATAGAAATAAAACCATTTTTCTATATGACTTTCAAGGTAAGTCTTCGTTATTTAGGAGCTATTACAAACACAAAATGATCGGTAGATTAAAAACGAAATCTACAGAGTGGAAAGCGAAATGTTCTTATCTACATATGAACATAACTTACAGATATGATACACACTAGTTATGTCACATACATCACGATTTTGGTTTATTGTAATATTAGGATGATAGTGATTGTTAGGACAGGTTCCAAAGTTATTGCAATTATCATCTGCCGTGGAGAAGGAAAATTCGGGAAGTGCTACTGGTCAATTATTCGGTTTAAGCAAGTGTTATGCATCATCTCGATACTACCACATGCAACAATGGTGCTCGTTATAACTTAGTAAGCAAAACTGATTAAAATGCAGATCAGAAGTATCGGTTCAGAATCTATTATCTTCCTAAACAAAAAATTAAGTTGTCTATCAATAACTACTACAGTAAATGTGTAAAACTCCGAAATATCTAAATCTCACCTCAAGGGCCATTGAGTAACATGGTTTTATTATTGTCTGGCGAATACATCCTTATATATATGAAAACGTTTTTTTAATCACCTTGTATAGTTGGAAAATATATTTTGGGGAACCATTCGTGCCACACTTAAGTGGAGGATTTTAGTTTGCTACCTAGACCTCCATCAAACTTTTAAAAAATAACCCCAAGACCCCCCTTCGAGATATATGAGTATTTTTCTTTTTCTGGTAGAAAAAAGTCTCGGCCGAAGGCCGTTTTCTCCTTAATTACAGGATCGCTATTGCTCACCAGGAAGAAATCGACACTTAAATGGCACGAAATATCTTTAAATTTACATAAATGGTGCGAAAGTTTTTTAAATTACGAAACTAATGGGGCGAACATAATAACATCTCAAAACTAATAGAGCCGAACATGAGGGAGAAGGGGGTCCAGATTTAAATACAGAATAACAAAACTTAAACTTGAGTGAAAATTTGTTCTTAACGTCAAGACTGGTGCTCGTAGCTTGGGGGGGGGGGGGGGGGGGAATGAGGCCAAGAGTTTATTGTGCACTAGACTCTATGATAACTTCACTAGTATTTGCAATAACATAGCTACGATTTACTATAGCCTACTTACTGTGTAGGTCCTGCATGTACTTTCTTATAGCCAACTTCTCCAATAATTTACCACTAACTGTACAACAACTTACTATCAATTTCGTTATAAATTACCACCAACTTTGCTACAATTTCCCACCAATATCGCTATAATGTATCACCAACTTTGCTACAATTTCCCACCAATATCGCTATAATGTATCACCAACTTTGCTACAATTTATCTCGATAAGTGCATAACTTTACACTCTTCTTGTATACAGCCACACCTGATGAAGACGGACTGCACGGGTTATTAGAGCTCAGATACTTCAGATATTGCCTTAATGAATTCCATTATGATCCGCTCATGGCCGAGTGGCCAACTCTCCTAAATATACCTGGGGTAAGTGGGTTCGAATCTTGGTCAGTATACCTCTCTCCCAACATATACCTGGGGTAAGTGGGTTCGAATCTTGGTCAGTATACTTCTCTCCCAACATATTTATCCATATTATGAATCACGATTGGAAAGACAAAACCAGAAATTCGTCGACAGTCTTACTCATAAATCCTATAACTTTAAATTATTATACATTTTCCCTGGCAGTCTGCATGTGTTTCTAATAGCCCTCGACAAGTGCTATTTGTTTCACGCCGTAATAAAGCCTAGTCCCATTAGCTTTGAGATTTTGAGAAGTTTGTTCTATTAGTTTGGCGATTTTAAGATATTTCTCCCCATTTCTTAGTCAATATAAAGACCTTTAGTGCCATTTAGGTGTCGATTTTTCCCTGGCGAGCGATAACGAGTCACTATTCTAGGAGGAACCGGCTTATGGCCAGAACAGTTTTCTACCGAAAAATTTACAAATAGAGTATTGTTTTTAAGCTTGATTGAGGGCTAGCGAGGTAACTATATAATATATGAATAGATAAATAGAACAAAATATAACCACTACCCCCTTAAAGGTGAACTACAGGGATGAACGAAAAAACGAAGATTAATGCAGGGTCATATAACTTGGCATGAATATACTGTAATATGTATATGGGCAATATCGATATCTATCTATCTATCTATTGCCTGACGCCGCGATCCCCGAAGGGGTGGCCACGAACGAACCGACCCCATGCACCTCTGTCCCCAGTCAGTCGACGCCCCTCCCCCCAACCAGCACCGCCGATATAATTCCATTAAACTCCAGAATAAAATACTAATATATAAAGTCGTTGGTGACGAATTGGCATTTTCAGCCAGTTGGAGTGACTCCATTGTGTAGAGACGCCGTTTGTAAACAAGATACGCGGTCCTGAACAGTGAGGTCTGTTTTTCGTAATTAATACCTTTCAATTCAATACTCAAGCTCTGCAAAAGATCGACCAACGTCCTGATGATGTGGTGAACATCAAGAAATAATCCCAGCTCGCCAGCAATTAACATACATGCAGTGTTTATGCATGTTTAGCCTGGTCCAGAGTTGAGGGAACTCGGTTCTAAAGCCTATTTCGTAATGATAATATCGTTTTCTGTTCAATTTATATATCGCGGTCCCTTGACCAGACAGTGGTGAAGCCAAATGTTGAGCTGTAAACATGCATACAAATTATAAGAGTTTCTCAAATAAAAAAAACACAGATTCACCCATTCCCCATGTCGAGAGTTCCCGCCATTGGCTACAGTTACGTCATGGTAAACACGCCAGTTCGCTCCACATAAAATAACTTAGATAAGCTATATTTCTATATTGTTAAAACAAATTGATGAAAGTTCTTCAGTATCATGTACCTAAAACCAAGCAGATCCCAATGGACACTGTAGTTTGAATAGATTTCATCCCTGGAATTCACCTTTAATCCCACTGGCAAAATATTTCCCACATATGATTATCAAACTATTGATTTTGCACAATGCCAAGACACTGGTAAACAACGCCTTAAGGGGGGATCGGCTGGTTTTCTTGACCACTTTCTCCCTCAGGTTTAGCCCCATTAGTTTTCAGATGTTAAGATGTTTGCTCATTAGTTAGTCGATTTTAAGACCTTTCGCCCCATTTCTTCGTCAATAATTAGACCTTTCGTGCTATTTAGGTTATCCCTGGCGAACAATAGTGAGCCTGTAACGTTGAAAGAACCGGCCTTCGGCCGGCACATTTTTCTACCGAAAAATGTACAAATTAATCTAGAAGGGGGATCTAATGGATGTTTATATTTTTTTAAATGTGATGGAGGTCTAGGGAGGAAACTAAAACAATAATGAATACATGCAAAAATCGGCCAATAAATGAACCATCTCCCCTTAAAGTATAGTTGTTGTTCCTTCCCTAACCTGGGAGATACGACCCTGATGGTGGAGCATTACCGATCAGTTTATAAGGGGGCGGTGCTCCTTAAATGGGCCTTCTCCTGTTCCCTATCCTCTGCCTCCACCTTCTCTCTCTCTCTCTCTCTCTCTCTCTCTCTCTCTCTCTCTCTCTCTCTCTCTCTCTCTCTCTCTCTCTCTCTCTCTCTCTCTGTCTCTCTCTCTCTCTCTCTCTTTCATTGTAGACAGAATGAGAGCAAGTGCAACAGTTTGTATATGTAATTGTATAATTCTCTCATTCATTAATCTAATTACCATCACAAACAATTTGCATCTCTCTCTCTCTCTCTCTCTCTCTCTCTCTCTCTCTCTCTCTCTCTCTCTCTCTCTCTCTCTCTCTCTCTTTCAAGTTCATTTTATGCATTTCAACTGTTCATATCCTTAATTTTTCTCTTCCCAACCCATTTCTAATTTTCATCGATTTCAGATTATGCTCTCTCTCTCTCTCTCTCTCTATAAATATATATATATATATATATATATATATATATATATATATATATATATATATATATCTCGCCTCAGTGTGATCTCCAAGTTACAAGTTTACTATAATTTGTAAGTAAATGTAAACAGTCATAAAGGGATTGAACTCTTTGGAATAAATGTACACAAGCTGAGTGAATGATCTGATAAATGACAGAAGCCAGTACAATTTAACCCATACAGTGCCGGTGACATCCTTCTCACTATATTCTGGCAACTATTAGATGCTTTTATTCAGCTTAAAAAGGGCCTCCAGAAATTAACAGGGCTTCCAACAATCTCACTTAACCCCTTTATACTACCACAGATCCTTCCTAAACTGCACAAAATCGCCTAAATATAGCTAGGACAATATTTAAAAGGCGTCGCCGGTACAGAAGAGGTTAATGTGCAAATATGGTCAAACAAATCCCTTCATATATTCACTATTTGCAAATAATTTTGAACTGTCAGTCCAAGAAATTTGTTTGGGAGCTCTGATTACAAGTCACCGTATAGAGGGGTGGTTGCTTTGTTTGGGAGCTCTGATTACAAGTCACCGTATAGAGGGGTGGTTGCTTTGTTTGGGAGCTCTGATTACAAGTCACCGTATAGAGGGGTGGTTGCTTTGTTTGGGAGCTCTGATTACAAGTCACCGTATAGAGGGGTGGTTGCTTTGTTTGGGAGCTCTGATTACAAGTCACCGTATAGAGGGGTGGTTGCTTTGTTTGGGAGCTCTGATTACAAGTCACCGTATAGAGGGGTGGTTGCTTTGTTTGGGAGCTCTGATTACAAGTCACCGTTATAGAGGGGTGGTTGCTTTGTTTGGGAGCTCTGATTACAAGTCACCGTATAGAGGGGTGGTTGCTTTGTTTGGGAGCTCTGATTACAAGTCCCGTATAGAGGGGTGGTTGCTTTGTTTGGGAGCTCTGATTACAAGTCACCGTATAGAGGGGTGGTTGCTTTGTTTGGGAGCTCTGATTACAAGTCACCGTATAGAGGGGTGGTTGCTTTGTTTGGGAGCTCTGATTACAAGTCACCGTATAGAGGGGTGGTTGCTTTGTTTTGGGAGCTCTGATTACAAGTCACCGTATAGAGGGGCGGTTGCTTTGTTTGGGAGCTCTGATTACAAGTCACCGTATAGAGGGGCGGTTGCTTTGTTTGGGAGCTCTGATTACAAGTCACCGTATATGAGGGGCGGTTGCTTTGTTTGGGAGCTCTGATACAAGTCACCGTATAGAGGGGCGGTTGCTTTGTTTGGGAGCTCTGATTACAAGTCACCGTATAGAGGGGTGGTTGCTTTGTTTGGGAGCTCTGATTACAAGTCACCGTATAGAGGGGTGGTTGCTTTGTTTGGGAGCTCTGATTACAAGTCACCGTATAGAGGGGTGGTTGCTTTGTTTGGGAGCTCTGATTACAAGTCACCGTATAGAGGGGTGGTTGCTTTGTTTGGGAGCTCTGATTACAAGTCACCGTATAGAGGGGTGGTTGCTTTGTTTGGGAGCTCTGATTACAAGTCACCGTATAGAGGGGTGGTTGCTTTGTTTGGGAGCTCTGATTACAAGTCACCGTATAGAGGGGTGGTTGCTTTGTTTGGGAGCTCTGATTACAAGTCACCGTATAGAGGGGTGGTTGCTTTGTTTGGGAGCTCTGATTACAAGTCACCGTATAGAGGGGTGGTTGCTTTGTTTGGGAGCTCTGATTACAAGTCACCGTATAGAGGGGTGGTTGCTTTGTTTGGGAGCTCTGATTACAAGTCACCTTATAGAGGGGCGGTTGCTTTGTTTGGGAGCTCTGATTACAAGTCACCGTATAGAGGGGCGGTTGCTTTGTTTGGGAGCTCTGATTACAAGTCACCGTATAGAGGGGTGGTTGCTTTGTTTGGGAGCTCTGATTACAAGTCACCGTATAGAGGGGTGGTTGCTTTGTTTGGGAGCTCTGATTACAAGTCACCGTATAGAGGGGTGGTTGCTTTGTTTGGGAGCTCTGATTACAAGTCACCGTATAGAGGGGTGGTTGCTTTGTTTGGGAGCTCTGATTACAAGTCACCGTATAGAGGGGTGGTTGCTTTGTTTGGGAGCTCTGATTACAAGTCACCGTATAGAGGGGTGGTTTGCTTTGTTTGGGAGCTCTGATTACAAGTCACCGTATAGAGGGGTGGTTGCTTTGTTTGGGAGCTCTGATTACAAGTCACCGTATAGAGGGGTGGTTGCTTTGTTTGGGAGCTCTGATTACAAGTCACCGTATAGAGGGGTGGTTGCTTTGTTTGGGAGCTCTGATTACAAGTCACCGTATAGAGGGGTGGTTGCTTTGTTTGGGAGCTCTGATTACAAGTCACCGTATAGGGGTGGTTGCTTTGTTTGGGAGCTCTGATTACAAGTCACCGTATAGAGGGGTGGTTGCTTTGTTTGGGAGCTCTGATTACAAGTCACCGTATAGAGGGGTGGTTGCTTTGTTTGGGAGCTCTGATTACAAGTCACCGTATAGAGGGGTGGTTGCTTTGTTTGGGAGCTCTGATTACAAGTCACCGTATAGAGGGGTGGTTGCTTTGTTTGGGAGCTCTGATTACAAGTCACCGTATAGAGGGGTGGTTGCTTTGTTTGGGAGCTCTGATTACAAGTCACCGTATAGAGGGGTGGTTGCTTTGTTGGGAGCTCTGATTACAAGTCACCGTATAGAGGGGTGGTTGCTTTGTTTGGGAGCTCTGATTACAAGTCACCGTATAGAGGGGTGGTTGCTTTGTTTGGGAGCTCTGATTACAAGTCACCGTATAGAGGGGTGGTTGCTTTGTTTGGGAGCTCTGATTACAAGTCACCGTATAGAGGGGTGGTTGCTTTGTTTGGGAGCTCTGATTACAAGTCACCGTATAGAGGGGTGGTTGCTTTGTTTGGGAGCTCTGATTACAAGTCACCGTATAGAGGGGTGGTTGCTTTTTGTGGACCCCTTTCTCCCTCATGTTGAGCCTCATTTGTTTTGAGATTTTAAGAAATTCGTTCCATTAGTTTGGCGACTGTATAACCTCTTACCCCATTACTTTTCAATATTAGGATAGTTCGTGTAATTTAGGTGTCGATTTTTCCCTGGCGAGCGATAGCGAAGCCGTAATTTTTAGAAGGAGCCGGGACATTTTTGTACTGACATGTCTTACAAATTTATCTGGAAAAGAGGTTTATTTTTTATGTTATTTATTATTTTTGTTTAAAGCTTGATGGAGGTCTAGCGAGGAACTAAATAATAAATAAATAAACAGATAAATATACCAAAAACTAACCCTACCCGCTTAAGGTTTCCAAGCAGTGCACTGAAGTGAAGATAAATCCTACACAAGATTGAGCTATAAGAAAGAGGGAGATGGTCCATACTCACTGAAATATGCTAATACGACCACTTCCATATAATGAAGTATAGGGTCTCTCTCTCTCTCTCTCTCTCTCTCTCTCTCTCTCTCTCTCTCTCTCTCTCTCTCTCTCTCTACCAGTCTATCCATTTATCTATAAATCCTACACCTGCACTCATCCATCAGAAATCGTAGTAAGCAGTTATTTTCATATATTTTACATCACACTTTGTTAGGAGTAAAGTTCCGAATAACGAGGTGTGTGTGTGTGTGTGTGTCTATGTATGTTTTTTTTTTTTTTTTTTTTTTTCTCTATATTCCAACTACTCCCTCTCGGGCATAGGCTGATAGCCATTATACTCTACCGCTGAACACGGTGAGGCCCGTGAGGTCTTGTTCCAGTCTAGGGAGTGAGACATGCGAAGCACCCATTCACGGCCCGAACCCAACTCCATCTCTGAAGCTTCTTCGCCCCTGCGCTTCACAGTCTCACTCCCCAGGCTCGGACCCTCACTCTCATAACGCCACCTATTGAGCAATTAACTCATTAGGCATTCCCCCCCCCCCCCCTCCCGTAGCATATTTTGAATATGGGAATATTCATACAGAGCTATTTAATCAGGGAACAATGAGGGTATTTTGTTTTGGCATTTCGGTGTGCTGTGGTAATGCACTGAAACTAGGTACAGCACAAATTCCATCCCAATAATATCTTCCCATTGACATATTGGGATTCGAACCCGGGTCCATTGGATTACCAGTCCAGTGGCAAGACCACTCTGCCACACCTCCCCTTGTGTGTGTGTGTGTGTGTGTGTGTGTGTGTGTGTGTGTGTGTGTATTGATAATATACTTATGTTAATTGGTTGCGTGTGTTGATAAGTATGATAAAAAGTAATATTATAACCAGAGAAGTCCCATATTGGTTTTACTCCTCTACATATAATCTTGTGCAGCATTACTCACTGATTTGAAACATTATAATATGAGAGAGAGCCTTAAAACAATATTAATAACATTCCACTCACTAATGTTTACAATTTGACCATGGGAAACAAAGGCACCGCTACCTTGATTGTTATTTGATGAGCATTATCTTAAGGTGAATTGTTTATTGTGTATGTATTTATATATTTAGTTTCCTCCCTAGAGCTACATCAAGCTTAAGAAAACAACCCGAGCCCACTTTGGCGAAACATTTGCACCTTTCGGTAGATAAGTGCTCCTGTTGAGATCCTCTTTCTCCTAAATTACAGGCTAGCTTTCGCTCGTCAGGAAAACATTGAGACCCAAAGAGAACAGAAGTTTTTATAATTGACAAAGAAATGGGGCAAAAGGTCTTATAATTGTCAAACTAATGGGGCGAACGTCTTAAAATTTCAAAATTAATGGATCTAAGCATGAGGGAGAAGGGGGTCCAGAAAAAACCCTTCTCTGAAAGACTTGTTAACATATGAACCTGGAAATAGTCAATCATAGTAGTACAGTAGCAGTTTGTAACTGAGCAAACACATTAAAATAATTATATAGTACGACGAACTTATATCGTTTACGTATACCAGGCAGAAATGTGTTATATTTCTTTTATATACATGAAGCTTGTGAGTGTATGTTTGTTTGTGTGTGTGTGTATGTATGTGTGTGTGTGTGTGTGTGTGTGTGTGTGTGTGTGTGTGTGTGTGTGTGTGTGTGTGTGTGTGTGTGTGTGTGTGTGTGTGTGTGTGTAACCATTCGTAACTAAGGTATTTTATATGTACGGTTTACCTTGTGCATATAAAAGCGAACATGTGCATTTGTTCTAACTACAAGTCAAAAGATAAGAAAGCTACGTAAGCTGAATATTATCTTATAATATTGATACACATAATGGGGATGACATATTGCTTTGAAAAAATACTATCAGGCCTATTTAGCACGCCATAACTAATGTACAGATACTCACAGATAACTTACATATACTCACAGCAATTCACAGGTCCATAATTTGTTCCATTATTCTTGGTTGTTCATCTTCTAAATATCTAAAACGTAGTATTGCGATATACTTATTTGGAAAACCAAACATGGTATGTAATGAATCATTGCATACCATGTTTGGTTTTCCAATTAGTACATCGCAATACTACGTTTTAGAAGATGAACAACCAAGAATAATGGACAAAATTGCATCCTAAAATTAATGCAGATGAAAGTATGTTCATAAAGAAATACTCAAGAGGTTTACGAATTGCATAATAGACGGAACATTGCTATTGGAGTTTGTTATGCCAGTGATAAATGGTCTACAAGTGGTAATATGCAAGCCTTCTCTCTCTCTCTCTCTCTCTCTCTCTCTCTCTCTCTCTCTCTCTCTCTCTCTCTCTCTCTCTCTCTCTCTCTCTCAGAGTTAACGGTTTTCTGCAGATATTTTTCATATAATACTTACCTTCTTATGGGAATACACACATTATAAAACGCTCTTCCTCTTATATTGTCCAGCTCTCTAACCCAAGCGATTAATGTTTTAAAGTCTTTCATGTACACAGCTGACAAGCCCTAGTACATATTACCTTAGTTCGTCTGCCCTTCTTCCTATGTATTGCTTGAAATATTTACCATTTTCAAATATAGGAAACCATAGTTACATATTTGTGCAACCTCCAAACGGTTTTGTTCAAATTAGAAATTATGTCAGAGTTACAGCATTATTTCAGATAGTCTTTGACTCATTGTTAAGCTGTTTAAAATGGTCAGGTAGTAGTTTTAACCATCTGCCGTCTGTTTGGATAATATGTAGCACCGTGTATCCTAGTATTTAGCTTAAGCGTATCGTGAACTAGCTGACCTTTCAACAGAATGAACACTGAGTGCAAACCATGAGTGCCTTACTTCACTTGATTTTAGTTACTATTAGGACAGATGTGTGGGAGTCTGTGATAGTGTATAACTCTTTCTGGTAACCTGGATGCTGTGTACTTCTTGAATTTCTTATGTTTCTTAATTGTCTTCTGCTTCTTGAGTTTAATAGGAGGGAAAGGAATGCTGATCTCTCCTGGAGACTTGCAGGTAATGCAACACAGGGTATGCGGAATTGTTTTAGAACAGGGATTGCTGTACTATATATGAGCCTCGTAAGGGATGCTGAACGAGGGTGCAGACAGCCAGGTTTTTGCTGTTGTTGGTCGCTGTTTTACCTCCCAAGGAATGATGATAGGGGTAACCTAAATATGGGATGTCGAGTTTAGGTGAGGGTGTAAGTTTGCTGAAGAGTTCCTCTTGCTCGGATTGCTCCTTGGTCATTTCATTGCTGGTTCGGCTCCTGGTAGTATTGAGTGGAGATAGGGCTTTGGTAGTGGGGTTTGGGCGTTTTTTGTGCCCTTTGTGGTGCGGCACCCTTTGTTTTCCTTACTTGACTCCGCCCCTTTATCAGGTGAGGTGGAATATAAATTGCCAGCTCAGCTATGTATGTCTTGGGTATGCGGGGCTCTGACATCATGAGCTCTGTGATTGGCTGTGATGGCAGGTGAAACAAAAAACGGAGGGCCTGGGGTTAAAGAGAACTGCCTTGTAGGGGTCACTGCTTTATCTTCTTCTTGAATCATGGCTACTCTCCTCATGGCGAGTGCTGCTCTCCCCTACTTTAGCTTTCGGCATAGCAATTTATGATCATAGTATTGAACTTTAAAGTCATAATACAGCCAAGAAACAGCAATATTGCAGATAATTTTAGATATTGCACATTATCGGCCTTCTATTGATTATTTTTACTGGTGTATTTTACAGTGCTGGTTTCCTTATTTTACATAAAACACATGTGGTACAGTCTCTCTCAAAAGTTCGTTTCAATCAATGTATTTGAGTTTTAAGCACGAAACTATTAAGATGAATTAATAGATATATGCTCTGCATGCAGCTGATGAAATGTCAGTTAAATAAGCTAATGCATTACTAACTATAATCATAATTTAATTTCAATATCAGTCTGTGTATAACTAAAGTCACAGGTAGAGGGACAGGTGTTCATATTGGTAACTGTACGTTGCCACATGATTTGACCAATTATGAGTTTCAATAATTATAGATCAATTGCCACGTAAAACCATATACTGTATTTTCAATAAAACAAATTTAAGAACTAATATCAGTTAATCATATACAGATTTGCTACAAATCCAATAATCTGCCATTTAGTCAAATGGATAAAACTCATCAGTTCTTCCAAATAAGAGTCTTTGAGAGTGCTTTCCCTATAGTCATTTTAGCTATCTTTAACTTCTCTTAGGTAAACCAACGGATATATTGGTTAAGCCATTCAATGGATTTTTTACACGTTTTGTATAACTTATGAACAAAATGTCAGAGGACAAAGATTTACTGCTATCTGTTTTATGATAATTAAATTACCCGATTTAGTAATCACCACCATGCCAGTTCGACAGGAGAAAAGAAAAGGAATAGAAGAAGGGGAGACTCAAAGAGCAGAACCAAGGAGACACATACAGCAGGGAAAACAAAGAAAGACCAACGAAGGAGAGACTAAGATAAAACGAACAAAGGCGAAAGGAGACACGAAGATAAAAAGAACGAAGAGCCCAGGAATACCAACACTCAACAACCACTCAGCAGGCAGAGACAAAACCAGGAACAAGGACCAGAAGGCAACCACAGAGAAGGAAAATTCACCACCACCGAAGAAACCAAATGCAGCATCAAAACCACAGAAGACAACAAAAACCACAGCAAAACCATCAACACATGGCCGCCCCGATTCTGCCTTCACACCACTACACCATTATAAACGAGACGGCAGGATTGCCACCATAAATCCTCCTATACCACCCACACCAGGCAAGACAATTCAGATCACCATCAATAACCACGAGGCCCCAAAGAAAAAGATAGTGTACAGTCAGAAACAGAAGGACCAACACAGACACACAACAAAGGAGCAGTTGCGCCGTTCTTCCGTGAAGAGGCCTACCCACCAGCGCGCAAACTTCTAGGGGGTCTACTTGATACCCCCAGAATACGCCTGCCTGTACTTATGACCTTCTGACCTGCGCACACTTGACCTGGAACATAGCAGCCAAAGTTGTCACTACCCCGACGAAAACCAAGGTAAATCAAGCAATTCTAGGGCATGATTTAGTTACATGTAACTATCAAGTCCTAAAATTAAACCTCCCATTCAAGTAAAGATTGAAACCATGGTGAATATATTTCAAGGTCTGATGAGTTCTTTTCCCTATTGAGGAATTCATATTATCACATGCCATGGTAAAGTGCTTAATAATAATATCCCTAATAGGCTGCACCTTTGGTATTAGAAGCATAGCAGCAAGGAAATGTCCCCACCTTACTTCTTTTGCCAAAACTGCACTCTAAAACTATAGAAAGATACTTACCATTGTAAAGGTCATTCCAATAGTTCAGGCTTTATGAGATAACATATTAATAACGGCTCTATACATATAGAAGTCCATATTGCATCTGTCCAACACCATGGTCAAAGACATAATGCAGTAAAAAGGTTTAAACACCGAGCTTGAGTTCTTTGAACACTCTTAAAACGGTCAGTGGCAGATCGAGTGAAATTAGTAAGTTCATGATCTTACTATCTCCTCACGATAGCCCGATACCTTGTCACTTTGTCATGACACTAGCGACACTGTATTAAAGACCCAAGTCAAGAGTACCGAAACAGAACTTCACCACCGATTAGTATAAAGGTTAGGATAGATGAGCAATAATAACCCAGGATATGTTCTCGTTCAAGCTCGCGTTAGTCCGATGGTATGTACCCTAAGTCATGACATAAAGGAGCTACCATTCAAGACCCAAAGCCAACTAATCCATCTGTATCCCTATCCACACCATTCACACGGCAGGACCACCTAAGCGGCTCGACGGAAACTAAACGACCGGACTTGACAACTCTCATCTTTACCCAGACTGTGCTTATCACTCCAGACCTTCAAAGTGTTATATTAGGAGTGTTACTTAAAATCTCTTTAACTCATACACCAGTACAACCCTGGTGTAATACTTAGGAAAAAAGAGCGACTTGTACGACTCTGTTTATATCTTACACCAGTGCGACCCAGGTGAAATACTTAGGAAAATAGAGCCACTCATAGGACTCTTGTTTTATTTTAACACCAGTGCGACCCAGATGAAATACTTAGGAAAATAGAGCAACTCATAGGACTCTTTGTTTTATTTTAACACCAGTGCGACCCAGGTGAAATACTTAGGAAAAGTAGAGCAACTCCTATTTTATTTCTACACCAGTGCAACCCCAGTGTAATACTTAGAGAATAGAGTACTTTGACTCCGTTTAATATTACACCAGTGCGACCAGGTGTCTTGTGTTATTTCTATATTATATGATAAAAGTGATAAACCCTGAATACGCTGAGAAACCTAAGTATATCTCTTATAGTCAATACGAGAGACGAGATAAAGTATAAAAGAGTACCAGTATAAATTATGCTATACACCAGTGACTTAGGGTGTATAGTGCATAGTAGAAAGAGAGAGAGAGAGACAAGTATATTCCTAGTTCCCTCGTGGATCCTCGCCCGTGCTAGGCCCATATATGTACAGTATATAACCATTGTTCTAGCATAAATAAGTATTGTTGTCCTACCTATTGAATTATTAATTAAAGTTGTTAACGAGATGTACTCAGTGTTATATTTTACCCTTTACTCCTTCTGTGCATGTGTTGTATGATTTTGAATTCTCCAGTCGAGTAGAACCTACCAAATACCAATACAAGGCCGGTAAAAACCCTGGCATAACAATAATATATAACTTGTAATACATGGACAAATATAATCATGTGTGGGTTTCCATACAGATATTTCATAAGCTGAGTAATTTAGTCAAAACGTAGCAACAAATTCCATATTGTTATTCTTGCCATATGCATTTCAATTATATGATATCAATACAATTATTGTTAATTTCGGTAAGCCATAACACCTTAAACACTATTTCTATAGGTTCACACGTGTGTGAATATATATGTATAATTGTATATAATATATGTATATATATATATACATATATACAGTATATAGTTTATATATCTGTCTATCTATATATTGCCTGACGCCATGATCCCCGAAGGGGTGGCCACGAACGAACCGCCCCAAAGCACCTCCGTTCCCTGTCAGTCGACGCCCCTCCTCCCAACCAGCACCACCTTCATTCATATACTTCCTCACTCCATCCTTCCACCTCTCCTTCGGTCTACCTCTCCCTCTCTGTCCTTCCACCTCACTCTCGTACACCCTCTTAGTCATTCTCTCGCTTCCCATACGTTCCATATGGCCGAACCATCACAAGTTGTTCCTTTTCACACTTCCCAGCACATTTACCTTAACACCACACCTCCTTCTTACTTCCTCATCTGTCTGTCTATCCCTCCATGTAACTCCGCACGCACTTCTCAAGTAACTAATTTCTACCGCTCTCACTCTTGGTCGAGTCTCTCCACGAACGTCCATGCTTCGCTTCCGTAAGTTAGTGTCGGGATTACCACACTGTCATGCAAGGACTTCTTCACTTCCATACTGACCACTCTATTTCTTATAATATTATACAGTATATAATTATACAGTATATACTGTATATTATACCGTATATATATATATATATATATATATATACCGGTATATATATTATAGTTATGTATTTATTTATAGATATATACATACAGTATATGAAGAAAACTAAATATTACAAGTTAGATGTAATAATGATTAAATATGACTAAATGTATTTATATATACTGTAAATATATAACTAGCTACACATATACAACCAATATAATAGGTTGATATACATAGAGTTATACATACATTAATATCATGATAAAAGTAACAAAGTAATGATGCAGACGACGAGATATAAAAATACCGAGAGACGGGGAACCGTAAACAATTAGCCTACATAATTACCAATCTGCATATTAATTGTAAAAGTGTCCGAGTGACAGCATGATCGTTCAGAGAGAGAGAGAGAGAGAAAGAGAAAGAGAAAGAGAGAGAGAGAGAGAGAGAGAGAGAGCTACATAGAACTAGACAATACTTCGTGGCAGGGGGGAAACATGGACAATGGATAAACGACGTAATCGGGAAAACGACAATACTCGGAAGAGAATTACTTCGAGAATTACGAGTTGCTAGAGAAAAATATAGCTGAAAAATACACTGCAAATTTCGTGTGCGCAATATAAAAAATAATTTGTATATGTAATTAAAGTGGCATGAATAAAAAAGACAGTGTGGTAATCGTTTTCCATGATCATTCGAAGAACGAAGTAAAAACACAAATGGAACGATTAAAGATAAGTGAACAAAATAATGAAAGACAAAGAGGGCGAAAGGAAACCAAAAAGATGAAGCGAAGAAGTGATAAAGGAAACTAAATAGGAGGTAGAGGTCCTGATGTGGCGGCGTCTACGCCGTGGGGCCACTTCCCGAAGCTGCCAACCGCGGATGGCTGCCGACCCTCCACGGCCGAAGACAAAATCAACGACCAGTGGAGGACAACCGGATGCCGGCCGCGGGGAGCAGTCTTCGGGAGCCAAACCATCACAACCATCCCCTGCCCCCTCCCTGGGGGCACGGGTCCTTGGATAGGTTTCGGTCGCGCCGGGAAGTTCCACACCTCTCACACCACACACACACATTACACAGTTTTTCCTACACCCAGAAATGACTCTCCGGCTGTCTTTTCTCGAAGACTTCTTCTAGCCGGAGACATTGAGAGCAACCCAGGACCCACCTACACATACATATATCCAACTTGCTCAAAACCCATCACTTCGAGTCGCCACACTAAGGGTTCAGTTCTCTGCAATTCATGCGGGAACGGGACCGACTTCACCTGCACAACACTTGCCTCCAAGAAACACTACACAAACACCTGGACCTGTTCCTCATGCCCCTCCCTCTCCCAGTCAAATCCCTCACCTAAAACCCATCCACCTCTCCTCCCCAACCCACCTAACCTTCCCATATCATCCACTCCCCCCCCTAAAACCCGTCCACCTCTCCTCCCTAACCCACCTAACCTTCCCATACCATCCACATCCTCAACCCAACACACCACACCCCATCCTAATCCATTCCAACCCCCATCTCCTGCACCCCAATCCCCACCCCCACCTCCACCTCACCCATCCCAACCCTCACCCCCACCCCACCCTCGTGCAGCAGCACCCAACATACATCATGCACATAACATTAACATTCTCCCATTGAACATAGATGGCATCAACACAAAGAAACACAAACTCTCACACTTCATCAAACAACACAACATACACATTGCCATCTTACAAGAAACAAAACTCCGCACAACACAAAAAACACCTACATTTCATGATTTCACCACCATCAGACAAGACCGGGCCGTCGGAGGCCGTGGTGGACTCATCACCCTGGTACACAAAGAAATATCATACATAGTTACCAGTGTACCTGCCAAATCCCTCCTCCCCCCAAATTATAACACAACAGAAATACAATCAATTAAAGTACGCACTGGCAACAACTCCAACATAACCATTATAAACACATACATCCCTACAAAGATTCCCTACAGTACCAAATGAATACAGACCACACTTACAACACATCACAAACACTCCACACATCATCCTGGGTGGTGACTTCAACGCCAAGTCGTCGGCCTGGTTTGTCGACAACCCTGACACAGAGAGAGGGCTGGTACTACAAAACCAAACTGATAACCTCATCATCCTTAACGACATACATCAACATACCCATTTTCCCCACCAAGCCCTCTAACCCATCATCTCCAGACAACACCTTTTGCTCCCCAGAACTCGCCCCCACAACATCCTGGAGGGTGGTCAGAACCTTAGGCTCTGACCACCTCCCAATCATTATCACCACCAAAACCAGACTCACCCCAGCTAGCCACAACACACATACACCAATTATAAAAGAGCTAATTGGGAAGCATTCACAAATGAGACAGAACAACACTTCACAACTCTAAACAGTACACCCATCACTAACATCAACAATGATGTACACATACTCAATAAAACTATCCAAAACGCTGACAAGAAACACAATCCAAGAGATAACAGAAAAAGACAACCCCAATTTCACACCAGAAATTCAAAACCTCATCAGACAACGCGACATACTGAAACACTCCCCAGCACCCCACACACAAGACATCACACAACAAATCCAAGAACTAAACACCCAAACTAACAACATACACGAACAACAAAAACTAAATTGGAATAACTTCCTACAAACACTTGATCATAAAACAAACCCCCCAAAAAATCTACAAAACACTAAACAGCATCACACTTTCCAACAGCAACACAACACAATCACATGCTGCAATCACAACAACAAACTCTACTCCATCATGTAAACAACAAGCAAACACTCTTATCAATCACTTCTCACATGTCAGCCACCTAAAACCTCACAAAGACGACCGACGTGTCATCCGACGTAAGAGACAATTCCCAACAGACCCTGACTATACACCCTTCACCAATCACCAGACAAAGCATATCATCAACAATCTCAAGCACTCACCCACCTGTGGCCTAGACAACATAAGCAACATACACCTCAGACACCTGGGACCACAAGGCATACAAGCACTCACTAACATATCAAACTACAGTTATTCACACAACACAATACCAGACATTTGGAAAGCACGGTATCATCATCACATTCCCGAAACCCAACAAAGACCCCACGCTACCCTCCTCGCACCGCCCCATCACACTCCTTTGCACCCCCTCCAAAGTCATGGAATGCCTAGTATTACAACAAATTACACCCGACCTACCCCTAGCTCCAACACAACCTGGCTTTAGGCCACTGCACTCCACAAACACTCTTCTCACAGACCTTACACAAAGAACTTTTGATGGCATCAACTCAGCTAGACCACCACACAGATCATTATTAGCCACACTCGACATTAGTAAAGCCTTCGATGCCATCCCCCGCCACTACCTAACAAACAAAATCTACAACACAAACATGCACAACAACACAAATAGGTGGCTGGCCAACTTCCTAGCAGGCAGATGTGCACACGTATCTTTTGCCAGTCAGTCATCTAGAATCAGAAACTTTCCAAACGGAGTCCCACAAGGATCCGTCCTATCGCCCGCACTCTTCAATCTGTACATGCACGATATAACTACACCCAATACGCCACAAATAAACTTAGCCTCCTATGCAGATGACATAACTCACATGCACACACCATGACCCAAAAAGAGCAACAGATCTCCTTCAACCCTATCTCAACACACTACAAGGCTGGTGCACTACAAACAAACTTAATCTAGCTCCAGCCAAATCCACCGCAACCCTGCTCACAAGCTGGACAGGAGAACACGAATACATCCCTCAACTCACCATAAACAACACACCCCTAACACATACACACACACCCAAAATCCTAGGAGTAACATATAATACTCATATGACATTCAAACAGCACACCACAAACATTAAAAAGAAACTGACACCCAGACTTAACGCCCTCAGGTCACTTGCTCACATCAAATTTGGACACAACAAAGAAACCACCTCCACAGTATATAAACAATACATAAGAACAGTGATGGAATACGCAAGCCCAGCCTGGGCTTCTAACCTAGCTGAAACACATCATAATACCTTACAGACTATTCAAAACAAAGCTCTAAAGATCATTACAGGTTGCACAACTACTGCACCCACAGATCACCTACATCAAGAAACCAAAATCCTCAAAGTCAAAAACCATCTGGACATAAGAGGCACTCAATTCCTGGCAGCAGCCTCCACGAACCAGGACCACCCACTAAACTACATGGCAACACACCCACAGACACCAAGAAATATCAAAACAACACCCAGCACACGGTATCACACACAATTACTATCCTCTCTCCCTCCCTGTCCACCCCGAACCAACTTCCAGAAGCACATCCATACTCACATCTCTCGCCGATCCATCCACTCACTCACAGACAACACGCAGCTGCAAGCACGACCTCCCGAAATCCATCCTTCCAAATCCTCCCTTCCTCGCGAGGACAGAGTCCACCTGGCCAGGCTGAGATGCGGACACCATCCAGCTCTCCTGAGCTATCAGAAGAGACTGGATGACTCCGTCGTCGACGTCTGCCCGGGATGTAACACAGCACCCCATACCATTAAACACATCATCGAAGACTGCATTTCACACAACCACTTACGCCAACAACACAATCTACACTCAATGAGAGCTCTGTGGGAAAGCCCGATCGTGGCCATGGCCTTCCTCAGGGACTCGGGGCTGTTCGGCCAGGCAGCTTAGGGAACAACAACAACAACAACAACAAGCAGAATTAACACATTATTTTCAATTGTACTATAATCATGATATTTGATATCATTATCGATAATATCATTATCATCATTAACATTATATATATATATATATATATATATATATATATATATATATATATAGAGAGAGAGAGAGAGAGAGAGAATACAGCGCAGTCAAAAGAGGCACACCAAGAAGGAAAAAGATCATACGAAAAGAGTCGGTAAAGGGAAGGGAGACTCAACTTACAGACTTACAGAGCCTTCAAAGTGTATGTGTGTGTGTGTGTGTGTGTGTGTGTGTGTGTGTGCATGTGGTGTGGGTGTGGGTGGGGGTGTGTGTGGTTGGGTGTGTGTGTAGTCTTTCACTCTTCAACAGCCTTGTTCATTTATAAACTTGTTCTCGTCTATCCCACACCCTACCTCCATCAGTACAAACTGAATATTTACACTAACTTGTGATGGGGTATACAAGGTTCAAGGAAATCATTATAGTTCTAAGCCATTGCAAAACAACCACAATGGAGTAACTTAACCCTCTGAAGATTATGACGCATGTTGACCGTATATTCTGGCTATCATTACACGATTATATATATTTTAGGAAGGATCTGTGGAAATTATACAAATAAAGACTATCTCGATTAATCCTCTGACTTCCATGTATCCTTCCTAATCTAAAGAAAATCGTCTAATAATATCCAGAAAATAGAAAAGACATGCATAATCAGATCTTGAAAGGATTGATCGATTCTGATAAGTGTTGAGAGTTATCACCGTACTAATAGTTACTATCATGTGATTCTGAACACAGATACAAACGATACACTTAATACACAATACACAATACACGTTTTTCTATGGCCTCTTCTTCCTCGATTTAGCCCCATTAGTTTTCAGATTGTATGACGTTTGGCCCATTAGTTTGGTGATTATAAGACCTTTCGCCCCATATCTTTGTCAATATTAAGACCTTCCGTGTCATTTAGGTGTCTATTTTTTCCGAGTGACCGATAGTGATCCTATGATATAAGAAGATCGGCCTTCGGCCGAGAAATTTTTCTATAAAAAATGTAAGAATTTATCTTCTAGGAGGTTCTTGTTTTTTTGTTTTTTTAGGGAGGACACAATATTGCCCCCCCCCAAAAAAAAATAATAATATATATATATATATATATATATATATATATATATATATATATATATATTGAGTATATATCACAAATACATGTGAGCCACTAAATGTTTCTAATCTCTCTGAGGTTCGAACCGCCGACCGTCAGGACGATAGCCGACGCTTTAATCAACTACACCACGGCAGTCGTGGTGTAGTTGATTAAAGCGTAGGCTATCGTCCTGACGGTCAGCGGTTCGATCCCCACTGAGAGATTAGAAACATATATATATATATATATATATATATATAACGCAGACAGCAGTAACAAGAAATAGGGTGGTCAGCATGGAAGTGAAGAAGTCCTTGCATGACAGTGTGGTAGTTCCGACATTGACTTACGGAAGCGAAGCATGGACGTTGGTGGAGAGAGTCAGACCAAGAGTGAGAGGGGTGGAAATGAGTTGCATGAGAAATGCGTGCAGAGTTACATGGAGGGATAGACAGACGAATGAGGAAGAAAGAGGGAGGTGTGGTGTGGAGGTAGATGTGTTGGAAAGTGTGAAAAGGAACACCTTGAGATGGTTCGGCCATATGGAACTTATGGGAAGCGAGATCATTACTAAGAGGGTTTACGAGAGCGAGATGGAAGGACAGAGAGGGAGAGGCAAACCGTGAGAGAGGTGGAAGGATGGAATAAAGACGTATATGACTGAAGGCGGTGCTGGTTGGGAGGAGGAGCATCGATTGACTGGGGACAGAGATGCATGGGGGCGTTTCGTTCATGGCTGCCCCTTCTAGGATCACAACGTCAGGCAATAGATAGATAGATAGTAATATAGGTTAGTCTCATCATGGGTAGCAGTCTTACAACAATGTAAGTATCTGCATAACAATTGTACTTAATGTTAACGTATAGTTACTTATAGCTGTCTGGTTTTAGATATAGGCTACCGTAACTATATTAAAAATTGTTCATGTATAATTTAGGAATTATGACGTTTCATAGATTACTAAATATACCGGTACTTACATAGTCATTGCCTTAGCTATACATGTGGTCAGTATATTTTTTACTAGTTAATATTTTCACAAATATTTTAAATGACGCATTAATGAAATTATGTAATATGGGTCTCAGTCAACTACAAATATATGTTATGGTCAATAATTGTGTTTAAGTAAATATAGTGGAGCTCTCAATTCATATCGTTAGCGGTTCTAGTTGGTGGGTACTTAATGTTATATATTTGTATATTGATAAGTTTATAATTAGTCTAATAAAATAATCCTACGTTTTATAAATGTAATGCATATATAATTATGTACACTTTCCCTTATGATTGTTATGCAAGCCTGAAGATGAATGTAGGAATTAAACATCCGAAATTTTGCAATAGAGGTCAAAATGTACACTACTCTGGCACTTATCCTCCTCTTCATATTTAAGATTCAATACCATGGAGGCGAACCTACAACGGATATATATATATATATATATATATATATATATATATATATATATATATATATATATATATATATATATACTGTATATATACAGTATATACAGTATATATATATCTATTTGTTCCGGCCCAATCCCCACTTTTCCTATTTTTTTATTTTGTTTTCCTCTATTTTATTATTATCATTATTATTTTTGTTTTTTTGTATTTTCTTGGGGGTGGCCGACTCAAGACAGAGCAAGAACAGGAAAACACAAAACACAAGACAAAACAGCGAACAAACACAGACAAAACACAAAATTCACATCTAGGTCACCCAGGAGAATACCCAGAGACCAGGGTTACCAAGGTCGCTCCAGCACTCCCCCGGCACCCGACCACCCGGAGAGGCTCCGATCTCGGCAGGCAGACATGTAGCGGAGCCAAAGCCACAAGCCCGCCCACCACACTTCCAGGCGCACCCTTCATATTAATCATATCCCGGGCCAGGCGACTGATGGACTATTATCTAGTCCAACTTGCGCCCGACCCCTTGCCCCAAATGACCACGTGTTCACACAACTATTCACAAGCATTCTCCATTCATTCCTGTTTATTACCACTTCCTTTGCCTGATCTATAGTCATTCCTTTATCATCCAAAGCTTGTCTTACACAGTCTCTCCATCTCAATGGGGGTCTTCCTGCCCTTCTATCTCCCCTTGTATCTGACTCATATATTCTCTTTGTAAGCCTTTCATCTCCTATTCGTTCAACATGACCGTACCAGCTGAGCACCCTTCTGTCCACACTGGCTGACAAATGTGCCTGCTGCCCCACTCTCCTACGTATCTCTTCATTCCTCAATCCGTCTCTACGAGTAACTCCACACATACTCCTCAAGCAGCTCATCTCCATCACATCCAGCTTTCTTCTCTCCTTTTTCTTCAGAGCCCATATATATATAAACACACACATACACACTGGCTACACAGATCTTATGATCCCAGCGAGGTAGGCAGGAATTAATGTTTATATAACAAAACTCTGAATAAGTGAATGTTGATGAAGAGGATACATATCACAAAAAGAGAGAGAGATAGAGAGAGAGAGAGAGAGAGAGAGAGAGAGAGAGAGAGAGAGAGAGAAAGAGAGAGAGAGCGAATGCGTGTGTGTGATAAAGAGAAGCAAGAAAGGATTCTTGGATAACGTGAAGACATAGTAATTCGAAAAGAGATATAAGAATGAAGAATCCCACAAAACGCGCTTTAGAGGAACCAAGGATTTTTTTTTTTTTTTTTTTTAAATACACGTATTGAGATGGAATAAGAGGAAACAATAACCCCATCAAATATATATGACATATTTTAAAAGAATAAGTAAGTAAATAGCGAAGGGAGTTTTTGAATAGGTGATATGAAGCTTTGCAATTGTACAGTCACTCATGAAAGTTTATGGACCTATCAAGGTTATATGTATGGAGATACGAATACAGAGATGATACTTATTATAATAAGACGTTTATATGCATCAACTACTAAAACAGATGTATTATTTAATGGGGAGCAAATACCATCCACAATAAAAATTCATAAGATATATTTGTAAGGTGAAACTCATTAATCTATATGTCAATGCATATTTATGAGTAACTTTAGAGTGATCTGTACTGTCCTGAATACGATTATAGTTTGCTACAACCAAGATATAAAGATTCGTCCAGTCATAATCCCTTTCATACAATGAACCAGCTAATAGAGAAAACCTTAGAGTATAATATACCTCTTTGTTTAGCTATTTGTAGACTATGAATAGGCCTTCGATTCGGTAGAGATAACAGCTTTAGCAAACTCACTACATGAACAAGGAACAAATTAAACGTATATAAAACTCTTAGATAATATAATATGCAAGAGGCACTACCGTGGTCCGACTGCATAAAGACACAGAGAAGATATAGATTGGGAAAGTGAGGCAGGGAGACACAATCTCACCCAAGCTTTTCACACCCTGTATTGAAGGGATCTTCAGAAAATGTTCATGGGAATCAAAGGTAATAAATGTGGACGGGAAATACCTTAACCATCTCAGATTTGCTGATGACTGTGTCTTAATATCATATAAAGCAGATAAGCTCCAGTAAATGCTCAATGATTTTAATAAAGAAAGTCTAAAAGTAGGTATCAAAATTAACAGGAGTAAAACCAAAGTTATGTACAATGATAAGGCTCAACGTAGAATTATTCGGATTTATAACGAAATTCTAGAGGAAGTAGAAGAATACAAATATTTTGGCTAAGTATTGAAACTAACAAAAGACAATGAGCATGAAATAGTAAGGCGAATCACTTTAGGATGGAAAGCATTCGGCAAACAGATCATGAAAAGTACACTACCAATATGCCTTAAATTAAGCATAAAGTGTATTACCAGTGTGTGCTACCAACCATGATCTATGGATCTGAAACTTGGAAACTACCAAAGCAATGGAGAATAAGCTTAGAAGAGCACAGAGAGCCATGGGATGATCAATGTTAGGAGTAACCCTTAGAGATAGGAAGAGAGAATCGTGGTTAATAGAGTAAAGCAGAGTCAAGGATATTCTAGAAATGATAATAGAGCAGAATTAGAGATTGGCAGGACATTTACCAAGAAGAGAGGACAATAGGTGGATTAAATGACTAACTGACTGGACCCCGAGAGAAGTAAATCACGACAGGAATGACCATACTGGATGTGGAGAGACGAACTAGAAAAAAACTGCAGGGGTAACGTGGCTGGCAGTCTCGGGAGTCATGGAAAAGGTTAAGGGAGGCCTTTAGTCAGCAGTGGACTCCTAATGGCTGATGATGATGATTATACATACATATAATATATAAAATACCTTAGGATTACATAAAGATTAGGAATCTTAAGATATATTTTAACAATATTTGGGCAAAAAGGAAAATTTATTTCAGAGACAACTCTTCATCATCCAAGTAGTCTTTACATACACACTTAAGCTACAAATATACCAACATAGACACTGCGACAGGCTCAAGTAACATGGCCGATCCCAAAACTATTCACGAGGGAAACAAAATTACCCATACTTCTCCAAACATACTGAACAATGCAAAATACGCAAACAACAAAACAAGCAACTAAAGAGCCAGGTTGAAGCATAACAAAAAATCGTTTGGTCTGCGTAACATAGTGGCTGATGGAGAAACAGGAGTCACGGCAAGACAATAGGTCCTAAGAATAGCCGGAGCGTGGGGTATGGATGAGGAACACAGCTGGGAACGACGCACATCTCGCCGTTTTTCTGCACCCCTTACTCCCTTGTGTTAGCCCCATTAGTTTTGAGATTTTAAGACGTTCGGCCCATTAGTTTGGCTGTTTTAATACCTTTAGCCCCACTTCGTTGTCAATATAGAAACCTTTTGTGCCATTTAAGTGTCGATCTTTTCCTGACGAGCGATAGCGAGCCTGTAATTTTAAGAGTAACCAGCCATCGGCCGGGACATTATTCTATGGAATAATGTACACATTTATCTTGAAGGGGGGGTCTAGGGGGTGTTTTTCTAAGCTTGGTGGAGGTCTAGCGAGGAAACCAAAACATATATGAATACAAGTATCAATAGACCAAAACAAAAACCAAAAACACTAGCCCCTTAAGGGGAGATCCTTAACTTTTTGTCAATTTTGTTATTAATTATTATTTTTCTAGTTTCCTCACTAGACCTCCATCAAGCTTAAAATGAAACCCCCTAGACCCCCTGTCAAGATAAATTTGTAAATTTTTCGGTAGAAAAATGTCCCGGCCAAAGGCCGATTCCACTTAAATTACAGGCTCGCTACCGCTCGCCAGGAAAAAATCGATACCTAATTGACAGGATAGGTCTTAAAATTGACAGAAATGGGGCGAAAGTTCATAAAATCACCAAACTAATGGGTCTAAAGATGAGGGAGAAGGTGGTCTAGAAAAGCGACTCGTCTCCCCTTAAGTCCTATAAAACATTGCCGTATATGTACAACACGATCTGTATTCCATTATATATTTGTTTATTAACTGTCGACACCTCTACCCGATCCATAGAAATGCAAAATATGTGGATTGCAACTATAGCCTGTCCCGGTAAGTAAGCAAAAACTCTTGTAACTCTTATAACTAACAAACTATTCGAGTAATCGTGCTAATATTTCTGTCATCTGGGAAGGGTCAGCCAGGAAATAGATTTTAAGATTTGCCGCCCATTTACTCTAGCCTTTTTTGAGTTACAGAGGTTAAGGTTCTGGCATACTTATTTGGAACGGGGTATAGTATATTCCTACATATTCACGAATAATATGTGTTATTTATTCTCTCCTTATCCGTTTTCTAGGTTATACCTCTTGCCACCAATAAAAAAATTCAACTTTAAACAAAACATACTTGAAAATGCCAATACTGAAACATTAATAACAAACAAAACATTATAATATAAAAACACGTAAATTGTAATGGAATGAATATACGATTCTTAATGGCGAAGGCATATATTACAATTGTGTACATAAATACAATCAAAGAGAATATTGAATTACCACAAGGGATAACAAAGAATAAACAGCTAGTAGAACGGAAAGACAGGAAGAAGATGAAGAGGAAGAGACATGAGAAACAGAGAACCGAAAATTAAGGAAGCCAAGATATGTGACAAAATTTGTAGGGGAAATTAAAGATGTCGAATTGGAAGTAAAATAGGAAACAATAAGATGATGATGATGTGAAGAAGTGTGTAGATAAAGGTAAAGATGACAAATTAGAAGATAAATAGGAAACAATAAGAAGATGATAATGCTTAAGACAAAGCACAAAGCAAGGAAGAAAAAATTATTCACGAGATGCGACGGAAAGAAATTATTCCAAGCATTCCCCTCCACCACCAAACGACAACCAACACCACCTCAGCAACACCACTATGCATTGCTTCCATACAACGAAAATCATAAAATGCAACGTGGAGCAGCGCCTCCCATCATACCCTCACCATCAAGTAAACCAGGCTCCAGTAAAGACGGGTAACTATGATAAAACCCCAGTGATCATAGAAAACTGCAAAACCCCAGTGATCATAGAAAACAATAGCTTAAGGAGGGACTGTCCTAGCCGCCCTAATTCACATTGTGGACCACGAGTCTATGGAAATTCTGTACCAACCCCTTCAGTGTGCCCCTGCGTGGTATAATGATTCAAGCAGTGATAAAGCAAAGAAGTATGTTAACCATTCCTCCCAAATAAAACACCCCAGTAACCCTAGTAAAAAATAAACATAAACTAAGTAAAGTCACAACAGACTCTCATCACCCATCAAGTCTACCCTTCCTCCCAAGTCACCAACAACCCCAAAATCACACTCATTTGCTTCCGACCTCATCCACATGCAATATAAAAATGAAAGACAAACTTAATGCGACCGGCTCTAAGAGAAAAATTATCAGGGGCTCCCCCATGTCCCTTTTGCCCAAGTGCCCGGCCCCCTTGGTGCCGACCAAATCAGAGTCACTATGCGCGTTGAGCATAGGAAAAGTAAGCCTTCAGCCCCTAGCTTTATCTACCACTTTGGGTTTGGAAGTAAGGAATACCAAAGGTAAAAGTCTTGGTGAGGAACCTCATTCCTTGTCTACTGGTCTGCATCCATTAATAAGGAGCCCAGTAAGCAGTTCGACTGCAAGCCCCGTTATATGCGAGCTTGCAATTGAAACCCCAGACTTTGCGAAGACCAGCCACTCAAGTCTTTCTCAGGACTCGGTATTGTACTACGGGAATGAGATTGACTTATTGGTTGAATCACCCTTTGATCAGAGCATATAAGGTGACTCTAGTACTTTCGATGCAAGCTTAGATAACACTATCCAGACTTCGTTTGCATCACTGTACCCATTCACGATTCCAGATAGTCTGTTTTTGTCTTGTTCGCCTATGCCTGTTAATACCCTCAGTATTCCAAGTGTAGGGGATTCTTTATCTTTCGCCAGACTAAACGTGGATTGTGACAAAGTGCGTGGTGTCGAGCCAAGGATAGAGAGAAAGAGAGACAGCCGTGCCCTGTAGCTACTTGGGCCCGAGTGTACCTAGGACGTGTGAAATCATAGCCCCTGTAGTCAAAGTGCCGAGACAACTACAGCTACACCTAGTGCTCCCCAGTCGCTCTACCAGTGCCTTCTCTCTCTACATAGATCATATAAGTGTTCCTTTTGTTTGTATTGGTAACGATGATTGTTGTGAGGGTCTAGATCAAGGTATGATAAGGTTCACTATTAATTAACGTAATAATTGTCAATTCTTCCCTCCTTTATTTTATCCGTTGCTCTGTTTAGGGAGAACATTATACACTTCTATCAGGCGGAAAACGTTTATATAATTCTACGAATACTGGCTCTTGTATTTATTAATGTAGATATATACAAAGGTTATCCGGGGAATAAAAACATACATCTTACACGTAAACTTGAACGCTTACTCAGATCTTAGTTTATACTCTACGTATCATCAGGGTACAAGTCCAATAGTGATTAGTTCAAGTCACGAGTAATTTGCTCCTCAGTCACATATTTTCTGACTATTATATTTATTACAAGTTTATGAGTTTTAATTCATATTTATGACTCTTTGAGTTTATTTTATTTAATTATCTGTTCAAGTCGCTTAGACTTAATGTTCGCTTAGAAATCAAATACTGTCCTATTGTCCATACTTATCAGTGCTACGCTGTAGACCTCTACCTCGTAGTAACTATTATTTACACTTTTGCCAAGCCATATTTGAGTGCTTGTATATTTATATCAGGACTTTATTTATTGTGATTTGAGACTTATGCTCTCTTATGTTATTATTCATTGTTCAGTCGTAATGCTATCATTCTATTTATATGAATGTTTTGATTATTGTTTCCAGAGACTAATTGAGATTGTACCCTAGTTGTTAAGGAATACAACCTGTTAAAACCTTTCATGTGTATTTTGTGTCCATTGCTTATTACTAGAGTGCTATATATAGAGCTAAGGCTAATCTTTGCCCAGTAGAGAGGCATTTCAGTTGACGATTAACACAGATTCCTAAGGTGGAAATCGCAATCAGACTATCTCACGTTGTATTATAAACGTGGCATAACAACTCAAAATATAACAAGAACACGAAGAGGCAAAGAATGAGACTGGTGTGAAAAAAGCGTGAAGGGAAAGTTGGGAGGTGTAAGTTATTGAGTGAAGTGGGGCTGTGTTTGTGTGTGTGTGCGTGTGATAATTAAGTGAGTAGGAGCGTGAGTTTGCCCACGTATATGTGTCTGTGTACGTGTCTGTGCTTGTGTACATGTGTGTGTGTGATTCAGTATGTGCAAGCCTGCTACTCAATCTATGTATTCGTCAATGGTATACAATATACTTATATTGCTCTCTCTCTCTCTCTCTCTCTCTCTCTCTCTCTCTCTCTCTCTCTCTCTCTCTCTCTCTCTCTCTCTCTCTCTCTCTCTATCTCTCTCTCTCTCTCTCTCTCTCTCTCTCTCTCTCTCTCTCTCTCTCTCTCTCTCTCTCTCTCTCTCTCTCTCTCTCTCTCTCTCTGTCGTATCCATAGTACGCTCTGCAATGAGTGTAGTGCACAACACAATACATCACTCCATTTAGAGTATCCCACCGTAATAAACCGCAAGGTATAAGAGATATTAAGGGGAGGCTGGCCGTTTGTTTGGTCTATTAATTAATGTATTCATATATTTTTTTTAGTTTCCTCCCTAGACCTCCATCAAGCTTAGAAAAACACCCCCTAGACTCCCATTCATGATAAATTTGTACATTTTTCGGTAGAAAAATTTCCCGGCCAAAGGCCGGTTCCTCTTAAAATTGCAGGCTCACTATCGCTCGCCTGGAAATAATCGACACCTAAATAGCACGAAAGGTCTTAAAATTTACAACGAAATGGGGCGAAAGGTGTTAAAATCGCCAAAGTAATGGGCCGAACGTCTTATAATCTCAAAACTAGTGGGGCTAAACATTAGGGAGAAGGGGGTCCAGAAAAACGGTCTGCCTCCCCTTAACTACTGCTTGTATTTCATGGTATCCCTCTCTCTTTCTCTCTCTCTTCTTCGTCTTCTTATATTTTTCGGGCTTATCATTTGAGGAGAAAAAAACACTAATCAGTTTCGCGCAAACATCTATGCTGACAAAAATAATGAACCAAGTAAACAAACAAGAATGGCGTCTAATGAACCAAGTAAACAAGAAAGAATGGCGTCTAATGAACCAAGTAAACATGAAAGAATGGCGTCTAATGAACCAAGTAAACAAGAAAGAATGGCGTCTAATGAACCAAGTAAACAAGAAAGAATGGCGTCTAATGAACCAAGTAAACAAGAAAGAATGGCGTCTAATGAACCAAGTAAACAAGAAAGAATGACGTCTAATGAACCAAGTAAACAAGAAGGAATGGCGTCTAATGAACCAAGTAAACAAGAAAGAATGGCGTCTAATGAGAAGATTGAGGAGTAATTGAAGGTAACCGGACAGCTCTCAACCAGTAGACTATTTCAACCTGTACTCCACAACCAGGACCTCTCAACCAGTAGACTATTTCAACTTGTACTCCACAACCAGGACCTCTCAACCAGTAGACTATTTCAACCTGTACTCCACACCCAGGACCTCTCAACCAGTATACTATTTCAACCTGTACTCCACACCCAGGACCTCTCAACCAGTAGACTATTTCAACCTGTACTCCACAACCAGGACCTCTCAACCAGTAGACTATTTCAACCTGTACTCCACAACCAGGACCTCTCAACCAGTAGACTATTTCAACCTGTACTCCACAACCAGGACCTCTCAACCAGTAGACTATTTCAACCTGTACTCCACAACCAGGACCTCTCAACCAGTAGACTATTTCAACCTGTACTCCACAACCAGGACCTCTCAACCAGTAGACTATTTCAACCTGTACTCCACAACCAGGACCTCTCAACCAGTAGACTATTTCAACCTGTACTCCACAACCAGGACCTCTCAACCATTAGACTATTTCAACCTGTACTCCACAACCAGGACCTCTCAACCAGTAGACTATTTCAACCTGTACTCCACAATCAGGACCTCTCAGCCAGTAGACTATTTCAAACTGTACATCATTTCAACCAGTAGCCGTCAACCAGTAAACTATTTCAACCACTAGTTCTCAACCAGTGAACTATTTTAACCGGCAGACTATATTTTGTTTTTTCAAAATTCTTCCAATACCAGTGAATTCTAGTTCATTGTCAGAGTAAAGGAACTTAACCTTTAAGTTAAATTTAAAATTTCTTTTCGACTGACCTTCGCATTGACCAAATGAATATACCTGTGAAATTTGGTGAAAATCCATCGAACGGTCTAGGAGGAGTTTCTGGACGGACGACGGACGACGGAGACGACGACGGACGACGACGACGGACAAGCTGAATTGTGGTGCACAGTATACGGGCGGAACCTGTGTTTACGATAGTTGACAAGTGGAAACAGCGTTTGGATGGTCAAAATCGGCGATACAGGCCGGAAGTTACATAATGTATGGCTGAGGCAACCTCCCTCCCCTCCTCCCCTCCCCTTGTCTGGAGAGACACTGTTACGCAATCATCTCTCTCTCACTCTTTCCTATGCTTGGTAACAGTGATGACAACGCCCTGCTACCAACTCGCTAATGTTAGCACGAAAATAGACCACAGAATAAGGGAATAACAGGGAAAATAGGTGATAACTGAAGGAGGGAAGGGAAGTGGGGAAGGAGGGGATGTGGAAGAGTGATATTTGGCATGGCCCAGGGGCAAAAAAAAAAAATTGGGGGGTTCTAAATGGATTTTTTTAGGCCCAGGATCTTAAAGAGTCTTCCCGCAGTCGCCCGGGGAAACTCTTGAGAGTCTTCCCGCAGTCGCCCGGGGAAACTCTTGAGAGTCTTCCCGCACTTGCCGGGTTAAGGAAGCCATACTGGCGATTTGAGAGTAGATTAAGGAAAGAGAAATGCTTAAGAAATTTGGAAGCAAGAATAGTTTTAAAAACTTTAGAGATACAAGAGATGAGAGCAATTGGACGATAATTGGAGGGTTGAGAGCGGTCACCCTTCTTTGGGACAGGTTGAATGAGAGCAAATTTCCAGCAAGAAGGGAAGACATTAGAGGAGAGACAGAGACGAAAGAGTTTGCCAAGGTACGGAGTCAGCACGGAAGGTATTTTAGTACAACAGGAGAAACACCGTCCGGACCGTATGCCTTTTTAGAATTAAGCCCAGAGAGAGTAGAAAGTACATCTTTAGAAGATATTAGGATATTAGGCATAAGTAGAAGAGAGGGGGGTAGGGAGGGAGGAATAGCACCAGAATCATCCAAGGTGGAGTTTCTAGCAAAAGTTTGAGCGAAGAGTTCAGCTTTGTCAGAGGAAAAAGTGATGGTTGTGCCATCAGAGTGGAAAAGGGGAGGGAAAGACGAGGAAGAAAAATTGTTGGAGAGGTTTTTGGCTAGATGCCAGAAAGCTTGGGAAGAGCTAGAGTTGGATAGTTCAGTGCATTTATTATTGAAAATGTGATGGCGGTTACTGGATATTCTCTTATTGACGGTGTTTATCATGAATTTTGAAAACTTGTCAATGAACATAATAATAAATCTGACCCCATTAATCAACTGTAGGTAGGGAGCTCATCATGCCTGGCACTAGCAATTGGAAGGGGTGGCTTCTCAGTAGTTGTCCTGAGGGTGTAATGTTATCTGAGGAGTTGCATTACCCTTCGCAATTTGTAGGCAGGCTTGTGTCACTCGTATAGCTAGTAAACTCAGGTTGGATGTTCAATAGATCAACGAAAACATGGCCATCAACTTCTGGATTCATAGATGAAGCCCGCTGCCATCATGGATATAGGTCAGCAAGTTCAGGGGAGCTTGGGGTTAATGATAATGTGGCTTGAACCAGAAAGTTGCTGCGCCATGATGTTGGCACGGATCCAATGGAGTACCCATTATTCTCCCAGGCCATGATCAAATTGTTATGCTGTTCATCAGTGTGGAATGATGTCATGGGCAATTGGGACAAATCATCTGCGTAGGTATGTAGCCTGCCAGGCCTATACAGTATACACATAGTCAAAGACGAACTCTTCCGAAGTGTTCCTCCATCTGATTAGGAGGGCATTCGCTATCTGCAACTTGCATAATCATTGCAGAGCCTGATGATCATGGCCCTTATTACATAAGACTTCAAATGCTGGAATGCCCATATCAGAACCAGACACTCGATCTTTGTTGTCGAGTAGTTAACTTAAGCTTGTTGATGGTGCAGTTAGTACATGCTACTATGTGCTCCCTTTTGGTCTTTGCTGAGAGTTTGTAAGGGTCTGAGGTCTCAATGCCTCTCTTAGATATGACCAAGATATTTCACTGAATATTTGGCGACGTCAAACTTCAATGATTTTATTGTCAGGCTCACCTACAGATACTTGAGAAAACCTCAACCAACCTAGTTAAGAGTTGGTCCCAATTAGTAACGAATACAATGACACCACCAAAGTAAGTCAAGTAAGTTTCGCAGTTCAACCCCATCCCATCACAAACACACCCATTAGTCTTAAAAGTGAACAACATTTTGATTCTGCTAACTCCAAAAGATTTAATTAAATTAAATAATGTTTTCTCGCAGAAACAAAATGTATAAGTTTCTACATGGTCATGAACACATCGGCTACACAGTCGTGGAGCTGCTTCACCAACTTTAGCATTGACTGTGACACTATTTCTATGTAAATAAAATTCAGTCAAGAGAAACAAGAGGCCGTGTTTGCATGAGTGTGCATGTATTAGCCTGGTGTGAGTGTGTAGGCGTGCTTAACGTGTATGTGTGTGTTTGTGTGTATGAATTGTGTGACAACGTTGTTTGTGTACATTATGTGAATGCATTGTATGTTTGAATTGTGTGAATTATGTATGTGAATTGTTTATAAGTTGGTTTATGTGGATAATTAATGCTTGTATTTGTGTTCTATGGTTTGTCCTTTCTTTTAAGTATTGCATTCTTCGTTGCCCCACCAAGAAAAGTACTACCGCCTTGGGTGATGGGAGGCTCAAGGAATTATCTGGATTCCTCGTTTTATTCCAAAACCTTGGTTGTATATCTTACTGTCTCATTCTTTGGGGTGTTAGGTTAGCTCCAATTACACAACACACTTATACAAGTAAATGGCTTATATACTAACTGTACCTCGTGTTATAACATACATCCTTCACATCACCCTAACACTGTTGGATCTTTTGCAGCATTGTTGCTTATGGTTCTCGTCCAGGCCTCTTAGTGTGCACGAGTGTATTGATTGGGTGTGCATAAGTGCTTTGGGGTAATTAAATTATTTTGTGTTTGGTTTATGAAGATATTTATTAAAACAGATTACTCAAATATTAGAAAACTGGCTGTGTTATGGCTTATTACTTAAATATGGCCTAATATATATCAAATTTCACATAAATATTGTAATAGTTAAGGTGAGAGGTCAAGGTCAAGATAAGAGTATTTGTCATTTTCCCTAAAATCCTCCTTGACTGTTTAATGTATTGTCATAAAATTATACAGGTAAATTCAGTTGGTCAATGCGACGACCATCCAAATGTATGTATTTTACTTTTAGTCAAAGGTCAAAGGTCAAGGTCACAGTATATGATCACTATTTGTAATCAAATACCTTCCCTACTACGCTTAGAAGACATATTCCTCGGTGGTTACCACACACTCCTCTTCCCCCTTTGCCCTTATATAGGGGGACTATTATGCCAGTCTTCCAGTCATCGGGTGCACTCCCCTTCTCCCATGCTAGTTTGCACATTTTCCATACCCATTCTATCACTATCTCACCACCATACCTCAACATTTCCCCACACACTCCATCTGTTCCTGGTGCTTTCCCCAACTCCACTCTTTTCATGTCTTCCCACACTTCTGACCTCCTGATCCCCACCTCCTCCTCCACTACTTCTCTTCTTCTCCCTCCCATACCATATCCAGCTATGTTTGCTGGCTCTTCATTCCTTACATTTAGCAACTCACTGAAGTACTCCCTCCATCTTTCGACTCTCTCTTGCTTCTCGGCTAGCATTCTCCCATTCTTATCTTTCACACCCTTACTGTTTCCCTTGCTACCTTCCCTAACTTTCTTGACTTCTTTCCAGAACAGTTTCTTACTCTCCCTCCATTTTACACTCAGATTCCTTCCAAATTCCTCATCTACTCTTCTCTTACTTTCCTTCACTACTCTCTTCACCACCCTCTTACTCTCCACGTACCTCGCTCGTTTCTGTCTCTCGGAATCTTCATTCCCTTTACTACCCAACCACTCTCTATATGCTTTCTTCTTTTCTTCCACAGCTATTCTTACCTCTTCTGTCCACCATGCTGTACCTTTCACTGCCCTCCCTCTTCTCCTCACTCCACACACCTCCTCACATGCTGCACAGATCTCATCCTTAAACACCTTGCTCATCTCCTCCACTTCCTCCATAACTTCCAGGTCGAACAGGTTGAACCCCCCTAGTCATCAGTTTTCAGTCACTTTGTTCAAAGAAAATTTAGTTTCCTACTGAAGGAATAGTTTGTCTTGTACGCATCTAGTCCATAAGCCAAAGTGAAATTTAGAGCGTATTTCTATGAAGATGTTATTTCGAGTTGCTATACTCCGTATATATATATATATATATATATATATATATATATATATAATTTAAAGCCATTTCTTTATGCTTGTCAGCTCATTCAAGTATTTAGGCAGTGTGTAGAGTAAAGATGGGAGCATGGATAAAGAAGTGCGGGAGAGGGCGCAACAGGGGAAGAGGGTTGTAGGAACGATGAAAGCAGTAACAGGAAATAGGGTGGTCAGCATGGAAGTAAAGAAGTCCTTGCATGACAGTGTGGTAATCCCAACATTGACTTACGGGAGCGAAGCATGGACGTTGGTGGAGAGACTCAGACCAAGAGTGAGAGGGGTGGAAAAGAGTTACCTGAGAAGTGCGTGCTGAGTTACATGGAGGGATAGACAGGCAAATGAGGAAGTGCGAGAGAGGTGTGGTGTGGGTGTAGATGTGCTGGAATGTGAAAAAAGGAACACCTTGAGATGGTTCGGTCATGTGGAACGTATGGGAAGCGAGAGAATGACTAAGAGAGTGTACGAGAGTGAGGTGAAAGGAGAGAGAGGGAGAGGTAAACTGAATGAGAGGTGGAAGGATGGAGTGAATAAGTATATGAGTGAAGGCGGTGCTGGATGGGAGGAGGGGCGTCGACTGATTGGGGACAGAGGTGCATGGGGCCGTTTCGTTCGTGGTCACACCTTCGGGGATCACGGCGTCCGGCAATAGATAGATAGATTCTTGAAGTTCATGCTGAGAATTCATCCGCCTCATATGGTGCTAATTTGCGAAATTTTAGAATCTACAGTAGTCCATGACATAACCTTGCATGTAGTTATCATCGTCCCAGGGCTAACATAATCTTTATTTATCTTGGACGAATTTTCAACATGATTATTGTGTATTCTGTCAGTTGTTGTTAAGGTACACTATAGTCTGTTTATTAAGACGAGTCTAGACATCTCGAGAACCAACTCCTCATAACTCAAAAGAAGGACTAGAGCAATAGAGATAGTACTTCTAAAATATCGGAACAGTTAAACAATAAGTAGATGTGGAGAGTCACAGCCTGATTTCTCCTTTTTTTTTTTTTTTTTTTTTTTTTTTTTTTTTTTTTTTTTTCCTACCCTCGTTGAGGTACAAATTGCTTGGGGTCACGGTTTTAAGTCTTGTCATAATGAATTGTTTACAAGTATATTTCGAATTCACGACGTACATCAACGTTCATAAGTCGTTGCCTATCTGTTTAAAAGATAAACGTCCTTGCCACATATGAGTAAATCCTATATATTCAATCCTATTTTTGGGCAGATACTATTGGAAGTAAATGTATGTTGATTTTCGTTTCAATACTTCATCATAAATCCACCGACCTATCATAAAATAGCCTTGTTGTTGCCACCAGACTATATGAGTGAATATTCACAAAACTCAACAAATACAGTCAGCTTCAGTATGAGTCGAAAGGTTCTTGGCTTGTTTCTGTAGGAATGAAACGGTCTGCCACTGTATGTAGTAATGTGTGCCATTATTAAGAAGCTATAGTGGAAATGAGGGGCCAATTAACGTCATTTGTCACTTGCCTTCCAGACGTCACTACTTACCGATAATTGACTTCACAAGTTAGACAGACCCATATATGTCTAGAGAGTAAAGGATATCTTTTATTTTAGTATATACAATAATTAAATCAAACAAAAGTCTTGAAGAAGGAACACCAATTTTGAGCTTGATAGTACAATCACGAGTCATAATAAACATACACTCACTTGAATCTGTATTGAACTAGAACGACATATGATACAAATAATATCCCAGTGTTATTATACTGCTTCAGAGAGAGAAAGAGAGAGAGAGAGAGAGAGGAGTCGAGAGAGAGAAGAGAGAAGAGACAAGAGAGAGAGAGAGAGAGAAGAGAGAGAGAGAGGAGAGAGAGAGAGAAAGAGAGAAAGAGAGAGAGAGAGAGACAGAGACAAAGATAAATAGAGAGAGAGAGAGGGACAGAGAGAGAGAGAGAGAGAGAGAGAGAGAGAGACAAAGAGAGAGAGAGAGAGAGAGAGAGTGAGTGAGAGAGAGATAGTTAAATACATAGAGTTACATAGACACACATAACTTGAGGTCCTAACTAGACAGTCGTGACTTTAATTCTAACATAGACGTTGCTAACAAGTGGAAGATAAAGCTAGCAAAGCAGAAGGCTCTCTCCGCACCCACTACTCCCTCCGTCGGCATGAAATTTATATTGGAAAACAAGGCGCCCAGTAGAATGAAAACATTGCTACTGGGAAATTCATAGTACTGCAATATAAAAATATACTGGGGAGATTGTAGACACCAATTGAGCAGGGCAATACCATAGACATATGATAAGGAGTTGCAGGAACTCCTGTTTCATTTGTCTGGCTTCCCTCACTGTTTGTGTTTATGTCTCAGAGAGTAATCCAGCCAGCTCTCACAAACATCTCCTCCTCCTCCTATTCATTTCACTACTTTAATCAAGCTCGACACACTTCTTTCCAATGCACACACACACACACACACACACACACACACACACACACACACACACACACACACACACACACACACACACCAAAATAAATAAATATATACATAAATAAAAAATAAATATATAATATTAAAGATACAATATAATAGTGACTATCAACATTGGGGGAGATGCTTGTTGCAGGCAGCATTGCCTTTTGGCTGCTTCATACACATAGAAAGAAAAATTAAGTTATGAAATATTGCATAGCCCACTAATGTTGCTTAGTTTATTTTCTTACCTATATTACTCCAACTTCATCGAAATTTAGTTTAGAATGTGTTAATTGTACTACATTGTACCACTTTCTCTGGCAATTTGTTCCACTCGTTGACCATACTGTAGGTGAAGAGGTGCTCCGTGACATCAAGACTCGCCCTCCTTTTTTTATTTCATTCCACTTCCCCCAGTTGATGAACTTTTATTGATTCTGAACAACGAATCTACATCAGTTTTGTCAACACGCTTTAATATCTTGAAACTCTCGATCAATTGACCTCGCAATCTTCTTTTCATAAGTGAAAACATATACAGTATATTTTATTTTTATCTTTTGTGATATAATCTAATGCTCAGTGACGGTATGAATTTTGTTGCCCTACGCTGCACTGACTCGAGTTTCTCAATGTTTTCTTCAGATAAGGAGACCAAAAATGAACTCCTCACTATGCTTTTAAATAGTGGTACTCTAATGTTCTCATTTTATTGCATAAGTAAAATTTCCATTAATAAATCCCAATGCTCTATTGGCCTTGTTTGCAGCTGCTGCACATTGATCAGAGGTCTTTAAGTTTTCAGATATTAGAACCCCCAGGTCTTTAACTAATCCACTAGTTTGTATTGGTTGGCCTTTCATCTTGCATTCATAGTATATAATTATGTGTCTTACTTATTTGTAAGACCTGACGTTTGTCAATATTGTATGGCATTTGCCATTTTCTGACCACTTAACTATTTTATCTAAAACGGAATTGCAGCTTATTTCTGTCGTCTTCGGTTGATACGGAATTTCTTATCCTTGTGTCTTCGGTGAACTTTGAGATGCTATTATTTAATCTTACATCAATGTCATTTACATAGATCAGAAACAAAACTTGTCTCAGGACCGATCTCTGAGGCACTCCACTATAAAAAGACTCCCACTCAAATTCCACTCCATTTCTCACCACTCTCTGACTTCTGTTTGTGAGCCAGCTTCTTAGCCATGCATGATGTTTTCCTCTAATGCCTGAGAGAGAGAGAGAGAGAGAGAGAGAGAGAGAGAGAGAGAGAGAGAGAGAGAGAGAGAGAGAGAGAGAGAGAGAGAGAGAGAGAGAGAGAGAGAGAGAGAGAGAGAGAGTCACAATTGGGTGGAGAGTGAAGAGGCTTTATGCAGGCTAAATTGAGAAAACGAACCTTTGGGAGGAGCGAGCAAGAAAAAGTAAAAATGTTTGTGAAAGGAATCAGCACCCAGCGAAAAATCATATCAACAGCTTCTACAAGGAGATTGAACCATAAATTTAGTTGTTGTTACCATGTCGTATACTTCCTGGTGTGTCCGATGAATAAAAAACAAATAGTTGAAAAGAAAAAAAATTAGCAGTAGTAGATATATAAAAAGGAATTATTTTAGCTATGCAACAAAAAGCCTGGTCAGATATCTGTTCTACTACTTGAGGTACAGTCGTTAACAGGAACATGTTTTTGTTCTATGTGAGTGAGGGAGATAAAAGGCAGAACTACCTGTAGCGAGTGCCTCCCCCATTGTTAAAAGAGTGACAGGGCCAAAATCAAGGGACGTTCGAGCCATAATGCCTGGACACACTGAGTTTGAAGAGTTCCAGAGCTCAGCTGTTGAATAGAAGAAAGTCTGAGAGTAACGTTTCACTCTTGGGTTGGAGAGTTGCACAGAGTAGGGGTGGGATTGTGTTGCAAGATGGGTACCACGTACCCTACGTAGAGGAGGTGGTATGCACTGGGAGAGCTCTGAGGAGCACTGATTATTGTAGTAGCGATAGAATAGCGATAGAGTTGCAACATTGAGACGAAGAGAGAAAGTTTGCAGAGAGTTGGTGAGTGGGCGGGAATTAATTATATGAAAGGCCTTCCTTTCTACTTTGTCTAGGATTGCGGTGTGAGAGGATCCTCCCCACACATGTGAACAATACTCAATACAAGGACGCACTGTGCCAATGTACAGAGCAAGAAGCTCTGCAGGGTTAAAGAACCTCCTGAAGCGGTTGAGTACACCCAGCTTCTGGGAGGCTGCCTTAGCAGGACTGGTAATATGGTCCTTCCAAGTGAGAGCAGAAGAAAAAAGAGACACCAAGAATATTGAGAGAAGATGAAGGATTGATTTTTGTATTGTTGAAGAATAAGGGATAGTCCGCTGGGAGTTCCGGACGGGTAGATAGATGGAGAAATTGGGTTTTGGCAGCATTGAAAGCAACAAGGTTTTCTCTGCCCCAATTGGAAATAGTAGTTAGATCAGAATATAAGTGTTGTATGGTTTAATTACGTTTGTCTTTGAGGGATTGCTGGCTGGGGTTTTCTGGAAAAGTAATTGAGTAGTGTTAGGTAAAGTCGTCTGCGTATGAATGGATGGGACTGGAGGTACAGTTGAGAAGATAATTTATGAAAATTATAAAGAGAATAGGAGATAGGACAGAGCCCTGAGGAACACTGAAGTTGATAGGATGAGGAAGTGAGCGATGGCCGTCGACAACCGCAGCTATAGAATGGCCGGAAAGGAAATTAGAGACAAAGGCACAGATGGAGGGATAGAAACCGAAGGAGGGTAGTTCAGAAATTAAAGATTTGTGCCAGACTCTATCGAAGGCCTTTGATATGTCTAGCGCAATAGAAAAGGTCTCACCGAAGTCCCGAAAGGAGGATGACCAAGAGTTAGTAAGATATAAAAGAAGATCACCCTTGAGGAAGTCATACTGGCGATTTGAGAGTAGATTAAGAAAAGAGAAATGCTTAAGAAATTTGGAAGTAAGAATAGTTTTAAAAACTTAAGAGATACAAGAGATGAGAGCAATTAAACGATAATTGGAAGGTTGAGAGCGGTCACCCTTCTTTGGGACAGGTTGAATGAGAGCAAACTTCCAGCCTGAAGGAAAGACGTTAGAGGAGAGACAGAGACGAAAGAGTTTGCCTAGGCAGGGAGTCAGCACGGAAGCACAGTTTTTTAGTACAACAGGAGGAACACCATCCAGACCCTACACCTTCTTAGTATTAAGCCCAGAGAGGGTAGAAAGTACATCCTTAGAAGAGATTAGGATATCAGGCATAAGTAGGGGAGAGGGGGGGGGGGGGTGGAGAGGGAGGAGTAGCACCGGAATCATCCAAGGTGGATGTCAGAGGAAGAAGTGATGGTTGTGCCATCAGAGTGGAAAAGAGGAGGGAAAGACGAGGAAGAAAAATTGTTGGAGAGGTTTTTGGTTAGATGCCAGAAAGCTTGGGAAGAGCTAGAGTTGGATTGTTCAGTGCATTTATTAATGATGAAAGAGTGCTTGACAAGTCGAAGTACAGATTTGGCTTGATTCCGGACAGAAACATAGGAAAAATTTAATTCTTTAGTTTTAAAGCATTGGTACTGTTTGAATGCTTCCTCCTTGCTGCGGACAGCAGTGGAACAAGCATGAGTAAACAAGATTTTTTTGCATTAGACTGAGAGAAAGAAAATTGAATGTATGCTTCTATGCCCGATAGGATTACCTCGGTAATGCGTTCAGCACTCTCCGAGGGTCCTTGGCCATGGAAGCAGAAATCATTCCATGGGAAATCAAAGAAGTACTGCTGGAGAGACTCCCAGTCGGCAGCACCAAAGTGCCACAAGCGCCGCCGGCTAGGAGGATCTGGTGGCCATACTGGAGAGAGAGGACAGGTGACATAGATAAGTTTATGGTCGGAGGAGCCCAAAGGAGAGAAAAGATTTACAGAATAAGAAGAAGGGTTAGAAGCTAGAAACAAGTCAACAATGTTGGGCCGATCTCCGAGGCAATCTGGGATACGGATGGGTTGCTGAACTAACTGCTCTAGGTTATTTAGGATAGAAAAGACGTAGGCTTGTTCACCAGGTTAATCAGTAATGTGAGAGGAGAGCCATTGGCGGTGGTGAACGTTGAAATTTCCTAAGATGGAGATTTCTGAGAAAGGAGAAATGGATAGAATGTGTTCCACTGTAGAGTTTAGATAGTCAAAGAATTTGGGAAAGTCGGTAGAGTTAGGGGAAAGATAGACAGCACAGAAATATTTAGTAAGAGAATGACAGGAAAATTTGAGCCATAACGTTGAGAATTCAGAGGAGTCGAAATCGGGAACACTAGAGCAAGTGAGTTTGTGTGCACGTATGCACAACATCCGCGTTTGGCTTTGAAACTAAGATAGAGAAAGTAGATTTGTACAGTATTAGAAGGAAATATAAAGATACAAATTACAAAATTAACTGACAATTTTATTAACCCTCTCACGCTTGGAACTGTGACTCATATTTTGGAAGGATCTCCTAAATGTATGGATGCACTTTAGAAATCAATTGAATGAAATCTGAATACTCGAATGTTACGTATGTAATGGGCTATGGTCAGTCTCTATGGCCGCCTCTCCACATCTTTCCCCGTAGAACTAGGGCAGCTGAGAGCGCCCATGAATTTACACTTTCTCCTCCTCAATGCAGAACTTCTGCTTATCAGAATTCATTTATCCCCAGAGCTACTACTCTTTGGAATTCACTTCCCTCGAATTGCTTTCCACAAACTTACAATCAACAAATGTTTAAATCCAGTTGTTACAAACATTTTATGAATGGAGGATGCCTTTAGGCACATGGACCTTTTTGTTTTATCTGTGTTTTTCCTTCCTCCATTCATTGTCTCTTAAAAAAAAAAAAAAAAAAAAAGTAATGCCACGCTGAATGAAACCATTGGAAACACAGCTCCCAGTCAAGCTCCCACACCCCGAGCGGTAGACAAAGTTCTGAAACTCAGCCTCTCACCAGTAACCAGGCGGGAAAGTGCGCTGCCAGTCCCTCTAAACATGTTGGATATTTTGCTTGAACTATTGGTTACTGTATTTAAAATACTATATGATAGGGATTTATATTTTAATATATTTATTTGTTATTATTCAGTATATATATATATATATATATATATATATTGTTTGATAATATCCATGTATCGTATAACTTGTGTGAATATGATACCGTTACGAGTGCTACTATTTATGTCTGACAAACACCTATTTACAAATGTTCATATACTGTATAATCAAATTCTAGGAATAGGGACTGGAGGTTTAGTTTAATCTTTTTCTAATATCATGAATTACACATATCATTATAACTTATAGCTGTAAAACACCTTTTAACAAAATATACCATGAATAATATACGCTACTGCATACGAGTGCAAGTTCAAGGGAGCCCACCTCGCTTTTTGTTCTCTCTTTCTTTCCCTCTCACTTTGGCTTGTATCCATTCGGCCCCATTCAGCCTACTGTTTTAAGACGTTTACCCCCATCTAGGTGTCAACATATTCCTGGCGAGCGGTAGCAAGCCAGCATATATATATTTTTGTTTTGACAGTAAGCTAAATTTGTACATTATTCGATAGAAAAAATTCTCCGGCGAAGCCGGATTTCTCCATACAATGCTGGCTCGCAATTGCTCGCCAGGAAGAAATCGACAACTGGATGGGGATAAACGTCTTTAAACAGTTGGCTGAATGGGGCCGAATGGATACAAGCCAGGGAAAGAGAAAAAATAAGAGAAAGATAAAAACAAAAAACGGTGACCCCCCTTAAGAACCGCCATCGTACATGCTTGGGCTATTATAATCATATAAACAAAAACTATTGACGACGGACAAATTCTGATTGCATTTTTGGAAAGTGCGTGAAAAAATAAATGTCTTTTCATATATAAAACACATATATCCTCTTTGAACATTCTCATATATGGCAGTGCGAATTCAAGCGATATTGGAAAAACATTAACAATTTTAACTGCATCAATTTTATAGATGCATATTTTATATTTGTGTGGATTTGCTACTATGATATTGTAGATTGGCATTTCCGCTTTCTTTTGAGATATAATGGATTGTACTAAACATTATTCTTGTAGCTAAAAATCTTTGTAGGATGAATATTTTGGTTGCACATGTATAATTCATTTTTGCAAAAGTTCCAATTAATATTTTAGTCATATATAACCAACTATTGATGGTATAGAAATTCGGATGACACATTTGGAATGAGCTTGACAAATACTTCTATATTCACATAACACAAATACGTCTCAGCTTATAGCTAAATTAGTTGTAAACTCAGTAAAACTATTAAATGTTTCTTATATTTAAACTTTTAGTCTGATCATTTGAACATATGGAATTGTTTCCGGCTTTAAGATAATATGGGTCTTTCTCTATCTTCGGATGTATAATACTGGAATACCCTGTACCCGCAAATATCCCGCAACCACAAAACTACCCGAGTAGACGTCTGGGATAGCATAAAATAGTAATTGCATGCAGAGGCAATTATTGTGGGTTAAAATAGAGTGATACCATGCGGCGTGGTTCGTCAGTTGTCGATTGTGTGCAGTTTATGAAGGACCTGTGGTAGTAAAAAGGGTTAAGTGAGATAGTTTGAAGCCTGTTAATTGCTGGAGGCCCTTTTGAAACTGATTACAATCGTTTAATATTGGCCAGAATAAAACTAAAGAGACGTCGCCGGTGCAGAATGGGTAAATATTGACAAAGAAATGGGGCAAAATTTCATAAAATCTCAAAACTAATGGAGCTAAACATGAAGAAGAAGGGAGTCCAGAAAAAAAACTTCCCCCACTCCACTTTAAAAGCGAGACACAACTTCACTATTCTGTATATTGCTTAAGGGGGGTCACCGGCTTTTCTTTTATCTTTCTCTCCTTTTCTCTCTTTCCCTGGCCTGTATCCATTCGGCCCCATTCAGCCAACTGTTTTAAGACGTTTATTCCCATCTAGGTGTCGATTTCTTCCTGGCGAGCGCAAGCGAGCCAGCATTGTATGGAGAAATCCGGCTTCGCCAGACATTTTTCTATCGAAAAATGTACAAATTTAACTTGCTGTCAAAACAAATATATATAAATGCTTGCTCGCTACCGCTCGCCAAGGAAAATATTGACACCTGGACGGGGGTAAACGTCTTAAAACAGTAGGCTGAATGGGGCCGAATGGATACAAGCCAAAGAGAGAGGGAGAGAAAGAGAAAAAAAGCGAGGTGGGCTCCCTTAACAGAAAAATAAAAGAAAGAGAGGAATGAGGAAAAAGATGACAGCGGTAAGACAGGAGAGGAGGAGAGGAGGGCGGGGGGGGGGGGGGGGGGGGGAGGAGGGGGGGGGGAATAGTAAGGGAGACAGGACAAATATGACAGCAAGAAGACAGGAGAGAAATGAAAGGAGGAGAGGAGGGGAGGGAGGGGGGAACCAAATGTTAAGCTTGTGATTATGAGGGAACTTAAGGGGAGGTTTCCACTTGAGGGATTTTTTTCTTGACTCCTTTCTCCCTCATGTATAGCCCCATTGCTTTTCTATTTTTAAGACGTTCGCCCCATTATTTTGACGATTTTAAGAACTTTCGACCCATTTCTGTCAATGTTAAGACCTTTCGTGCCATTTAGGTGTCGATTTTATCCTGGCGAGCGATAGCGAGCCTGTAATTAAAGAGGAACCGGCCTTCAGCCGGGACATTTTTCTACCGAAAAATGTACAAATTTATCTTGAAAGGGGCTCAAGGGGGTGTAATCTTAAGCTTGATGGATACCTAGAGACCAATCTAAAAACCTCCCCTTAAGCCGGTATCACACGAGAGCTTTTATAGTCAACATTCTATAATCAAAAAGATTCTGGCAACATTTCTGGAATATATTGCACTGGTATCGGAAACTAGACTGATGATATATGAACTAGGCAAAGGAAATATTTGAAATGTTGACCTCATTAGCTGCCAGACCAGTGTTGAGGATAAATGTTGAGGGAAAAAGCGCTCGTGTGATACCGGCTTAATTGGGTAACCATCTACTGTATTGCACTGTAGGTTCAGATCTTAAATATGCTATGACAATATGAAACTATGTTCGAGTAAATCATCAATGAGCCTTGAAGAGAGACCCTCGGAAAGGCTCAGCCAATATATTATATTATTGTACATCCTTATTGTAAATACTTCTGGCTAAATAAAATATTTCAATCAATCAAAAAAACAAAAACAGACAAGGAAGAGAAGACAAATATGAGGGCGGTAAGACAGGAGAGAAATGAAAGGAGGGAGGGAGGCAAACACAAGGAAGACAGGACAAAGATGACAGTGGTAAGACAGGAGAGATATATAGGGAGGGAAGGGGGGGGGGGGGGGTAAGGGGGGGATACCAATCATAGAAGAAGGAAAAGATGACAGTGGGTAAGACAGGAGATAAATGAAAGGAGGGAGGGAGGCAAACACAAGGAAGACAGGAAAGAGATGACAGTGGTAAGACAGGAGAGAAATGAAAGGAGGGAGGGAGGCAAACACAAGGAAGACAGGAAAAAGATGACAGTGGTAAGACAGGAGAGAAATGAAAGGAGGGAAGGAAGGTGGGGAGGGGGGGGGCGGCAAACATAAGGAAGACAGGAAAAAGATGACAATGGTAAGACAGGAGCGAAAGGAAAGGAGGAAAAGAAGGGATGAAAGGGAGGGAGGGGGGAGGAACCAAACAAAGAAGAGAGAGAGAGACAAAGATAAGTGCGGTAAGAACAAGAGAGAAATGAAAGGAGGAAAGGGGGGGGGGGGGAAGCATAAGAGAGAGAGAGAGAGAGAGAGAGAGGGAACAACATAAAAACACAGATCAATACACTTAAGGGGAGATTTCCACTTGAGGGATGTTTTTCTTGACTCCCTTCTCCCTCATGTTTAGCCCCATTGCTTTTGATATTATAAAACGTTCGCCCCATTAGTTTAGCGATTTTAAGAACTTTCACCCCATATTAAGACCTTTCGTGCCATTCAGGTATCGATTTTATCCTGGCGAGCGATAGCGAGCCTGTAATTTAAGAGGAACCGGCCTTCGGCCGGGACATTTTTCTAACGAAAAATGTACAAATTGATCGTGAAAGGGACTCAAGGGGGTGTAATTTTAAGCTTGATGGAAGTCTAGGGAACAAAGTAAATACCTCCCCGTAAAACTACCGCTAGGGAACATCACAACTTCTATTATGTATTGTTCTGTATTTGGCTTGACTTCACTGGCTCTGTCCGGTTATAATTAAGGGGGATGGTTGTTTTTCCTGGACCCCCTTTTTCCCTTATGCTTAACCCCACTAATTGTCAGATTTAAAGACGTTCGGCCCATTAGTTTGATAATTTTTAGACTTTTCGACCCATTTCTTTGTCAATTTTAAGACCTTTCGTGCCATTTAGATGTTGATTTTTGTATAGAAAAATGTACAAATATATCTTGAAAGGGGGTCTTCGAGGTGTGTTTTTAAGCTTGATTGAGGTCTAGCTAGGATACAAAAAAATAATTTAATTAATACATACATATACCACAAAATAAACACTACCTCGTTAATACTAATAGGGCAACACTTTTTCCTGATATTCTTCCCCCTCTCCCCCACACGCATTATATCTTTCCTCTCCAACAATGAACAGAAAAAACACATACACGCGCACAAAGAAATAGAAATAGAGTAGATAAAACGTGGAACAGTGTGGCAAGACAAGCTGGGGCCTGGAGTATAGTGCATGTCACTTTAGTCTCTCTCTCTCTCTCTCTCTCTCTCTCTCTCTCTCTCTCTCTCTCTCTCTCTCTCTCTCTCTCTCTCTCTCTCTCTCTCTCTCTCTCTCTCTCTCTCTCTCTCTCTCTCTCTCTCTCTCTTCCCACATAATAAGGCTATCAAGCGGAGATTGAGGGAGCCTCTTCAAGGTATTTTGCCCAGCTTATCTAACCATTTCCGAACGCTATTTACATACTTTCTGGCTATGATTAGACGATGATTATTATCGGTTTTTAAAGACCTATCTAAATCACAGGGATGCACAGTATCTTAATTTACCCTTTGACTATTACATTTATCTCCAAATATTTATAAAATGTGTCAAGTCATGGAATGACTAAAATTGAAAATGGCTAAATTGTGTTCCTCTTCAATCAGACCTAATTTTTGTTTACATCTAAAGATAAAAAATAAATGAAATTGAGTAATATAATGTATAGGTAGGTAAATACATAATGACGTTATATAATGAAAGGGTTAAACACCGAATGAGTTACAGTATGAATTATTTTGTCTTCCGATCTAAACATCCAAGATGAAATATTTCCTTTCACAAAAAAATACACCTTTTACTGTAAGTTAATCAAATAACACTCAATATGTATATAGCCTATAGCTGATATGATTGCCGGGGAATACAAAATAAGGACATTCCTACCTAAGTTCTTTAAAATACATCATAAAGCCAAGATCTCAACTTTTCGACCGAGATTTAATGTATGCCGATTATAAAATGGAATATTAATGAGCTAACCTCAGATTATTGTACTCAACCTATGGATTATGTATTGGAGTCAGAGGGTCAACTGTGATACAATTTGTTATTTTATTTTTTTATTTTTTATTATTACTATATATATATTTTTTGTTCTAAGTGAAGGGAGGAGACAAACGGCAGAACTTCCTGTAGCGAGTGCCTCCCCCAGAGTTGAAAGAGTGACAGGACCAAAAACAAGGGACATTCGAGCCAAAATGCCTGGACACACGGAGTTTGAAGCAATTTAAGTAATAGGTAGAGGGAAAGACTGATTCTGGGAGAGAGTTCCAGAGCTCAGCAGTTGACTAGAAGAAAGACTGAGGATAACGTTTCACTCTTGGGTTGGAGAGTTGCACAGAGTAGGGTGGGATGGGGTTGCAATACGTAGAGGAGGTGGTATACACTGGGAGAGCTCTGAGGAACATTGATTTTTGTAGTAGCGATAGAATAGCGAGATAAATGCAACATTACGGCAAAGATAGAGAGATCGCAGAGAGTTGGTGAGTGGACGGGAGTTAATTATACGTAAGGCTTTCCTTTCTACTTTGTCTAGGAGTGCGGTGTGAGAGGACCCTCCCCACATATGTGAACAATACTCAATACAAGGACGCACTGTGCCCCTGTACAGAGCAAGAAGCTGTGCAGGGGTAAAGAACCCCTTGAGGCGGTTGAGCACGCCCAGCTTCTGGGAGGCCGCCTTAGCAAGATTGTAATATGGTCCTTCCAAGAGAGAGCAGAAGAAAAAGAAACACAAAGAATATTGAGAGAAGATAAAGGATTAATTTTTTTATTGATGAAGTATATAAGAGATGGTCCTCTGGGAGTTCCCGACGGGTAGTAAGATGGAGAAATTGGGCTTTGGATGCATTAAAGGCAACAAGGTTTTCTCTGCCCCAATTGGAAATATTAGTTATATCAGAAGATAAGTGTTGTATGGCTTCATTACATTTGTTTTTGAGGAATTGCTGGCTGGGGCGTTCTGGAAAAGTAATTGAATAGTGTAAGGTAGAGTCGTCTGCGTATGAATGGATGGGACTGGAGGCACAGTTGAGAAGATCATTTATGAAAATTAGAAAGAGAATGGGAGACAGGACAGAGCCCTGAGGAACACTGGAGTTGATAGGATGGGGAAGTGAGCAATGGCCGTCCACTATCGCAGCTATGGAACGGCCGGAAAATAAATTGGAGACAAAGGCACAAATGGAGAGATAGACACCGAAGGATGGTAGTTTAGAAATTAAATGTTTGTGCCAGACTCTAATGAAAGCCTTTGATATGTCTACCGCAATAAAAAAGGTTCTTATCTGTATAAAATAATCTAGTGCTAGCTAGAGTATATAATGTATAACCTCATCACCCATTGAAGGTTTTAATTGCGCTGGTCATTTGATAAATTCATATAAGTCATGATTCATGACGTCATCAGTGGGGTAATATGATCGAGTTATCAATGTTGAAGTTCTCATCGATTTTTGTAGGCAATTCCCAAATAGAAGATGCCTATGTTTATATACTCAATATGTTCGCTATGTTCATAACTCTACCTCCGGACATTACATAGGATTGAAGCCTATAGATTCAACCGCTCAACACAGTGGTGTCAGGAGGTCATAAATTCCAGATTCCAAGTGAGACATCTAAACATTGGGAGTGTTGCAACTGGCTTGTTCGTGATCTTACCTTCGTAGACCTACGTTGCCCGGTTATCTCCTTGTGGCTTGTTGCAACACTGACTTCTCGAGCTGCATCGCCACTGTCTCACTGTCTCATCTCACAATCTCGGGCACTTCTCTCTTTCAAACGCCACCTATCGACCTGCTTAATCACTAGGCAATGCCCACGTAGCATATTTTCAATAGGGAATACCGGAATACCGGTACTAATACAATGCTAATTTATTGGAAACAGCGAGGGTATTTGTAATGCATGTTGGTGGCAAGTCCATCCCAATAATATTTCCCCATTGACACATCGGGATTTGAACGTGGGGCTTTAAAATTACCAGTCCAGTAGCAAGGCCACTCCACCACACCTTCCCTTGCACGTTACATTGCAAGGGCCTATTCACGAATGAAAATAACCACCGAAGTCTGTTCTTTTATTTTTAAATTGTATACATATTTATAAGAGAGTATGGGTCTGTGGGTTCCAGGATTGTGTGGGTGAGAATGAAAGTAGGAATACAAACGTTGGTGATTGTGTGTGTGTATGCCCCGACAGAGGATAAACTTGAAAGAAAGAAAGAGGAGTTCTGGATGATTGTGGAGGCGTGCCTGGAGAAGTTTGACAAGAACGAAAGAATATTTCTGATTGGAGATATGAATGGTAAGGTGGGTGATATGAAAGTTGAGGGAGTGGTGGGAGGGTGGGGGGTACCATCAGAGGTGAATGGGAATGGTAGTGCACTTGTGGACGTATGTGTGGGGAGGAGGCTGTGGATAGCCAACACCTTCTTCCGACACAGAATGATCCACAGGTGCATGTGGAAACGGGTGTGGACGATGGAGGATGAGACAGTGGTAGAACGAAAGTCATTGATTGATTATGTATGTGTGGATGAACGAATGAAGAAATCTGTAATGGATGCTAGGGTGTATAGGGGTATTGGAGGGGGTTTGTCTGACCATTATGTAGTGGTAGCTAAGGTTAGGATACAAAAGAAGTGGGTGAGGAGAGCTGGAAGGAGGCGAGAGGAGGGTGGAATGGTGAGGAGGGTGGAGAGGTTGCAGGAGGAGGAAGTCAGGGAGGAGTACAGGAGAGCAGTGGAAAGACGACTAGGTGGGTTCGACCTGGAAGTTATGGAGGAAGTGGAGGAGATGAGCAAGGTGTTTAAGGATGAGATCTGTGCAGCATGTGAGGAGGTGTGTGGAGTGAGGAGAAGAGGGAGGGGAGTGAAAGGTACAGCATGGTGGACAGAAGAGGTAGGAATAGCTGTGGAAGAAAAGAAGAAAGCATATAGAGAGTGGTTGGGTAGTAGAGGGAATGAAGATTCCGAGAGACAGAAACGAGCGAGGTACGTGGAGAGTAAGAGGGTGGTGAAGAGAGTAGTGAAGGAAAGTAAGAGAAGAGTAGATGAGGAATTTGGAAGGAATCTGAAGGAATTTGGAAGGAATCAAATGGAGGGAGAGTAAGAAACTGTTCTGGAAAGAAGTCAAGAAAGTTAGGAAGGTAGCAAGGGAAACAGTAAGGGTGTGAAAGTAAAGAATGGTAGAATGCTAGCCGAGAAGCAAGAGAGAGTCGAAAGATGGAGGGAGTACTTCAATGAGTTGCTAAATATAAGGAATGAAGAGCCAGCAAACATAGCTGGATATGGTATGGGAGGGAGAAGAAGAGAAGTAGTGGAGGAGGAGGTGGGGATCAGGAGGTCAGAAGTGTGGGAAGCCATGAGAAGAGTGAAGTTGGGGAAAGCACCAGGAACAGATGGAGTGTGTGGGGAAATGTTGAGATATGGTGGTGAGATAGTGATCGAATGGGTATGGAAAATGTGCAAACTAGCATGGGAGAAGGGGAGTGCACCCGATGACTGGAAGACTGGCATAATAGTCCCCCTATATAAGGGCAAAGGGGAAAGAGGAGTGTGTGGTAACCACTGACGAATATGTCTTCTAAGCGTAGTAGGGAAGGTATACAGTAGGGTAGTGATTGAGAGAGTAAGAGTGAGAACGGAGAAATGGATAGGCGACGAGAAGGGAGGATTTAGGAAGGGAAGAGGATGTGTAGATCAGATTTTTACCCTGAATTGTGTTGTGGAGAAATATCTGGAGAAGAAGCAAAAGGTGTATGTTGCCTTTATGGACTTGGAGAAGGCTTATGACAGAGTGGATAGAGAAGGTTTGTGGAAAGTACTTAGAATATACGGAGTAGATGGCAAGTTGCTGAAAGCAGTGAAGACCATGTATGAGGGTGCAAAGGCGGCAGTGCGTGTGGAGAGTGAGCAGAGCGAGTTCTTTGACCTGAATGTTGGTTTGAAACAGGGGTGTGTGATGTCCCCGTGGTTGTTTACTGTATATATGGATGGAGTCAAGAAAGAAATACTATCAAGAGCAGTGGATGTTGGTGTATCACTGAAAAGGGAGGGAATTGAGTGGAAGCTACCTATACTGCTGTTTGCGGATGATACAGTTCTGATGAGTGATAATGAATGGGAGTTGCAGGGTCTGGTAAATGAGTTTGGAACAGTGTGCGAAAAACGGAATTTGAAGGTAAATGCGGGGAAGAGCAAGGTTATGGTCTTCGAAAGGGGTGAAGTCACAGAGTGTGAGGTGAAGCTGAACGGTCAGGCTATGGAGATCGTCAACTCTTTTAAGTATCTGGGCAGTGTGTTGAGTAAAGATGGGACTATGGATGAAGAAGTGCGGGAGAGGGTACAACAGGGGAAGAGGGTTGTAGGAACGCTGAAACCAATAACAAGAAATAGGGTGGTCAGTATGGAAGTGAAGAAGTCCTTGCATGACAGTGTGGTAATCCCGACACTGACTTACGGAAGTGAAGCATGGACGTTGGTTGAGAGACTCAGACCAAGAGTGAGAGCAGTGGAAATGAATTACTTCAGAAGTGCGTGCAGAGTTACATGGAGGGATAGACTGACTAATGAGGAAGTAAGAAGGAGGTGTTGGGTGGAGGTAGATGTGCCGGAAAGTGTGAAAAGGAATAACTTGAGATGGTTCGGCCATATGGAATGTATGGAAAGCGAGAGAATGACTAAGAGGGTGTACGAAAGCAAGGTGGAGGGACAGAGAGGGAGAGGTAGACCAAAAGAGAGGTGGAAGGATGGAGTGAGGAAGTATATGAACGAAGGCGGTGCTGGTTGGGGGGAGGGGCGTCGACTGACTGGGGACAGAGGTGCATGGGGGCGGTTCGTTCGTGGCCACCCCTTCGGGGATCACGGCGTCAGGCAATAGATAGATAGATAGATACATATTTTAAAGATCAGGAAAATAAGAACAATTAAATGATGTGATAGGCCATATGCTAGGAAATTAGATATTATATAGATCACAGCAGCAGCATTAAGAGTTAGTGCTTAAGATGTAGTTTTCAGTTAATAATCATATTTATATACACGTTGAAAATATCATCATGTTTCGACTTGCATGTACAAAGATGCTCAAATTGATACACACTTTCACACTTACACCCATAGACTTACAAACATAAGCACACACAGAAACTGAGGCACAGACAAAAGCGCATGCGCACACAGGCACTTACAGAAATACACAGCTAGATAATCTAACACAAGTTATCTCTCTCTCTCTCTCTCTCTCTCTCTCTCTCTCTCTCTCTCTCTCTCTCTCTCTCTCTCTCTCTCCAGCACTCAGGAAAGATATAAAGCGACTGGAAGAGTGCAAGCTAGGGCTAAACAGCTTATTCCATCGATTAGAAGACTCAGTTATGAGGACTGGTTGAGAGCTCATGATCTCTTTCCATTGGAAACACGCAGACTACGAGGTCAGCTCATTGAAGTTTTTAAAATACTTAATGGGTTTGACAATGTGGATCATAGCAAAATGTTTAGACTCAATATTAATACAACACGCAACCATGGCAGGACGTTAGAATTGAAAAGGTTCAGCACTAGTATTCGCGGAAACATTTTCCCATACAAGATATATATCTTTCAGATTTTGCATACTATAATTATAATAAGCTTAAAGCTGATTTAATAAATTTACATAAACATTTTGTAATCACTACAGTAGATAAAGCCAGCAATAATTATAGCTTCACATGTAAGAAATTTTATCTTGAAAACATTAAAAAAGAATTAGGCATTAGAGGTAACATATTACATACAAATATTTGTGGTAATTCTGTTTATGAAATTCAAAATAACGTTTAATATGAAGATATTAACCCTCTCACGACCATATGACGCAGAGGTTGCCAGATTAGCAATAAGAAATAGAGTTCTCTCACTCTTATAATTACCTCTCCAAAATTAGTTTTCTGCCCACAGCTAACTCAAAGACAACTGCAGAGGTTAAAGTAACTAAACTAAAGGTTTCTAAATACCCCTGATGGTAACAAAGGAAATTAAGTATCCCTAATAGGCTCAAAATTGCGTCAAGAACATGAGAGGGTTAACATGTAACAGCAATAAAACAAGTGGGAATAGTATTTGGGGGGGTGAAAAAGACAATGTATTGCCGACTGGTTCATTCATGAGAGTACAAAGTACAAAGGAGTACAAAGGAAATCAAGCAACAACAGATCCAGTGACCCTTCTAGGTTGCTTGTCCTCCAAAACACTGAGGATCAAGTGTCCAAACAGTGGTTTATAGTGGGTAAGGGAACATTGGAAAGGGAATTACTGCCCTGGAACTAATGTCCGTGGCAGGATTAGGAAGTTAGTAGGGGACAGAGGGGTTAGTAACTGAGGGGGGGATAAAATAAAGTTATTCATTTACAAACGCAGTCAGTCGCGGGTTTGATGCGAGATATTTGTCTAGGCGGAGTTTAAATGAATCAACGGTGATGCAGTCTATAACGTTTCGGGGAAGCCCATTCCACAAGTTGACAACTCGATTGAAGAAGAAATTCTTAGATTCGTGCGAGTTAAAAGATTTACCAATAATTTTGCAACCGTTTCCCCGCGTGTAATTAGATTGGTCGATAGTGAAGTACTTACTACAGTTCATATTGTCGATGCCTTTGATGATTTTGAACACTTGAATTAAGTCGCCTCTTAATCTGCGCTGGGTTAAAGGAAATAGATTTAATTCTCTAAGACGCTCTTCGTATGGTTTGTTCTTTAGGCTAGGTATCATTTTGGTAACTCTACGTTGAACTCGTTCTAGCTTGTTTATATCTTTTTGGTAATAAGGGCACCAGGATTGAACGCAGTATTCCAGAAGAGGGCGGACTAAGGAATTGTAAAGGGTTAGGATAACTTCTTTGGATTTATGCTCAAATGACCTGCCTATAAAGCCAATTATTTTGTTTGCCTTCTTAACAACTTCTGAACATTGTTGACTCGGTTTTAGGTTACTCGATATTGTTACTCCCAGATCGGTTTCTCTGTTTACATTCTTAAGCTGAGTGCCATTCATCGAATAGTTTGCTTTCTCATTTAGGTATCCGATATGTAGTACTTTACATTTATCCGCATTGAAACTCATTTGCCAAATTTGGGCCCAACATGACAATTTATCTAGATTGTGTTGCATATCGTCAACTTGTTCTTTTGAGAGTACGCTATTTGCAATTTTTGTATCGTCAGCAAATTTTGAGATTGTACAGGTGAGACCCTCATCTATGTCGTTGATGTAAATTAGAAAGAGAATTGGTCCTAGTACCGATCCCTGGGGTACCCCGCTACTTACATTGGTCCATTTTGAGCAATTTTGAGAGCCAGCGCGGCACACACCCTCCCTCTCTCACTTATCGATCGACACTGATGTCTTGTTTGTGAAATCTCTCTCTTGCCATGATGTCTATATGCGTCCCACACAACCTTGAAACCGGGTGCGGGATATTGGCGTGGAAAATAAACCGATAAACAAGGGAATAAGAGGAAAAATAGGTGATAATTGAAGGGGAGGGAAGGGGGGGAGGGTTGGACACGTGGAGAAGTGATAGGAGGTATGGAGGGGAATTATCTCACTTAATCACATATTCCTTTGTTTTGAGTGCCACTGGGGTCTTTCAAAAGTTTCTTTTTTAGGCCTTGGATCTTAACACCTAACGAGCGGCCTAGGCGGTAATTTATATGTACCGCCCAGCGGGGTGTCTTTACCCTAAATAGGGTTGTTTACGTGATCATTTTCATGCCTACAGTAAATAAGACCCAGAGCATAAAACAAGTATCTATCCCTGAAAGAGCATAACCAGAGCTTTCCAATGACACCCCAACCATCCTTGTACGACCGCTAGTTTTCTTGCAACAATCGCGCAACACGAGTGCAAAAACCATGTAATTAGGTACTTTCCCTACATAATTCCCTATGTAGCGAGTGTGAGGGGGGAAGGAAGGGTGGTTTTCACTTCAGTTGGCCCACCGCGGTGGTGTGCGACGGTCATAGCCTTACTACGCTCCTCACACCGCTCAGCTCTCTCTCTCTGCAACATTACGTGCTGAAAATGGCACACGACATAAGTTGTGAACCGCCACTCAGTCCAAATTTCTTTCACACGACATAAGTTGCGCGCCGCCAATAAAGGGTTAAGAGTCCCGTGGCCTTCGCCCAGGAAAAACCTCTTAAGAGTCTCGGCGCCGTTCCCAGATTAAGAACGATGTTAATAATGTATTAAATTATCTGGCTGTTGCTTCATCTGTATGTTAGATTATGTTCATGAATATAGTTAATGTTTATATATAACTATATCTGACTACCTCTCTATTTTACTGTTAATTAGTTATTAATGTTCTAGTTATTTATCTATGTGACAAAATAGCATTATCTATCTACTGCAACAATCTACTGTATATATCTATTTATTCGTGTCTGCATTTTTGTGTATCTATCAATTTCTTTGCGTATCCATATACTTATGTATCTACTTAAAAATACCTACCTCTCTATGAAGCTCTGTATTTGGTGTACAAAACAGCCAATATGTTTGTATATCATTATAAGTATCGATTAATTTACTTATCTATATAAGGACACCAGGTCGGATTAACGGGATACTTTTGGGACACCCTAGAATGCGTCGTTTTAGGATTTGCTAAACTTAAGCAATGCAGGGACGGTACATTACAGTATATTACAGTATATTTCACCTTAGGGAACGGGAAACAAGATATACTGTATAATAATATAATTTAAGGACACTCTTAGAATATACGATAAGAAGGGACATTACAGTATACTAAGTTTTAATTAGGCTTACCCATGGATACGAAAAACAAGGACGTTGGCTAAGGATTTATATGGCCTAGTACTCAATCCTATGATTCCTGAAAAGGGACATACTCTAAGGTTCCTCTGAATTATGCACTAGAACAGAAGACAAAGCACAATAATGCATATTCAAATATTGGACTAAACCCTACGAACAGGTTAGAATAATTGATCACGCCTGTTAATATTCGGTAAATATGAACATATTTGTTGTCAATAGCTGGACGAATCTTAAGGACACGAGCTCTACTTGAATTGCCCCTTGGACACATGAGGGGACATAATCTTAACATAAAAATGGACTTACCCCTCTAACACTACATGTTAGGGTGACGGTAGAGCCGGCCTGAACATGTCTCTCTGGTGTACCATCAATCACAGCCTCGGGCACCACCACATGTAGCTCCACCAGGTGGCCATGGCGACCAATTATCATGGACACCTAACAGGAGAAGAAAGAAGCGGTTATAAGTATTTCTGTTTAGTTTGAGGCATTAGAAACATTGGATATACAAAGTGGGAGATCAGAAAAGTGAGACATCCACAAATTGGAACATCAGAAAAATGAGACTTGGCGAGATACGTACTGTAACTTTACTGTTTATAAAGCAGCAGTGGATGCAATGGTTTGAGATGCAAGGTTCCTGCAGTGAAGGTGCCGGTAATCATACTTGTCCAGTGTTTTTGTTATGGTTCTTTGAACAATTTATAGCACAGGTATTGGAATCCTTCCTTAGTTGGAGATTTTGGATTGTATTTTTAGCGTATTTTGTTGGAGTTTTTATTTTATTTATAGTTTTGTTATGTTTTACTATGTATATGAAAGGGACGAGAGGCAGGCTGCCTGTAACTAGTGTCTCACCCAAAGCCAAAGAGTGACAGAGAGCAAAATTCAAGGGACGTTGGGGTAAAAATGCCTGGACACACAAAGTTTAAAGCAGTTTAACCCGTTGGCTACGGGAGACGTTCCGGAATGTCATGGCAATTTACAGCAATTTACAGGCTTTTAAAGCCGTTTAAAGCCTGTAGAATCGAATGCGAGTGAGCGGGAGTGAGGCAGGCCACCCATTCTCTCTCCAGCCAGCCGGCTGGGGCACTGAGGAGTATAAGCCATACTCTCGCTAGACATACAGCGCTGCCAAAGGCAAATGTAGTGCGGCATTAGCGATAATTGCTCAGTATTAGCAAATGTCTATGGTAGCGCTGCGGGTGAAGCCTGCACGCTACGAAGCTTGTTTTGGTGTCATTTTGAAGCCATTTTCTTCTAGTTTTTGGCTGAATACATTTAATTTTATTCAGACACTTGCTTAATCAATCAGGAGTGACTGAATTAGCCCTAATATGGCGGAAATATGCCTGCAGTGTAAGTGTTAAGTCATAGGATGAAGGAAAGACTGATTGAGGGAATTAGTTCCTGAGTTCACTTGTTGAGTAGAAGAAAGGCTAAACAAATTTGCTAATTCTTGGGTTGGAGACCTGGACAGAATATGAGTGGAACTGTGTTGAAAGGCGGGTGCCTCCCACTAGCTGCAAGTGAGGGGTTATGCATTGAGAGAGCTCTGAAGAATGGTGATTGTTGTAGTAGTGATAAAAGAGTGAAAGAGCTGCAACATTGTGGCATGTAGAAAGGGATTGTAGGGAACTAGTAAGAGGAAGTGAGTTGATCAGGCGAAATGCTTTAGACTCTACTCTTTTAAGAAGTAAGGTATGGGTGGATTGTATTGAGTATTGTTCACATATATGGGGAGGATCCTCTCACACCACACTCCTAGACAAAATAGAAAGGAATGCCTTTCGTATAATTAATTCCCGTCCACTCACCAACTCTCTGCAATCTCTCTCTCTTAACCGCAATGTTGCATCTCTCTCGCTATTCTATCGCTACTACAATAATCAGTGCTCCTCAGAGCTCTCCCAGTGTATACCACCTCCTCTACCTAGGGTACGTGGTACCTGTCATGCAACACTATCCCACCTCTACTCTGTGCAACTCTGCAACCCAAGAGTGAGTGAAACATTATTCTCAGTCTTTCTTCTATGCAACAGCTGAGCTCTGGAGCTCTCTCCCAGAATCTATCCCTCCTCCTACAACTTAAATTGCTTCAAACTCTGTGTGTCCAGACATTTTGGCTCGAACGTCCCTCACTCTTTCAACTATGGGGGAGGCACTCGCTACAGGCAAATCTGACTTTTGTCTCCCTCACTCACATAGGAAGAAAAAAAAAACACAAATGCGAATAATACTTGATACATTTTCGCTCTTTGCCCCAATACAGAACAAGAAGCAGTGCGGGGATGAATAACCCACGGAGACAGTTGAGCACACCTAACTTCTGGGAAGCTGTTTTAGGAAGAGTGGTAATATGATCTTTCCAAAGGAAGGTTGGACAAAAAATATACACCAAGAATATTGAGAAAAGATGAAGGGTTGATTTGTGTATTGTTGATTAGTAATTGATAGTCTTATCGAAGATCGCGACGGCTAGATAGGAGAAACTGGATCTTGGAGGAATTGAAATTAACAAGATTTTCTCTGCCCCAAAGGGAAATAATTGATAGATCAGAAGATAACGTGTTATGGCCTCGTCATGTGACTTTTGGAGTGATTGCATGCTGGACTGTTGTGAACAAATAGTTGAATAGTGCAAGGTAGAGTCATTAGCATATGAGTGGATAGGACTAGAGGTACAATTGAGAATATAATTAATGAATAGTAGAAAGAAAACTGGAGGCAGGGCAGAACCCTGAGGAACATCGGAGTTGATAGGTTAAGGAAATGAGCGATGGCTGCTTACAACAGCAGCTATGGAACGGTCAGAAAGGAAATTAGTGACAATGGCACAGATAAAGGGAGTAAACCAAAGGAGGGTAGTTTGGAGATTAGAGATTTGTGCCAGACTCTACCTAAGGCTTTCGATATATCTAGCGCTATAGAAATAGTCTCACCAAGATCCCGAAGGGAGGATGACCAAGAGTTAGTAAGATAAGCAAGGAGATCACCAGTAGAGCGGCCCTTAAGGAAACTATACTGGTGATCTGAAAGTAGATTATTGGAAGATAAATGCTTAAGAAATTTTGAATTATGAATAGTTTCAAGAGCTTTAGAGATGCAAGAAATGAGAGCAATTGGATGATAGTTTGAGGGTTGAAAGCGGTCACCCTTCTTTAGGACAGGTTGAATGATGCAAGCTTCCAGCAAGAAGGGAAGACATTATAGGAAAGACATAGACAAAAGAGTTTGCCTAGGTAGGGAGCAAGCACGGATGAACAGTTGTTGAATACAATAGGAGGAACACCATCCGGTCCATATGACTTCTTAGTATTAAGCCCAGAGAGAGCTGACAGTACATCCTTAGAAGAGATTATGACATTAGGCATGAGTAAGTGAGAAGGGGGTGGAAAGGGAGGAATAGCACTGGAATCATCCAAGGTGGAGTTTTAGTGAAAGTTTGAGCAAAGATTTCAGCTTTTGCAGAGGTGACGGTGGTTCCATCAGAGTAGAAAAGAGGAGGAAAAGCCGATGAAATGAAATTAATGGAGAGGTTTATGGCTAGATGCCAGAAAGCTTGTGAAGAGCTAGAGTTGGAAAGTTCAGAGCATTTGTTATTGATGAAAGTGTTTTTGGCGAGTCGAAGAACAGGTTTGGTTTGATTCTGGACAGAAACATGAAATTTACGAGATTCTTGAGTTTGAAAGCGATTGTACCATTTGAATGCTTCCTCCTTATTGCGGACAGCAGCAGAACAAGCGTGAATAAACCAAGATTTGGTTTGCATTAGACTGAGAGAAAGAAAATGGAATGTATGCTTCCATGCCCAAGATTCTTAATTATTACCTTAGTAATGCTTTCAACACTCTCTGAGGGTCCCAGGTCATGGATGCATAAATCATTCCATGGGAAAGTACTGCCGAACAGACCCCCAGTCAGCAGCGACAAAGTGTCACAAACACCGCCGGTTGGAGGATCAGATGGACGCACTGGAGAGATAGGACAGGTAAGAGAGATAAGGTTGCGATCGGAGGAGCCTGACAGAGAGAAAAGATTTAAAGTATGAGTAGAAGGATTAGAGATTAGAAATAAGTCAATAATGTTGGGAGCATTTATGGTCCCCCCTTCCTGGGAATGAGGCTGGGCTATCATTCATCATCATGGTAAATTTTGTGTGTCAGAAACAAAATGTGGTATGCTCGTTTAGTGTAGTGAAGTGAATAGGACGAGGGGGTATTTGTGAGAGTTACCTGGACTACTCTCTGTGTAGCTGATACACAAATAGATACAGTAGAGGAAGCCAGGAAATGAAACAGGAATTCCAGCAACTCTTTATCATATGCCTATTAGCCTACCCTTGGTACTGCCCTGATCAATTGGTGCCTACAACCTCCCCAAGGATCCAATTGGTGCCTACAATCTCCCCAAGGATCCAATTGGTGCCTACAATCTCCCCAAGGCACAAAATGATCAATTGGTGCCTACAATCTCCCCAAGGCACAAAATGTCTTAACATTGACAAAACAATGGAGTCAAAGGCTTTGAAATTGTCAAACCAATGGGGCAAAGGTCTTGAAATTTAAAAACATAATGGGGCTAAACACGAGAAAGGAAGAGGTTGTTCTAGTCTGTAGCTGTTTAACGGGGGTGACCTGCTTTTTGTTATTTCTGTCCTTTTCTCTCTTTCTCTGGCTTGTATCCATTCGGCCCGATTCAGCCAACTATTTTAAGACGTTTATCCCCATCTAGGTGTCAATTTCTTCCTGGCGAGCGAAAGCGAGCCAGCATTATATGAAGAAATCCGGCTTCGCCGGAAATTTTGTTCTATCGAAAAATGTACAAATTTAGCCTGCTGTCAAACAAAAATAAAATATATGGTGGCTCGCTACCGCTCACCAGTAAAAAGTTGACACCTGGATGGGGATAAACGTCTTAAAACAGTAGGCTGAATGAGGCCAAATGGATACAAGCCAGAGAAAGATAGAAAAGGACAGAACAAAAACAGGTCACCCCCCTTAAGTCTGTAGCTATTTAGTCTGTAGAGGTTTTAGTCTGTAGTTGTTCCGGTTATGGTCGTCCTACTTGAGGCCTTTTCACAGTGGAGACGATTGACCTGTTCTCATGGGAGGGTAATGCAGAGGTGATTTTACGAGTAGATAGCCTATATACAGTAAATATACAAAAATATACAAGCATAAGATACAAGTAAACGATATAAAGAACACAATTTCAATATCGAAACAAAAGTTGAAGCACCATTGTTACATACATATCCCCGCATTTCAATACAAATCATAAATACAAGGGTAAAATAACTCACTCACACACACACACACACACAAACACAATTTCAGCTCCTGTACATCATCAAAACATTCACTTATCCTACTCCCTCTCGCCTTTCCTCCCCTCCTACTGCCTCCCTCACCCGGAAATACAGTATTCCGGCCAAGACCATGAACCTTGTCTAAACAATTCCAGTGGAGGTATGTTTTAACTCTATCTGTACCAGCGACGTATGTTATATTCTATTCAAGCTCTACATAGACGTTTTTATGTAGCTTAGGAAGGATCTGTTTTAGTTACAAGGGTTGATTTAGTTAGTTCATAGCCATTTAGTTGCTAGAGATGTTTCGTAAACTGAATCGAATTGATTAGTAGTAGCCAGAGTTAAATATAAAGGATGTCAACGGTACAGAAGGGGTTAATGTTTTTTCGTTCGATAACAAAAGATTCAGTTAATTTGAGCTGTGAAGAAAGAGGGTCAAATATTGGGGATAAGGTGCAGTTGGGTATTTGTACACTGATATGGAAATAGTTATCTCGTTCATTGTTATACATGCAAATACAATATAGTGTAACAATTAGTGTTTTATTATAGAACATATTGATTATACTCTACTAAGTAACTAGAATGTGTATACAAATAGTTTTGAGGACAAATTCAAACCCCTTTGTTCAGGCCTTTGAAGCACATTTATGAGTCTTATTGTAAATGTGTAATGGAGGTACACTCAAACAAACAAAAAGGCCAAACAAACTTCATCAATACTTATCTTCTCGCAGGAAAATTATGAAATCCCCTACTAATATAAAATAAAGATATAGTAGTAAAGATATAGTATACTGTAGTTATACAAGAGTTTACGTGCTTCATATAATTATTTAAACCTACAGTTTCCAAAATGAATGTATATGCATTTCGCGTTTTTATGAAGGAAAGTAAAACTAAATTGATTGAATTATGAGTTTAGTATATTATACAGTATAGTAATGAATTAACCTATAATCAATTGACTGTATAAGTTGCAATATTCTTACTCCCAAACATAAAATCACGAAGTGTGTACGAAATCATGTGAGCGAATATATATTACACAGGATAAAACAAAAACTAGACGATATATCACCCTTCGATTGAAAGAGCCATTATTTTGGCAACACCACACACACGACTTTATTTGCCAAAGACAGAAAGACAAACCAGCGGGAAAGAAATAGCCTCTTTCATCATCTAGGGCGAAAAGGAAGGTACAATCCGTGACGTGCCCTACAGAAAATCCCTAGAAATCTGAAAAAAAGGAACAAACCTTGATGTATGGTGTTTGTTCCTGATGCTGACTGAAGGTGTGTGTGTGTGTGTGTGTGTGTATGTGTGTGTGTCCTTTACTTACACACAAATACGCAATTTATACTGTGGTTTATACTCCGGTGTTCATCAGGGTTCTGTTCTCTCTCCAGTCCTCTATCTAATATTCATTAATGATTTGTACCTCTAGTCTAATTCCCTTATATGCTGATGAGTCAACCTTATACTATTCAATTAGTTTTCCATATCGATCCAGCATGCAATCATTCAAAAACATGCGTGATGAGGCCATAACACTCCTATCTTGTGACCTATCAACTATTTCCGATTGAGGCAGAGCAAATCTTGTTATTGTCAATGCTTCCAAAACACAATTTCTTCATTTGTCTACCCGTCAAGAACTTCCATAAGTCTATCCCTTATATTTCAACAATACACAAATCAGCCCTTCAACTTCTCTCAGTATTCTTGGTGTTTCATATTCTTAGCAAGCCACTCTTGCAAAACCAGCTTCCCAGAGGTTACAGTGGGTGTGCTCAAGCTTCTCTGTGGGTTCTAGACGACCACACAGCTTCTTGCTCTTTATAGGGGCACAGTGCACCCATGAATTGAGTATTGATCGCATGTATGGGGAGGTTCAACCCATACCGCACTTCTCGAAAGTGTAGTGTCAAAATAATTTTGTCTTATCAGCTCACCTCCTACTAGTCTCCTATAATCTCATTACACACGCCACAATGTTGCATCTCTCTCACTCTTCTAACACTATTAGAATAATCAGTGTTCTTCAGAGCTTTCTCAGTGTATACCTCCTCCCTCACGGAGGGTGGAGGACACTCGCATTTCAACACACTTCCACCCTTATTCTCTCTAAACTCTCTAACCCAAGAGTGGACCGATTTTCCCTGTCTTTCTTCTACTCAACAAGCAAGATTTGGAACTCTCTCCCTCAATCTGTCTTTTCCTTATCCTATGACTTAAAACTGCTTCAACATCCGTGTGTCCAGACATTTTGAAACCTTGAATTTGGCTCTGTCAATCTTTCAACTTTGGTGGAGACACTTGTTATAGGCAGCTTTGCTTTTTTTCTCCTTTATTTACATAGAAAATATAAATGCAATCAAACGAACATTTGGAATAACATATACACACCAGAGCGTTTGCGCTCTCAAACTAAACACAAGCTAACTTGTTTTCGACAGCACACACACATACATAGATAAACGAGCCTCCACCTACCCATACACGCGCAAATAAACTCCACTATACAATCAACAACACATAACCAACCTCCAACACACACACACACACACACACACACACACACACACACACACACACACACACACACACACACACACACACACACACACACACACACACACACACACCTGGCCAGATATACTGTACCTTTGAGACATACAACCAGGATAAGTCAAACACACCTGCCCTCTGTGATGTGTGTATGTGTGTTTGTGTATGATGGATGATAAATGGTGGGAACCTACTGGTCTCTAACTCTAACTCTCTTTCTCTCTCTCTCTCTCTCTCTGTATATATACATATATATATATTAGGTTCCTCGCTATATATCCATAAAGCTTAAACAAGACACCCCCAAGGCCCCTTCCGAGATGAATTTGTACATCATTTGGTAGCTTTTCTAACACCAGTTTAAAGAAGCTGAACTTTGACCTAGACCTGTGACCTTGACTTTCAAGAGATAAAATATATTCGTAATGCATGATCATTTCATTGACAACTCAAGTATGCATGTACATTTTGATGAAATTTTTTAGGAGAAATTATGAATATATTTGGAGTTGACCTTTGATCTTTATCTTGACCTTTGCGGAATGTGTCCAGTAATTTGCAGTTATCATTCTTACACCAGTCACCCACTTTAGTGAATTTGGTGAACATTGAATAAATAAAAAAGGAGTTACTACGTCGACCTTAACATTTGACCTTGACCTATTAAAAATACTTTGGTTTTATATTGTTGACCTTTGTATAGGTGTTTTAGATATTTCTGCAACGTTTGGCGAAAATCTAACCATTAGTTAGAAGCATGTATGTATGTAATGTCAAAAGCATTTAGTCTTATCAACTCACCACCTATTACTAGTCTTACCACTGGACTGGTAATCCAATGGATCTGGGTTCGAATCCCGATATGTCAATGGGAAGATATTATTGGGATAGAATTTGTGATGTACCTAGAGTATCAGTGGATTACCACAAAGCCCACCGAAACGCCAAATAAATACCCTCATTGTTCCCTGATTAAATAGCACTGTATGAATATTCCCATAATTTAAAATACGCTACAGGGGGATACTGCCTAGTGAGTTCATTGCTCATTAGGTGGTGTTCTGAGAGTGAGGGTCCGAGTCTAGGAGATGAGACAGTTGAATCACTGGAGCGAGGCAGCTTCAGAGATGGGGCTGCTTCGAGCTGTGAGTGGGCAACTAAGCCCCATGCATCCTGCGAAGGCAAGATGGCAAGGGCTGTTTGCAACTAAAAAGTGCTTCACATGTCTCACCCCCTACACTGGAACGAGATCTCACGAGCTTCACCGTTCAATAATTTGCGGTTGAATGTACAGACTCTTAGCCTATGCCTGAGAGGGAGTAGTTGGAATATAAAATAATAAAGAAAATAAAAATAAAAAAATACTCAGACAAATACCCTATAGAGGGGCCAACACAACACAACACACACAAAAAACACAAAAAACATCTAGGTCGCCCAGGAGAAGACTCAGAGACCCAGGCACATTTGGAGTCTTCTAACAAAAGACTAAAAGATTCCCAGGTCCCAGAGTTTCCAATCTCAGCAGGCAGACACACAGCAAAGCCCCACCACCATAATGTCCGCCCACCTCGCATCCAGGCATGACCCTTCATATATACCGGCTCCCCGGGCCAGGCACCTGACGGACTATTATCTAATCTAGCTGGTGCCCTGACCCTCTTTCCCAAATGACCTCGTTATCACTCATATATTCACAAGCATTCTCCATTCATTCCTATTAATTACCACTTCTCTTGCCTGTTCTACTGTCATCTCTCTATCTCCAAAAACGTGTACTACACAAACTCTCCATCTCAATGGATGTCTTTCTACCCCTCTACCTCCCCTTGTATCTGACTCACATATTATCTTTGTAAGCCTTTTATCTTCCATTCACTCAACATGTCCATACCAGCACAACACCCTTCTGTCCACTTTAGCCGACAAATGTTCCCTGCTGTTTCACTCTCTATGTATCTCTTCATTCCTCAATCTGTCTCTATGAGTCACTACACACATACTCCTCAAGCAGCTCATCTCCATCACATCCAGCTTTCTTCTCTCCTTTGTCTTCAGAGCCTATGTCTCTCAGCCCCATTGGTCACTGTTGGTACAACTATCCCTGGATACATTTCACTTTTAGCTTTCATTCCGAGATTTCTCACCTTCCACATACTTCACATTGTTCTGAAAACTTTCCTTCCTTCACATACTCTCTGTTTTACCTCCACTTCCATACCTGCGTCCCTGCTTATCACTCCTCCTAGATATTCAAAACACTTCATTTGTTCCAGTATTTCCCCATCCAGACGCACATCTATTACACACTATCACTTTATATTTATTGTCGTTCACCCTCGGCTTCCTCCTTCCACATACCACACCAAACTATTTGACTACTCGCTGCAGTTTCTCCTCAGAATACGCCACCAACGTGGTGTCATCAGCAAACAGCAACTGGTTCAACTCCCAATCTTCACCATTCTTTCCTACTAAACCCAATCCTCTACCCATATAGTTCTCATTTTCACCTCCCTCACCACACCATGCATATATACAGTACATTAAGCAACCACGGTGACATTACACAACCCTGCCGCAGACCTACATTTACCTCAAACCATTCACTCAATAGTTTATAAGTAATACTAATATATTTGATTTTGACCTTTGACCTTAAAGGTGGGGGCGCATGTGTTGAGATAAACATGGAATGATTATCGCCAAGCTGTACATAATTATCTTGCAAAATGCAATGGCACTGGAATAATTATTAACAATGGTATAAAGGATTTTGTGGATCGTCTATACCGGGCTTGTGACGTCACAGGAGTGTAAGTCCACCATCCAGCCCAGGATGAGTATACTGGTGTGACGTCACTATGACGTCACAGGCCCTGTATAGACGATCCGCACAATCCGTTATACCATTGTTAATAATTATTTCAGTGACATTGCATTTTACAAGATAATTATATGCAGGTTGGCGATTATTTGTCCATGTTTACCTCAACCCATGCACCCCCACCTTTAAGAATATTTGGTTAAAAGTTGGTCAGTGTGTTTGTCATGTATATAGCATCTAGTATTATGAATATGGTAATAATTGAATGAATAGTAAAAAAAAATATATATATTACTTTTATCTTTGACCTTTATTGTTGACCTTAACCTTTGAGTGAGGTAAATTTCCTTTCCTGGCTAACATCCGCACGGACCGTCTAAATTCATGTATAATAATTTCGTTAGCATCTATATATAACCCTAGGAGGAGATATTGGACAGACAGCCAGACAGACAGAACTACAGACAAGCTGGCTGGTGGTGCATAGTATGCGGAAATCGATACCATTCTGCTTCGCAGAATTGATGAAATGCATTTATCTTATTAACACGGGAATAGAACAAGATACGCTATTATTTTGTTCGTTTGATTAATATTGGTTAAACTCACACGAATGCTTTTCCCCGTAACTACTATTGACTGATTCAGGTCTAGCAGCTTCTGTGATAATGTTCATGAGAAATCTTTTCCCGATACTAATGCAACAGTTCCCAGAAGTATTACCGATACAAATGTGACCATTGGAAATTGACGATAAAGCTCTCGTGTGATATTTCCTTCAGTGACGACTTTAGTAACAAAAAAATCACTATCTTTTATTTCACCCTTTTATTACGACGACATCTTCCTTCACACAGATACTTCCTGAAGTATATCATATTGCTTAAGGGGGGTGACCTGCTTTTTTTATTTTTTCTCCTTTTCTATCTTTCTCTGGCTTGTATCCATTCGGCCCCATTCAGCCAACTATTTTAAGACTTTTATCCCCATCTAGGTGTCGATTTCTTCCTGGCGAGCGAAGCGAGCCAGCATTATATGAAGAAATCCGGCTTCGCCGGAGAAATTTTTCTATCAAAAAATGTACAAATTTAGCCTGCTGTCAAATTTGTTTTTAAAATATGCTGGCTCGCTACCGCTCACCAGTAAAAAGTTGACACCTGGATGGGGATAAACGTCTGAAAACAGTAGGCTGAATGGGGCCGAATGGATACAAGCCAGAGAAAGAGAGAAAAGGAGAGAACAAAAAGCAGGTCACCCCCCTTAACCCCTTCTGTACCGGTGACGTGTTTTTACTTTTATTCTAGCTATATTTAGAGGATTATGTGTGCAGCTTAAGAATGATCTGTGGCAGTAAAAAGGTTTAAGTGAGATAGTTCGTAGATTCACAATGAAGCAACTTGGTTGAGCCCGAGAACTTTCAGTCTTCTACTGTACTTCTCACTTCTCGGCTTGTTCTTCCTCTGTCCAATAACTCTTCTCTCTTACTTTACTCCAGCCATCTGGTCTGTTAGTGGCTGGAGGCCCTTTTTAAACTAAATACAATCGGCTAATAGTAGCTAGAATGAATTTAAAAGGACGGCACCGGTACTGAAGGGGTTAATGAGTTTGAAGAAAAGAAGAAAACAAACGAAAGAATAGGCACCATCGTGTTGAAAGGACTGATGTGTTATATGTGTTAGAATCACAGGGTCTTCCAAGCGTAAATGGGAGTTGAGTGTAACTAACTAAATGGTGGTGCCGTTGGGATAGTTGGAATGTCTGAATGTGTGTGGCTGTAGCTGTCTTTGAGCCTGTGTAAACAATGGATCCCTCTCTCTCTGTCTCTCTCTCTCTCTCTCTCTCTCTCTCTCTCTCTCTCTCTCGTGAATTTATTCATAAAACATGCCTGGACTCTCTGAGAGGTCCTTTTTATTATGTTTATATTAATCTGACGACATGAACTATTAGCAGAAAGAATGTCAATGAACGTCTAGAAAAAACCAATATAAATAGTAGTGTAGCTTCAGGGGGGGGTTCCTGGTCCCCTCTCCCTCGTGTTTTGCCCCATTAGTTTTCAGATTTTAAGATGTTTGACCGATTAGTTGATAAATTTTAAGACCTTTCGTCCTATTTTATTGTCAATATAAACCCTTTCGTGCCATTTACGTGTCGATTTATACTTGGCGAGCGATAGCGAGCCTGTAATTTAGGAGGATCTGACCTTTGGCCGGGACATTTGTTTACCGAAAAATTTACACATTTATCTAGGAGGGGGATCTTGGGAATGGTATTTTAAACTTGATGGAGGTCTGGGGGAGAAACAAAATAAGAAATATAGGACTAAATATATCGACCAATAAACAAACCCTCCCCCTTTAAACCAATAAAAGTCCTGTACAGTACATGTATCCCGCCAACCTATTACCGGTATCTATAACTCGAACCTGGTCAATTCAAGGAAGGTGGTGCTTCATTGTGTGAGGGGTTCTGGGTTCATGTACTGAATATTGAGGTTCAGTGGAGCTTGTTGTCTTCGGAGTTTGTTTAAATCTCTCTCTCTCTCTCTCTCTCTCTCTCTCTCTCTCTCTCTCTCTCTCTCTCTCTCTCTCTCTCTCACCTACCACCCGATCTTCTGGTCTTCGAAGTTTGTGTAAATATCTCTCTCTCTCTCTCTCTCTCTCTCTCTCTCTCTCTCTCTCTCTCTCTCTCTCTCTCTCTCTCTCTCTCTCTCTCTCTCTCTCTCTCTCTCTCTTTCTCTCTCTCTCTCTCTCTCACCTACCACCCGATCTTCTGGTCTTCGAAGTTTGTGTAAATATCTCTCTCACTCTCTCTCTCTCTCTCTCTCTCTCTCTCTCTCTCTCTCCTCCTCTCTCTCTCTCTCTCCTCACCACTCTCTCTCCTCTCTCCCTACCACCCGATCTTCTGGTCTTCGAAGTTTGTGTAAATATCTCTCTCTCTCTCTCTCTCTCTCTCTCTCTCTCTCTCTCTCTCTCTCTCTCTCTCTCTCTCTCTCTCACACATACAAAACCCAATACAAATACAACAACATTTCTCTAACATTGATAAGCCACATTATTCCCCTGGGGTAAATGGCTGTTAGGGGTTCCCAGACAACAGTGGGGGAGGTAGTTGCTTTTTCTCCCTCATGTTTTTACCCCCATTAGCTTTGAGATTTTAAGGCGTTCGTTCCATTACTTTGACTATTCTAAGACCTTTCACCCCCATTTCTTTGTCAATATATAGACCTTTTGTGCCATTTAAGTGTCGATTGTTTCCTGGCGAGCGTTAGCGTACCTGTCATTCTAGGTGGAATTGGCCTTCGACCGGGACAAATTTATCTTGAAAGGGGGTCTAGGGGGTGTTTTCTTTAGTTTGATGGAGGTCTAGCGAGGTTACTGTTAAATATATAATTATATAAATGAATAAATAGACCAAAACTAAACCACTACCCCCTTAACCCAACCAAAGTTAAACCCTGAGGACATGTACACTATGCAATAACCCAAATTATTGTTAGTTAACCTTTTCCCTGCGGCACACGTTCCCGAACGCCATGGCAATTTACAGCAATCTACAGGCTTTTAAAGCCTCTTAAAGCCGGTAAAATCGAGTGCAAGGGAGCGGGAATGCGACAGGCCACACATCCTTCTCCCAGCCAGGCGGCCGTGTCACTGAAGGCTCTGAGTCAGAGTCTCGCTAGATATACAGTGCTGCCAAAAGCAAATGTAGCGAGACATTAGCAAGAATTGCTCGTTTCAACGAATGTCTATGGTAGCGCTGCGGGTGAACCCAGCGACCTACGAAGCTCGTTTTGGTGTCATTTTGAAGCTAATTTCTTTTAATTTTTGTCTAAATACATTTAATTTCATTCAACCACTTGCCTAGTCAATCAGGAGTGCCTGAATGAGCCCTAATATGGCGGAAATAGGCGGAAATATGCCCTCAGAGAAAGGGTTAAGGGCGAGGTAGTTGTTTTTTCTGGACCCCTTTTTCCTCATGTTTATCCCCATTAGTTTTGAGGTTTCAAGATGTTTGCTCCATTAGTTTGGTGATTTTAAGACCTTTTGTGCCAGTTAGATGTCGATTTCATTCCTGGCGAACGATAGCGAGCCTGTAATTATAGGAGCATTTTTCTACCTAAACATGTACAAATTTATATTGAAAGGGGGTCTAAGGGGTGTTCTGTATGCTTGATGGAGGTCTAGCGAGGAAACTATATAATACAAAATATACAGTATATATATACAGTATATGTGTTGTAATAACTATTCACTACTGATGCAATATAAATGTCGCGTGCGTGCGTGTGTGTGTGTCTTTCAATAAATATTCATTTCAGGCATATATTATGCAGTGTGTGTTATTCTTGTGATTTAGTATCTGCATGTGTCAGCGAATGTGTGATATGTCTGTGTGAGAGAGAGAGAGAGAGAGAGATGGGTGAGAGATCGTACGTCGTGTGCATCTACTGTATGTGCATGTGTCAGCGAATGTGTGATAGGTCTGTGTGAGAGAGAGGGAGAGAGAGAGAGATGGGTGAGAGATCGTACGTCGTGTGCATCTACTGTATTTGCTTGTTTGATATCTTGTCTGCATGTATGTGTAGTCAACCATGAAAGAAACAAACACAAACGTATAGACTGCAGTGACTCCCTCTGTTATAGACGACTAACTGGAAGGTTTCTAGTCAAGATGCCTGAACACACGACGTTAGAAAAACGTCAAATCATAGAAAGGGGAAGAGTTTATGGTCTGAGGAAGTTATTTCTAAAGTTTACCAGTTTCACAAATGAAATACAGGTTAGGGAGTCAGCTATAATAGGGGGGAGAGCGCGTTGAATGAAGAGTGCTTAATTTAATTCCGTAAAACAGACGAAGGGAGATAGGCTACAAAAGCAAAGATGAGCATTGTATACAAAGATATGAGATATGAGATATGAGATATGAGCATTGTAGCCAAAGATATATCATACAAAGAGTAATGCTAAATGGCGGCCAGTGGTAAGTGTTTCGCGATAATTACAGGAGTCGAGCTGATGAGAAGGACCACTTTTGAATTCACCCCTGTGCAGAATATCTGCATGTATTGAACTGCACCACACATGTGAACATGTAAGCACATGGGCGGGCCAAACCCTTAAGGGGGGGATGGGTATTTCTCTGATCCGCCATCTTCCTCATGTTTAGCCCCATTAGTTTTCAGATTATATGACGTTCGGCTCATTAGTTTGGCAATTTTAAGATCTTTCGCCCCATTTCTTTGTCAATATTTAGACTTTTAGTGTCGATTATATGTTGATTTTTTTTTCCTGGCGAGCCTGTATTTTAGAAGGAACCGGCCTTCGGTCGGGACATTTTTCTATCGAAAAATGTACACATTTATTTTGAAAGAGAGTCTTAGGGAGTATATATTTTTAAGGTTGATAGAGGTCTAGGGAGGAAACTAAAAGAAATTATGAAAAGATATCAAATAAGCAAATAAATACACCCATCCCCCCTTAAACAGAACAAGGTCGGGCGTGAGAGAGAATGAAGTCACGGTGTCTGATGCCGTTTATGTCGGGGAAGCTGAGAGAGGAAATTTGACCCTTGCAGGAAATCCAGGATAAACATTGACAACGATCTATAATATGTTGGGATAAAGGGTGAGGTTGACTTCTGTATTGTTGAACAGTGAAGGAAGTCCGTCAGTATGATTTTGGCGATGAGATCCTGCTACCGAAATAACACGAAAGGTTTTAATATCGCCAAACTCTAAAAATCTTAAAACTCATGGGGCTAAGCATGAGGAAGAAGGGGATCCATTACCCCCCCCCCCCTCTTTCTTCCCCTCCCCATTAACCCCTTTCGTACCGAGTGGTCCTTGTCATTATAATCTGGATATTATTAGTCGATTTGATCCAGCTTAGGGAGGATATGTAGCAATTAAAAGGCTTCAAACTATCTCGATCATCCATTCTAACTGCCACGGTGTCTTCCTAAGCTGCATAAAATAATTTAAATATAGCTGGAATAACACCAAATACACCCTCGGTAAGGAAGGGGTTAATCGGTGAGGCTTGAAAATCCTTAAGGTGGAGAGGGTTGCAGGATAAAAGATAAGTTCCCAAACCTTTGATGTAAGAGTTAATAAAATGAACTTGGATTAAACTGAAGCAGCAGCTGGCATTAGCGAGATAACTGGAATAGTTGAATATCTCTCACTTTCTCCCTCTCCCTATCTCTCTCTCTCTCTCTCTGGATTTCAAATATATAAATATATACAGTATACTGTATATATATATATATATATATATATATATATATATATAGTGTAGAGAGTTGTATCTGATTGGTATATAACTCGCTGAGACAGGTCCTTGCCGCTCACAACAATATTACTACTGAATTGAGCCATAAATACAGGTGTCACGGGCATGGGTCAGGCAATATCCTGGGTCGCGCACAGACATCCACGTGTAATAGTGTCTGTGAAGTTATAACATGGAGGCACCAGGCTTAAGGGAGCTCAGACGATATTGTGCAGCATAATTTACTGGTTCGGCTCAATGGTTTAAGGAGGGGGTTTAGTTTGCTCTCTAAACCTCTATCAAGCTTAAAAAACAACACCCACAAGACCCCCCCCCACCCCACCCCTCGTTATAAATTTGTAAATTTGTCGGTAGAAAAATGTCCCGGCCGAAGGCTGATTCCTCTTCAAATACAGGCTCGCTTTCGCTCGCCCGGAAAAAAATCGAACCGAAATGGCACATAAGTTCTTAATATTGGCAAAGAAATGGGGCAGAAGGTCTGAAAATCGCCAAACTAATGGGGCGAATGTCTTGTAATCTCATAACTAATAGGGCTAAACATGAGGGAGCAGGAGGACTCGAAAAAAAAAACTGCCTCCCCTTAAGTGGAAGGATATGATTTTCTTTGCTACAAGGACAACGAATTGTCACAGTAGTTTCATATCGCTCCAGGAAGTATCGATAAATCAGTTGTTAACCCCTTCCGTACCGGCGACGCCCTTTTAACTTTATTCTGGCTACTATAAGTACATTGTATTCAGTTCCATAAGGGCCCTCAGCAATTAACAGGCTTCGAACTATCTCGCTTAACACTTTGTACTACCACATATCCTTCTTTAACTGCACACAATCGTCTAAATATATAAAGAATATAATTTACAACCCGTCGCCGGTACAGAAGGGGTTAAGGGATTGAGTTTACCGTTAGCTGAAAAGACACAGACTACCTCCTCTTGTACTTGACAAAGTTCCCCACAAACGTTTACTGCTAAAACTAAAAGCGCATGGAATACAAGACGGTGTGTTGAAATGGATAGAAAATTGGCTCAGCCACAGAAAGCAAGGAGTAGTCATAAACGGTAAGGCATCTAAATGGACCAATGTAAGTAGCGGGGTACCCCAGGGATCGGTACTAGGACCAATTCTCTTTCTAATTTACATCAACGACATAGATGAGGGTCTCACCTGTACAATCTCAAAATTTGCTGACGATACAAAAATTGCAAATAGCGTACTCTCAAAAGAACAAGTTGACGATATGCAACACAATCTAGATAAATTGTCATGTTGGGCCCAAATTTGGCAAATGAGTTTCAATGCGGATAAATGTAAAGTACTACATATTGGATACCTGAATGAGAAAGCAAACTATGTGATGAATGGCACTCAGCTTAAGAATGTAAACAGAGAAACCGATCTGGGAGTAACAATATCGAGTAACCTAAAACCGAGTCAACAATGTTCAGAAGTTGTTAAGAAGGCAAACAAAATAATTGGCTTTATAGGCAGGTCATTTGAGCATAAATCCAAAGAAGTTATCCTAACCCTTTACAATTCCTTAGTCCGCCCTCTTCTGGAATACTGCGTTCAATCCTGGTGCCCTTATTACCAAAAAGATATAAACAAGCTAGAACGAGTTCAACGTAGAGTTACCAAAATGATACCTAGCCTAAAGAACAAACCATACGAAGAGCAGAGCGTCTTAGAGAATTAAATCTATTTCTTTTGACCCAGTGCAGATTAAGAGGTGACTTTATTCAAGTGTTCAAAATCATCAAAGGCATCGACAATATGAACTGTAGTAAGTACTTCACTATCGACCAATCTAATTACACGCGGGGAAACGGTTGCAAAATTATTGGTAAATATTTTAACTCGCACGAATCTAAGAATTTCTTCTTCAATCAAGTTGTCAACTTGTGGAATGGGCTTCCCCGAGACGTTATAGACTGCAGCACCGTTGATTCATTTAAACTCCGCCTAGACAAAATATCTCGCATCAAACCCGCGACTGACTGCGTTTGTAAATGAATAACTTTATTTTATCCCCCCCTCAGTTAATAACCCATCTGTCCCCTACTAACTTCCTAATCCTGCCACGGACATTAGTTCCCTTTCCAATGTTCCCTTAACCACTCTAAACCACTGTTTGGACACTTGATCCTCAGTGTTTTGGAGGATAAGCAGCCTAGAAGGGTCACTAGACCTGTTGTTGCTTGATTTCCTTTGTACTCCTTTGTACTCTTTTCAATTGTTTATTTTCTGAATATTTCACTTCTCAAGGATATAGACTAGGTTTTTGGGGTTTTTCCGGCTGATGGTAAATTAAATCCCATAGTATCTGATTTTCCTATTCTTGGTGGAAAAAATACGATGGTGCTATGTCTCTGTATCGTATCATTGCCACGTTTTCATTATTAGCAACGTGTTTAGCTACAAACAAAACTTGGTAATAGCCCATTAACCCCTTCTATACCAGCGGCGTCTTTCTGATTTGATTTCGGCTACATTTCGACGTTTTTATGAAGCTTAGGAAGAATATATAGTAGCTAAAAGGATTAAGGGGGTGACCTGCTTTTTGGTATTTCTGTCCTTTTCTCTCTTTCTCTGGCTTGTATCCATTCGGCCCCATTCAGCCAACTATTTTAAGTTGTTTATCCCCATCTAGGTGTCGATTTCTTCCTGGCGAGCGATAGCGAGCCAGCATTGTATGAAGAAATCCGGCTTCGCCGGAGAAATTTTTCTATCGAAAAATGTACAAATTTAGCCTGCTGTCAAACAAAAATACAAAAATATGCTGGCTCGCTACCGCTCACCAGTAAAAAATTGACACCTGGATGGGGATAAACGTCTTAAAACAGTAGGCTGAATGGGGCCAAATGGATACAAGCCAGAGAAAGATAGAAAAGGACAGAACAAAAACAGGTCACCCCCCTTAATTGAGATAGTATGTAGCATTTTAATGAATAGATGTCCTTCCTAACCTAAATATAATCGTCTAATAGTTGCCAGAATATAATGAAAAGGACGTCACCGGTACTGAAGGGGTTAATTAGGACGGCGAGACAGCAATTTACCATCAGCTGGGAAAAAGTAGACTACATTTTGCCCTATTCTCTAACCCAGGAGTAAGCCGGTTTCAGTCTCTTTTTAAATAACTGATAAGGACAACGCATCCAATATAATCTGTCCTTTATATCATATCGTGTGTGCAATAATTTGCACATCTGTATACCCCTCTCTCTCTCATATTGCACAAACACAGTCTCTCTCTCTCTCTTTCTCTCTTTCTCTCTCTCTCTCTCTCTCTCTCTCTCTCTCTCTCTCTCTCTCTCTCTCTCTCTCTCTCTCTTCACCTGGACTATATTGCTTCCTGTTCTCCCACTTTCACACCAACTCAAACAACACATACTCTCACTCACTCTCGCTCTGTGTCTGTGTGTCTGTGTGTGTGTGTGTGTGTGTGTGTGTGTGTGTGTGTGTGTGTGTGTGTGTGTGTGTGTGGTTGATATAGTTGAGTATGTTTCCTTTGTGTTTAGTTCTTGTACTAGTATCATATTACCTTGGAGGATATTTTGATTTTGTCTCCGTTTGTCTTTCTGTCTGTCTGATTATCCTTTTGTCTGTCAACAAGATATCTCAGAATTTTATGAACCGACTTTCACGAAGTTTGGTGGCCATATAAGGTATGCAATTGTATATTTTAGGAAGCCATTGGTAGAGCGCATACCTCCACCAGCATAGGCGAAGGTATGGCTTCTCCCTAGTGCCCCTCTAGTATACAATATATCTTAACAATGACGGAAGTATCTATAATTGTACACGATATTATACAGACGGCTCAAACGTTCATTATCCAAGGATATGAAATCTAGATATATTAATTTATTTTCAACATATACTCTTGCCAAAATCAGAAGTTATTCCCAAAACCCTAGAAGATATAACATTGAGACAAACTAATTAAGTTGCACATCTGAAATTATAAACAATAAAACAAATATAGTGAAAATGCTAACAAAACTATCAGGCATAGAACGTTATTAACAGAAACTTTAAGATATTTAAAGGGAGGTTTTTAGTTTGCTCCCAAGAACTCCATCAAGCTTAATAAATACACCTAAGACCCCCTTCGATATAAATGTGTACAGTTTTCGGTAGTTAAATGTCCCGGCTCATCCTAAATTACAAGCTCGCTATCGCTCGCCAGGAAAATATTAACACCTATGGCACGAAAGTTGACTGTAATGGAGCGAAAGGTCTTAAACACGCCAAAATATTGGGACGAACGTCTAAAAATGCCAACACTAATGTGGTTAAACATAAGAAAGTAAGAAGTTTAGAAAAATATCCCTCAAGTGAAAATCTCCCCTTAAGGAAATATATTATACGATCATGATGATACAAGAACTAGCCATAAAGTAACATAAAATGATAATATAGCGATTTGCATTATTTTAAAGGCCGGATTCATGTGGTCAATATACTCTCTTCATTATAAGTTAGCGAATAGTATTGCCTCCGACGAGAACCAGAGAGAGACTTATAATCGCACGTCTCACTCTTGGTGGTGTTGTTGTTGGAACTGATCAGCCAAAAGAGTTGTAAGGAGGGAGAGAGACTAGGAAGGAGAAGGGTTTGGAGCTGCTGGGTGAAGCAAATATATTGATGCCATATTTATATTGCCAAACTAATGGACTGAACGTCATAAAATCTGAAAAACTAATGGGGCTAAACATGAGGAAGAAAGGATACCAGAAAAAACGACCGTTGACCCCTTAAGATACTATCCATAGTTGGCTGATATCCATATTCTGTTCATGCTTACTATATATTACGAACAGACAGCCAGACACACAAACAAACCTACAAACAGAGAACGCTGACAATATTTATTAGAACCGTTAACTCCTGTACCGGTGACGTCTGTTTAACTGTATTATTACTATGTTTAGACGATTTTGTGCAGTTTAAGAAGGATCTGTGGTATTAAAAAAAGGGTTAAATAAGATAGTTCGAAGCTTATTAATAGCTGGAGACCCTTTGCAAACTGAATAAAATCATCTAATAGTAACCATAATAAAGTTAAAAGGACGGCGCCGGAACTGTAAGGGTTAAGGAGAGCTGTTCTGTATAATAACCCAATAAATATATATAATAAATATATATAAGCATACTGGGATTCTGTGCCATAGTACTGGGGATCATTCCATATTTAGGGGAGATGGGCCCTTTTTCTGGTCCCCTTTCTTCTTCACGCTTATCCCCATTAGTTTTGAGATTTTAAGACGTTTGCCCCATTAGTGTGTCGATTATAAAACCTTTCGCCCCATTCCTATGTCAATATTAAGACCTTTCGTGACCTTTAGGTGTCGATTTTTTTCCTGGCGAGCGATAGCGAGCCTGTTATTGTGGAGAAACCGGTCTTAGGCCATGACATTTTTCTACCGAACAAATGTACAAATTAATCTCGAAAGGAGATCTAATGTACTATTTTTAAGTTTGATGGAGGTCTACGGAAGAAGCTATACATTAAATGAATATATAAATGAATGGACCCCCAAAAATAACCACTGTCCCCTTAATGTAGGAGGTTCAGGATCTCCACACCCCCTTTCCTATAGTGCCGTGTGAAGTCAGCGATCGTAAAATGTTGGTCAAAAGTTAAGGGGCGATTTACGCTTGAGGGATTTTTTCTGGACTCCTTTCTCCCTCATGTTCAGCCCCATTGCTTATGAAATGTTAAGACGTTTGGTCCATTAGTTTGGCGATTTTAAGAATTTTCGATCCATTTCTGTCAAATTGAAAGACCTTTCGTGCCACTTAGGTGTCGATTGTTTTCCTGGCGAGAGATAGAGAGCCTGTAATATAAGAGGAACCGGCCTTCGGCTGGGACCATTTTCTACCGAAAAATGTACACATTTATCTTGAAAGGGGGTCTATGGGGTGTAATTATAAGCTTGATGGAGGTCTAAGGAACAAACTAAAAAAACTCCCCTTAATGAGATCCATTTTGGTACCCAATAATAGGATTGATCAAGTCCATGCATTTGTTCTTTAGAAAATGTGCAAAGCGACAAGCGGACAGAACTGATACAATAGGGCGAAAACAGTACCTTGCGCTTCACGTCTACAGTTTGGCAGAGTTTAATTAAGGGGGGTGACCTGATTTTTATTATTTCTGTCCTTTTCTCTCTTTCTCTGGCTTGCATCCATTCGGCCCCATTCAGCCAACTATTTTAAGACGTTTATTCCCATCTAGGTGTCGATTTCTTCCTGGCGAGCGATAGCGAGCCAGTATTATATGAAGAAATCCGGCTTCGCCGGAGACATTTTTCTATCGAAAAATGTACAAATTTAGCCTGCTGTCAAACACAAATAAAAAATATGCTGGCTCGCTACCGCTCACCAGTAAAAAAATGACACCTGGATGGGGATAAAAGTCTTAAAACAGTAGGCTGAATGGGGCCAAATGGATACAAGCCAGAGAAAGACAGAAAAGGACAGCAGAAAGACAGAAAAGGACAGCACAAAAACAGGTCACCCCCCTTAATCAAATAGAAGAAGTAACATAAATAGCGACGCCCAACGAGATAATGACATGTCAACACCAGCCATGGGGGTAGCGATACCGACTCCACCACTAACATGGTATTTACCTGGCAAAACCCTGGCAACGGAATCTCAAATGGCGAGTATCTTTATCTAGGACTGAGCGAGTTAAAGATGGATAGAAAATGTCCTATATCAAATATATATTCTCTCTCTCTCTCTCTCTCTCTCTCTCTCTCTCTCTCTCTCTCTGTTTCAGCGACAGAAAGCAAAGAGTAGTCATAAACGGTAAGGCATCTAAATGGACCAATGTAAGTAGCTGGGTACCCCAGGGATCGGTACTAGGACCAATTATCTTTCTAATTTACATCAACGACATACATGAGGGTCTCACCTGTACAATCTCAAAATTTGCTGACGATACAAAAATTGCAAATAGCGTACTCTCAAAAGAACAAGTTGACGATATGCAACACAATCTAGATAAATTGTCATGTTGGGCCCAAATTTGGCAAATGAGTTTCAATGCGGATAAATGTAAAGTACTACATATCGGATACCTAAATGAGAAATCAAACTATTCGATGAATGGCACTCAGCTTAAGAATGTAAACAGAGAAACCGATCTGGGAGTAACAATATCGAGTAACCTAAAACCGAGTCAACAATGTTCAGAAGTTTAAGAAGGCAAACAAAATAATTGGCTTTATAGGCAGGTCATTTGAGCATAAATCCAAAGAAGTTATCCAAACCCTTTACAATTCCTTAGTCCGCCCTCTTCTGGAATACTGCGTTCAATCCTGGTGCCCTTATTACCAAAAAGATATAAACAAGCTAGAACGAGTTCAACATAGAGTTACCAAAATTATACCTAGCCTAAAGAACAAACCATACGAAGAGCGTCTTAGAGAATTAAATCTATTTCCTTTAACCCAGCGCAGATTAAGAGGTGACTTAATTCAAGTGTTCAAAATCATCAAAGGCATCGACAATATGAACTGGTAGTAAGTACTTCACTATCGACCAATCTAATTACACGTGGGCAACCGGTTGCAAAATTATTGGTAAATCGTTTAACTCACACGAATCTAAGAATTTCTTCTTCAATCGAGTTGTCAACTTGTGGAATGGGCTTCCCCGAGACGTTATAGACTGCAGCACCGTTGATTCATTTAAACTCCGCTTAGACAAATATCTCACATCAAACCCGCGACTGACTGCGTTTGTAAATGAATAACTTTATTTTATCCCCCCCTCAGTTACTAACCCATCTGTCCCCTACTAACTTCCTAATCCTGCCACGGACATTAGTTCCAGGGTAGTAGTTCCCTTTCCAATGTTCCCTTACCCACTCTAAACCACTGTTTGGGCACTTGATCCTCAGTGTTTTGGAGGACAAGCATCCTAGATGGGTCACTAGACCTGTTGTTGCTTGATTTCCGTTGTACTCCTTTGTACTCTCTCTCTCTCTCTCTCTCTCTCTCTCTTTTTTTTTTTTTTAATTGCGAATATCTTTGTCTAGGACTGAACGAGTGCAAGATGGATAGAAAAGTCCTAAACCAAATTATCTCCCTCTGTCTCTCTCATTGTCTTTCTTTCTCGCTCTCGCTCTCTCTCTCTCTCTCTCTTTTCTCTTTTTATGTTCTCTCTCTCTCTCTCTCTCTCTCTCTCTCTCTCTCTCTCTCTCTCTCTCTCTCTCTCTCTCTCTCTCTCTCTCTCATGTAATTTCTTCTGCTGTCGTTTACCCTCTTCCTCTCTGTCCGAACTAATGTCTCCCTTCCACTTGTCCTGCTTAGGAGTTACACTAGCATATATATATATATATATATACTGTGTGTAAATATATATATATATAAAGTTTCCTAGAGAAAACATAACTGGAAATAGAACTTTAAAATAGTGTATTAATTGCTAGTGTAAGAGATAAACTGTATAAAAAGTGTTTTCACTCTTCATGCATTCTACTTTTAATAATTTGTTCCGCCGAGACAGAGACCCTTCCCAATGATTGCATTCCCACATATCATACTAGGTTATTGAGCAAAATTCTATACATTTATATTAATAACTGTAAACTCGCACGGACGTAACTGTTAATGAGAGACAAGGAACCTGCACGCAATTTCCACACTTAAGGGGAGGAAGACCGTTTTTCTGGACTCCCTTCTCCCTAATGTTTAGCCCCACTAGTTTTGAGATTATAAGATGTTCGGCCCATTAGTTTGGCGATTTTAACACCTTTCGCCCCATGTCTTTGTCAATTTTAAGACCTTTCGTACCATTTAGGTGTCGATTATTTCCTGGCGAGCGATAGCGAGCCTGCAATTTTAAGAGGATTCGGCCTTCGGCCGGGACATTTCTCTACCGAAAAATGTACAAATTCATCTTGAAGGGGGGTCTACGGGGTGTTTTTTCTAAGCTTGGTGGAGGTCTAGGGAGGAAACTAAAAGAATATATGATTAAATGAATTAATAGACCAAACAAACGGCCAGTCTCCCCTTAATGGTTATTGCAAACAGTTCCATTAATACATGTCTACCAAACTCTGCAATCTGTGTCCTTAAATGGTTAACATATGCTAACATACCCGACGATGTGCGTTCACATGACGCTATCCAGGAAATCGTGTTTCTAATTGGCCACCTGCGAGTTTCAGCCTATAAGGAAGTTGGAGCCATAAATAGCGATATTGGTTTAACAGAAATACAATAATAACGTAGGTTTCTAATGGATAAAAAGTATGTTGAATTGGGTTTTATGTATTTATATAAGCACTACAACCGCAATTTAGGTGATCATTCTGTTAATTACCGATGTCTACAGCTCCAACTTCCTTATAGACCGAAACTCGCAGGTGGCCAATTGATCAATCATGATTATGACCGAGTTGGGTGAACGACTTGATATTCAAACATTGATTCTCGTCTCTAATTGGTCAATGGGCTTAGTCAACTCAGCAATCTTCAAAATTACAGCGATGCCTGCAGAAGAGATCATTGCAATATCCATTATTTATAACTATATGTTATGCTGAAGGCTATTATATTGCAAAGAAATAAAGATCGAAATTATTAAGAAGTAACTGAATGATCGTGAATTTGTGAGACACGGTTACTAGTCTCGTAAGAGTTCTGATTTGAGTTTGTTTATTGCTTTCTTCACTCGAGTTGTTTGCGTTGCTACCCACCTTCAAGGTGTGAGTGCATGATCACGTCTAGTAGCAGTTAGTTGCAATCATAATTCTTCAAATAAAATATAATTTTTAGTAAACAAATCATGATTGCTTGTTTTATAAAAGTTAACGTACACCCTGTATCTATGTCTATTTCTAACAGTCATGTAAATTCCATCGAGTAATTTAATAATCTTCAATGGTTTGTATCTCTGTATATTTTATTAATAACAAATTTGGAGAATGGGTATCAAGGTAATGGAGATAAATTTGTCTGCTACATAAATTGCTGCATAACACTGTTACCTTTATGAAAAAAGATACCATCCCATGATAGATTTGTTATGCTTTTTCCTCTTACTATTATTACTATTATCATTAGCATTAGCATTATTAAAATAACAAAGAAATTAAGCACCACGCCACCACCGCCAAGCAGTTGTCCTGCACTTCCTACCACACCCCCGAGAAAGAAAGCTGTAACCACCACACCACCAAGATGTGCCAGAGTTGCTGCGATAGCTTTTGCACTCCCTCCAACACCCGGCAAGAATATAAAAGTTACAGTTCATAACCCTGATTCCCTAAAGAAAAGGAAAACAACAAAGGAAAGGAAAACCACCAAAAAGCTGCATAAGCATCACACCTCCACGCGCCCTTCCTCCTCCAAGCCGCATCACCACGTTGACCGAGAAGTCTGGAGGGACTACCCCAAACACCCAAGGAGAAGGGACACTGGGAGGAACTCAGAAAGATGTATGACTATGACAGGCAAGGTTGTTGTTGTTGTTGCTGTTCCCCAAGCTGCCTGGCCGAACAGTCCCAAGGCCCCGAGCAATGCCAAGGCCATAACCGAGTGCCCCCACAGAACCCTCCCTGCCGACCACAATAAAGCCTGGGTGTCCGAAGCCACTCCATGTCGGGGAGCTGAGGAGGGTGCAGAAACGCCCGGGAAACCAAAGCCCCACCCAGGGCCCTGTGCCCCTCAGCAATTATGAAGAGAAAGTTGAGGGCAAAGGAAAAATGTGACGCTTTGGCTTCCAATCTTGGTAGATTGGGAGGTCAATCCACGGAAGAGACACCGTCACTTGAGATCTAGAAAATATATAAGTAAAAGGAACAGTCAGAGTAAGCTATGAGTATGGCAGATATCACTCAGTTCTCACTCTGATAGACCAGCCCATCACCATGACAGGCAAGGTTAAGATCTTTACTGTTGGAAAGCTATTAACTACCCTCACTGGAAGGTAGATAACAGCTGGAAGATTTGAGTTTTATACTGAAATAGATCCTGGTAGCACTATTTGTAAAGCTCTATTTTAGTCTTATTTAAGATTTTGGCACATCAACAAAATGTGTTATTGGATCTCACTGGAGGCCACCTAATATCCGTTCCTCTGCCTTGATACCAGGCTTTACTGTCAATAAAGAATGTTGTTGGTTGGAGTATAGGCCCAACACCTGTTATTGTTCTTATAGGAAAGGTCCATTGGTGTTTGAGGGCGAAATTTATTGTGAGATAGGTAATAAATGGATCGGGTTTCACAATGTTTTTCAAGGCCAACCTACTAAATTGACTAACTAGTTCAAGCTGTTTGACGTACATATCTACATCGTTGGCAAAGAGATAGATAGATAGAGAGAGAGAGAGAGAGAGAGAGAGAGAGAGAGAGAGAGAGAGAGAGAGAGAGAAGGGTGGGTGGAGAGGGGTAATCACCAACTTCATCTGATTTGACGTTTCCACAAATTGGTTTCCAAATATGTTTCTGCCTGGATCTGCCAAACACATTATTAAAGAGAGTTCTGCCTACCTACCCAGCCGCTGTCCCACTTACCAACCCTTCTCTCTCTCTCTCTCTCTCTCTCTCTCTCTCTCTCTCTCTCTCTCTCTCTCTCTCTCTCTCTCTCTCTCTGTACCATCCCACCTACTTCAAGGGAGATGTGTATTAATTTGTATATATATTTGTTCATGTATTTATTAATGTACTCATTATTTTTAGTTTCCTCCTAAGACCTCCATCAAGCTTAAATTAATACCCCCAAGACTCGCCTCCGAGATTAATTAGTTCATTTTTCGATAATAAAATTGACACCTAAATGGTAGAAAAAGTCGAAAAATCTCGAAACTAATGGGGCTAAACATGAAGGGGAAGGGGATCCAGAAAAAGCCATCCTCTTAACAGCGTATTCCCCCCCCCCCACCCCCACCCTGGCACACACACACACACACACACACACACACAATCAACACCTACCTACCTTTCTATCTTTCTCCCTATTTTGACAGTTTATTATGGCTATCATTAGAAGATTTTATACAGCTTGGGTAAGTTCTGTACAGAGAGTTATAAGGGTAAAGACTATCTCAACACTGATTTCCACATACCTTTCCTAATCTGAATAATGTCGTCTAATAAAAATATCCAGAAAACAAAAACAAATGCATAATCGGATCTTGAAAGGGCTAAATGATGACTGTGTCAATGTTATCATATAGTAGCTTACCAGGTTCTTGTGCAGGGTGGGACTGTACCTGTATACCTACCTAGTTACCTACATACCTACCTATACCTACCTCCCATTAATGAGATAGATGCATTAATAACTATGTAGAAGAAAAAACAAAAAGAGTGTAAAGAGAACATAGGGATTCAATCGTAGCATTTGAGGAATTACATAATGAAAATATAATATTTCCTCGCTAAAAAATTAAACTTCATCGACCTTCATTTCCCACTTATAAGCCCAAACCAAACAGAAAACATCATATAGTACCTAATTGTAAGACTCTCTGTCTGTCCGGTGGTTGAGAGAATATACCTCCCTGTTTATTGTGTTGATATTAGTTTGATGGTGTGTGTATATATATGTGTGTGTGTGTGTGTGTGTGTGTTTTTTTTTTTTTTTTTTTTTTTTTTTTTTTTTTTTTCTATATTCCAACTTACTTCCTCTCGGGCATAGGCTGAGAGACTTAACATTCACCGCTTTACAATGAACAGTGAAGCCCGTGAGGTCTTGTTCCAGTCTAGGGAGTGAGACATGTGAAGCACGTAGAGTACAACGAGCACCTGCCATCTTGCCTTTACATGAGGCACGGTGCTCACTCATGGCCCGAAACGACCCCATCTCTGAAGCCACCTCGTTCCCGTGCTTCACTGTTTCACCCCTACACTCGGACTCTCACACTTACACCCACACAACGCCACCTGTTGAGCAGATAACTCACCAGGCATTGCACCCCTATAGCATATTTTGAATATGGGAATATTCATACAGTGCTATTTAATCAGGGAACAATGAGGGTATTTTATTGACGTTTCGGTGGGCTTGTGGTAATGCACTGACACCAGGTACAGCACAAATTCCATCCCAATAATATCTTCCCATTGATACATCGGGATTTGAACCCGGGACCTTTGGATTACCAGGCCAGTGGCAAGACCACTCCACACACCTGTGTGTGTGTGTGTGTGTGTGTGTGTGTGTGTTGTATGGTTAGAGAGCTGTGGATCTGTGTTCGGACAATTGCCGCCTATTATCGTCCATAGTATGGACTTTAATTCATTCACATTTTTAAAATGTCTCTATCTCATCATTGGTACATTTTTGGACATTGTTAGTTTAGATGTTTTTACTTCCTGTACCCTGTATATTAGACCCTATAATTTTGATGGTGCCGTTTTCAAACAATATACTATATATATATATATATATATATATATATATATATACTAGCCACAATGAAATAATCAATAATATGATATACTAAAAAGATTAAAGAGTATCGGGAGATATGGAGATATAACACCCGGTACACCATCCCTCATCTGAGGTAGTGAGGGGATAAGGTGTGTGTGTGTGTGTGTGTGTGTGAAGGGGGGGTTAGTGCAATGGGTGTTGCTAGGAGAGCGAACATCCTCCGTGCCAATTATAGCTAACGAGGAAAAGTTCACCCAGTTAACAAAGGATAGGTGACATACGGTAGTTTATATTATTAGTATTATTAGTATTATTACTATTGTATTATTATTATTGTTATTTTATAATTGTTGATGTTGTTGTTTTTGTTGCTATTATAGTTGCCATAATGTATTATTGCGATCATTTCTACCATCGGCAAAACAAAATCAAAATATATATATATATATATATATATATTCATTGTAGTTGTGGCATAGTCAGTAGAGCGTCCGCTGCTGATCGAAAGGTCGGCGGAGCGTGCCCGCACTGTCAAAACGTAATTGGTAGATGTTGAAATAACTTTGAACAGTTGACAGAATGAATATAAACACCATATGAGGAGGAGCACTATATTGACAACGTTTTGCAGATATCACCTGAAGAAGCGATCTGCGAAACGTTGTCAATAAACTGCTCCTCTTCATATTATGGTGTTTATATTATTGGTAGATGTCAAGCCCGGGCAACTTGACGCGTTACGACCCCCCCCCCCCCCCAATCCCCTTCATCCCATGTGTGTGTACTCTGTTAAAATGGGTCCTACGGCCATTGCCATGTCTGGCCAATTGTGGTCCGGAAAATTATAGATTAAATCTATATATGAATTCAGCCATAGACTACAGTAGATCTGGACTGGACACGGAAATGGAACTTTGCAGTAAGGGACCCCAAATTGGAGTTCCATTTTCGTGTCCAGTCCAGATCTACTGTAGTCTATGATTCAGCCGCCTAATATAATTAACTCTCAGTTGAGTTGGCCATAACCATGGAAGAGAACTCGAAAACATTTCCAGAAAAAATATATCGATTTAATATTGCCGAAAACAATATGTTTGTGCGATCCATCTTAATGCAATAACTAATTTGACATTTCACAATTATGTACTATGATGACTAATGGGGTTAAGGGGAGATAGGCCAGTTTTCTATACGCCCTTTTCCCTCATGCTAAGCTCATTAGTTTTCAGATTTTAAGATGTTGGCCCCATTAGTTTGGCGACTTTAAGAACTTTTGCCCCATTTTTTTGTCAATACTCAAACTTTTCGCGTCATTTAGGTGTCGATTTCTTTTCCTGGCGAGCGATAGAGAGCCTGTAATATTAGAGAAATTGGCCTTCCATTTTTCCATCGAAAAATGTACAAATTCATCTTGAAGGAGGGTCTGGGGGGGGGGGATATTTAAGCTTGATGAAAGTTTAGGGTGGAAACTAAAAATATGATAAACAAAATATACTGTATAAATAATAAACAACATACGCCCATCCCCCCTTAATGTATTATAATAATCCAGGTGTCTTATTACTGTCTGATACAACAATAATATAATTGTCCAGGAACATGAAATTACATATATAGTCATTCTTACGGTGTGTGTGCGTGTGTGTGTGTCGGTAATTGCTGACAGTGTGTGTTTTCCTTTCCAGTATTAGAAAATATGCCAATGCATGTACGGCAAATGGCAATAAGATGAACATTCATATATACTAAAAGACTCACAAACACCCTCACAGATACACACACACACACACACACACACACACACTTACACACACACACAGGAACACACATGCCCAATGACATACAATCAAACACAAACAAAACACTTACAAATTACCTAGCATAAACCCTAGAAAACTTCTCTCAAACAAGGTCACAACGATTAAAAACTAATATTTCATAAAACAAAATGTTATACCAATAGCAAAATAACAAATGCATGAAATACCGCCACGCTATTCCATTTGTAAACGGACCATATAAACAATACATGACCTGATCCCGTTTTTTTGCAAGCAAGTGTTTGAAGTGGAGTTACTTTTTTGTTTTTCCTCTATGTATTGTTGGCAGTGTTCAGGCTGGTGTTCTGTCTTTGGCACTATTGTCTCCACCCGTGTCTTCTTTCTCGCTCTCGCTCTCTCTCTCTCAAGATTTGGCCGCCTGCTTCACGACGCAGTAAAGGATTTTCGGAGAAAAAGCAGAGCCAACCAAAGACCAACAGGGACAAGGTTCGAGGCCCGAGGATCACCAGGGATGAGGATCGAGGCGCGGGGACAACGATCGAGGACCGAGAACTACCAGGGACGACGATCGAGGACAGCGAGAACGGAGGACCACCAGAGACAATGATCGAGGACAGAGAGGACCGAGGACCACTAGGGACGATGATCGAGGACACCGAGGACCGAGGACAACATGGACGAGGATCGAGGACTGAGGACAGACAGGTACATAAATATAGATTCGACCAGAACCAAGAATTGGAATAAAGAGCGTTCCGTGAATTCCAAATCCAAAATTTTAAATGTTTTCTATGCAAACGCTCGTAGCATTCACAATAAATTTTCAGATTTAGAGGAACTAGTGTTTACAGAAAACTACGATGTTATTGGCATAGCAGAATATTGGCTCAATACAGAAGATAGAGACTTTTTAGCAGAGTATTCACTTCCCGGTTATGTAATGCTTGAGAAAAGCCGAATAAATAGAAATGGAGGTGGCGTTTTATTTGTTATCAAAGAAAGTCTTAGCCCGGCCCTCTTATCAAAACCTCAAATTGTGAACATCGACACATCCTTTGTACTAATAAAAAATAATAAAGGTACAAAAATAATACTTGCATTAATATACAGACCTCCAGCTCAATCAGTGCAAACTGACCCAAGAAATTTATGAGCAAATTGCAGACTTAAGTAACTTGCAAGATACCGTCATTTCTGGTGACTTCAATTTACCTGTGACGAAGTGGGGAGATAGTATTACTTCCCACCCTGGACAAAACCTGTATGCAAACTTACATGAGAGTTCGCTATATCAATTTGTTAGATCTCCAACCCATAGAAATAATGTCCTTGACCTTGTACTTGCAACAAAAGAAGAATTGATAGTGAATTTGAATGTCGGTGATGAATTAAGTAACAGCGACCATCGTACGATAACTTTTAGTTTAAAGTTTACTAGTAACGAACAAAATAGCATCACCGAGAAAGTCCCTAATTTCAAGAAAGCAAACTTTTGTAAACTTAGAGCAACGTTTAAAGAAACTGACTGGAGCTTTCTAATTAACAAAAACGACATAAATACATCTTGGGAATCATTCGCAAACACTTACCTAAAAGCAGTGGAAGACTGCATGCCATCGAAAATCTAGCGTACAGGCCATGATAAGCCCAAATGGTGGAATAAAGATATTTCAGACTGTCTGCTTGCTAAAAAGTTTGCTAATGATAGATTAAAATCCTCGCAAAATTACGAAGAACGAAGAACGGGTGAAATTTGTAGAACTACGACGCAAAGCCAAAAAGTTAATTAAGCAAAGTAAAAAGACCCTGGAGTTGCATGTTGCGAATCAAAGTAAAACAACCCCAAAATAATTCTATAGTTATATCAGAAAGAAGAAAGTAGTTACTTCAACTGTAGGACCGTTAGTCGATGAAAATGGAGAATACACCACAGACGAAGTACCCGGGGAATCGAGAAACTCTTATCTGAGGTAGACATCAACAAAGCGACTGGACCATACCCTGCAGGATAGGCGAATGCTGCCATTCTTGCCCCTATCCTGCAGGTTATATTCTCACAGACCATTGACACCGGAGAACTTCTCCATGACTGGCTATTGGCAAACGTGACTCCTATTTTCAAATCCGGAGACAGAACCCTCCCTGTTAATCCTTTCACGCACATATGACGCAGAGGTTGCCAGATTAGCAATAAGAAATAGAGTTCTCTCACTCTTATAATTACCTCTCCAAAATTAGTTTTCTGCCCACAGCTAACTCAAAGACAACTGCAGAAGGTTGAAAAACTAAACTAAAGGTTTCTAAATACCCCTGATGGTAACAAAGGCTTTAAAGTATCCCTAATAGGCTCAAAATCGCGTCATATGTCGGAGAGGTGTAACTATAGACCCGTTTCGATTACCTCAGTTCCTTGCAAATTTTTAGAACATATCATCCACTGACATTTAATGGACCATCTAGATAGGCAAAATATACTGACTGACGCACAGCACGGCTTCCGGCCCAAACGGTCGTGCGAGAGACAACTACTTGTGACCACACATGACATTTCTCAAACCCTTAACGACCTCAAAATTTGACAAGTTGACGCCATAGTACTAGACTTTGCCAAAGCCTTCGACAAAGTCCCTCACCAAAGACAGTTAGCCAAGTTAGATTATTATGGCATCCGAGGACCACTTCATCACTGGATTAAAACATTCTTGACCATTCGGGATCAACGCGTTGTTCTCGAGGGTTCTCATTCTTCCACTGTCTCTGTAACTTCTGGGGTCCCACAAGGCACTGTCCTGGGTCCCCTACTTTTCCTTTCATACATAAATGACCTCCCACTATCGCTTACTTCTACTACTAGACTTTTTGCAGATGATAGCTTAGTTTATAGACCATTTACTAATAGGGACGAGTGCCTTCGACTACAGGATGACTTAACTGCGCTTGAAGAGTGGGAAGCCAAGTGGCAGATGACATTTAGACCGGACAAATGTCACCATATCCGTTTCACCCGTTCAAATAAAATCATCCCATTCTCCTATTAAACTCCATAGCACATGTTTGGATACTGTTCCCTCCCACAAATATTTGGGGGTCCACATCTCAGCGGACATGAGGTGGACCACTCACGTTAGCAGCGTCAGAGCAAAGACTAATAGGGCCCTTGGCTTCCTGCGCAGGAATCTCACAAAGTGTAACGCAAACATCATAATTCTAGCATTTAAAACACTTGTTCGGCTACACTTAGAATACTGCGACACCGTCTGGGATTCACACACTCACAACAATATAAATAAATTAGAGGCCATACAAAACAAAGCTGCAAGATGGATCAGACGTGATTACAGACACACTACATCTGTCACTTTGCTCAAACAAGACATTAAACTCGACCCACTTGCAACAAGAAGACAAATGCACAGACAACAGATGTTATATAAAATCACCAACAACTTAGTAGACATAGACAAAGATATATATTTACACCCTACAAGTATACGATTTACGAGACGCAGCCACAACCTAAAATACCACACATATCAGGCAAGCACGGACATATTTAGACAATCATTTTTTCCCCGCAGCATCCAAGAGTGGAATCACCTCGCATTTCATGTAGTTAATAGCCCCACCCTTGATTAATTTAGAACTAGGATCACCAATCATTACATCCCTAATCCTGATCCTGTCCCCAACCATTAGTCCTAAAAAGCACAACCACCCCATATCATGCCGCCCGAGAGCGGCCCTCTGCGGGGCCCTCTGCGGGACCCGCAGAGGGTTTATTCAACGTAAACGTAAAATTGAGTAATGCCCTTAATACCTTCTTTGCGTCAGTTTTTACAACAGAAGACCTCATTGACATCCCTACAGCATCGCCGATTTAGATAGATAATTCTGATGTTCTAAGCAATATCACCATTACAGAGAGAGAAGTATTGAAATGTTTAGATAAACTCAAGGTAAATAAAACGCCCTGACCTGATACAATCTCACCTAGAGTTCTAAAGGACGCTAAGGATGAGCTCTCCAAACCACTGACATTGCTATTCAATAAATCCTTGCAGTCTGGAACTATGCCTGATCAGTGGAAACTAGCTAACGTAACACCGATATTCAAAACAGGCAGCCAGTAACTATCGTCCAATTAGCTTAACCTCAGTTGTATGTAAAATGCTGGAAACGCTCATAAGAGACAGACTCGTAAATCACTTAGAGGAAAATAACATACTTATAGATACTCAACGCGGCTTTCCGTAACAAACGTTCCTGCTTAACAAACCTCTTAGACTTCTTCCACGATATCCTCAACCTCTATGATGAGAGTAAAGCTGTAGATATTATATAGCTTGATTTTCAAAAAGCCTTTGACAAAGTTCCTCACAAACGTTTACTTCTAAAACTAAAAGCGCATGGAATACAAGACAGTGTGTTGAAATGGATAGAAAATTGGCTCAGCGACATAAAGCAAAGAGTAATCATAAAAGGTAAGGCATCTAAATGGACCAATGTAATTAGCGGGGTAACCCAGGGATAGGTACTGGGACCAATTCTCTTTCTAATTTACATCAACGACATAGATGAGGGTCTCACCTGTACAATCTCAAAGTTTGCTGACAATACAAAAATTGCAAATAGTGTACTCTCAAAAGAACAAGTAGACGATATGCAACACAATCTAGATAAGTTATGTTGGGCCCATATTTGGCAAATGAGTTTCATTGCGGATAAATGTAAAGTACTACATATTGGATACCGAAATGAGAAAACAAACTACTCGATGAATGACACTCAGCAAAGACTGTAGACAGAGAAACCGATTTGGGAGTAACAATATCGAGTAACCTAAAACCGAGTCAACAATGTTCAGAAGTCGTTAAGAATACAAACAAAATAATTGACTTTATAGACAGGCCATTTGAGCATAAATCCAAAGAAGTTATCCTAACTCTTTACAATTCCTTAGTCCGACCTCTTCTGGAATACTGCGTTCAATCCTGGTGCCCTTATTACCAAAAAGATATAGACAAGCTAGAACGAGTTCAACGTAGAGTTACCAAAATGATGCCTAGCCTAAAGAACAAACCATACAAGGAGCGTCTTAGAGAATAAAATCAATTTCCTTTAACCCAGCGCAGATTAAGAAGAGACTTTAGGGGAGCGTCTGCCATGTTTTTTTCAAAATGGTCTGATCATTTTTTTTATGCAGGTGATAGATACCGCTTCTAGGAACAACATATCCAAAAATGAATCAAATCCAACCAATAGTTTTTTTGCTACCTCAGATTTTCGCGCTGTTTAGCGAATTTTCAAACCTCTTAAACTTTGTTATTTCTGGCACAATATTAATAACTAAGATATCATTGGAAAGAGAGAAGAATATAGAGTACAATGGTCAGACGGAGTTTTGATACACAATTTAGTTTTGCCGTTATATGAATAATTAATTTGTGCAAATTCCGGAATTTGCAAGAATGAATTATATCCTCACAAGTCATACCCTCACAAGGCACAGTAAACTAGAGGGGCACTCAGTAGAGCGCATGCCTCCGCTTACGATGGCTGGTTCTTTGCCATCAATATCATAGGCCTAAATTTTCTTCTGGATCAGGGTTCCAGGATATGACCCGGATTGCCTCGTAAATCGAATCACTTCTTCCTTGGTGCATATCCTATCGTCTTACCAAATTTCGTGAAAATCTCCAGATCGCCTCCTAAATTGAATCCCTTCTTCTTTGTTGCATATCCTATCTACTCACCAAATGTTGTGAAAATTGGTATATAGATTTAATAGATATATTGTTTGCAAGTAAAACAAACAGACAAACAGTGATAATGCATGGATCGCCTCCTAAATTTAGTCACTTCTAAATTGTGCATTTCCTAACTACCCCCCAAAACTCATGAATCTCTGTGCGTAACTTTGTGAGATATTTTGTTAACAGACAAATACACAGATAGACAAACAAACGGAGGCGAAAACATAACCTTCGTCGAACGTCGTTGTCAGAAGTAGTAATTACGCACAGGAGCTAAACACACACACTTCCACATATAAATGACATGCACATACTAAAAGCGCATACATGTCAAGTACTTCCTCCCCCGTCCTCTCTCACTCTCTCTCTCTCTCTCTCTTTCTCTCTCTCCACCGTACACAAGAGACATGCAGATATCACATTACGTATACCTACCGGCATATTGGTTATACACACACAGATAACATACACACACACACACACACAACGAACAATGAGAACGCACACAGGGTTCAGAAGACATGCTCACAGGACAAACAGATGAAAATACACACACTGAGATACGCAGCAAATGTATACACACACACACACACACACACAGTTACATACACTGTGCTTTCATACATTACAGTTTGTTGAAAACAGCGAATGTATTTTTATGTCATGTCGGTGTGCTGATGATTAATGTTGAATCAAAGTTCTGCATTCATTGATTCACAATAATTACCTCCTCAGGAATCGAACTTAAGTCAGTACAAGTTCAAGTCTAGTTCCATAACCACTCAGCTACACCTCCTGTATAGTTTGGCTTATGTGTTTAGTTACTTAGTTAAAATAGGACTTCAGGGGCTATCAACCCTTCTGGATTATTAAGCCAGCACACTGTAAGTCAAAAATAACATCAGGACTGAAGCCACTTTTCGGGAACTCCAGGCCCTTGCTTATTTGAACTGTATAATGTAGTATAAAGATAATTGAATCATATGTCCTGATAGTAAGTAATTCAAGTATAATCAAGTATATCACGAACTTTGAAATAGTTAACGTACTGTGGGATATTTAAGGTATTTTACGAAACATTTGACATTAAATTTTATGAAGCATTTGATTTTGAAGAAATGGATGACTGATGCATTTTATTTTCTATGAAACATTTTACATTATGAATAAGTTTACTTTTTATGAAGCCATTGGTGCCGTATGAAGCATTTGACATGTTATTGAACCATTTAAATTATCATGAAGCATTAGACATATTATGAAGAACTTGATGAATTACGATGCATATGACAAATTATGAAACATTGGTTATATTTTAAAGCATCTATTCAGTGAAACGTGACGCAATATGAAGGAATTAATGATATATGAAGCAATTAACGCATTATGAAGCATGTTATATATCAATGAGGATTTTTACGTATATCATCATTTAATACAAACATAACTTACACCGTTATTAAAAGTAACACTACAAAAATATAATAAGTTTAGCAATGATTTTCCTCGGTCATGGGATTCAGTCATTCACATGGGTACAATACAGGTTCAGTGCTAATTCAATACATTCAAAATGGATTTAATACAGATTCATTACAAGTTATATGTAGGTGTAATACAGGTTCAATAAAGGTTCAATACTGGTTCATTACAAGTTTTATGTAGATGCATTAACGTTTTTACTACCGGTTAAATACAGTGTATTCATTCATTGGAATGACGAACATTTAGACGAAATATGATAAAGGTGTATAAGTGGATGAAAGGGCATCAATAAGGAGAATATTAATAAAGTATAAAAGCTGATTAACTGCCAAATATCCCGTACAAATAACTTCAAATTAGATTAGTAGCACTTTAGAAAAGTTATAGGTCAACATTGGTTTAGAATCAGCTTAACCCTTTCACGCATTTATGACGCAGAGGTTGCCAGATTACCAATAAGAAATAGAGTTCTCTCACTGATAAATATCTCTCCAAAATTAGTTTTCTGCCCACAGCTAACTCAAAGACAACTGCAGAGGTTGAAGTAACTAAACTAAAGGTTTCTAAATACCCCTGATGGTAACAAAGGTTTTAAAGTATCCCCAATAGGCTCAAAATCGCGTCATATGTCGGAAAGGTTAAGAACGGTAGAAAGTATTAAGCCCAAATTGAATAGCTATACTGTATGTCTTACAAGGGATCTGCCTCGGCTGGGTCGCTCGACCTTGTGCAGATTACCGTGTTATGTACAGTGCACCCCCAGTAAATGCGCCTATATGGGCTGCAAAATGCGCCGCATTCACGGAATCCGCATATTGTGGAGTTAATAATCAATGGGAATAAATGCTTATGGTCACACAGCCCCTCCGAACTAACCCCTTTTAGCCTACCATACACCCAATAACCATTTATGAAAGAAAGATACACTTTAAATTATAAATTAGTGGGTGGTAGGCATATTGTACTGTACTGGGCATGCGTTACCGCTCCCAACCCACCATCTATCGTCCTCATTTTCGGTAGGGAAGTACGTATTTCCCCTTGAATCAAAACGGCCAAACCGCATATACAGAATTTCGAGCCGCATTTACAGAGTCCTTAAAATATATTACTGTATTTCTGATTAGCCACCGCATATAGGGAATCCGCAATTACTGAAGGCGCATTTAGTGGGGGAGCACTTTTACTTATGTTATTAAGTTCAATGCAGGTAGCATATTACAATCTTAATGCTGGTGAAAAACACTATACATGTACATATGGGTGTCGCCGAACTATTCTCCGCGCCCGTACATTAATAAACCACACACACACACGCGCACCATACACACACACATACCACTACCAGCAAGTCACACGTAATATAGTCACAGGCAAACTGTAAAACAAAGGATGTACTGCATGCCCGCAATAAACACATTACTTGTTAGTAAAGCACACACACAACACTTACACTGGGCAGGCAGGAATATACCCCCCCCCCCTCCCCCCCACCCATATATGCACTTACAAGTTGTCACTATGTATAAAATCCCTAAATATGAAAATACACGTAGACACACTAGCGCGCACACACATACACTAACACTTTTAAACATAACGTCCATATTATATATTATTATGTTCTCTCCACCAACCAACTTTACTCCTAAACTCGATTAATGAAATTAACAAACACATGTGGCAGTCCGGGGATTCGAACCCAGGACGCTCATACCCAAAATCAACACACTTATGCATTGCGCCACGAAGATACATACACAGGCAGACACGCTCGCACACATTACCGATCACATATTTATTTGTTTTGTTACTCTCTTTTACACACACACACACACACACACACACACACACACACACACACACACACACATACACACATACGCACACACACTTACTATAATAATGTAAAATATATAATCCCTCTTATGATAAAATACACAAATCCAAGCTCAGATTAAAATAGATGTAATCTACTGTAAACCCTCCAACCGAAATAACTCCATCCAAACAAACACTACCTCCAATATACACTTTGTACACAAACCCTTAACCCCTTCAATACGGTCACAGGAGGGATTATATATATATATATATATATATATATATATAATATATTGTATTAGTTCAAAGATTCTGTAGTTGAGGTTTCTTGGCAACAAAGAAGTTCAATTACAAACTGGAAAGCATAGAAAGTTACACAATCTTCGCATATGCTTTAGTGTCATCAATAAGACTACTAAGCATTAATAGTAATACCAAGAATAACCTAAAAGAAAGTTGATCAAGTTCGTAGTACAGACAATATACAACAGCAACCAATCATAATTACGGATGACATGGCCTCTGTGGCATATTGAGGTTATCATCAATCGCTATATGATTGTTGTAACTAATCCACAATATTATTTATAACAAGTAAAAGCTTTTATACCTTGCCGGACTAACCCTTTCAATCTGTGATGACTCTCTTTACTTTTCAATAAGCCATGATTAAACTGTTGTATTAAGATTGGGTGAGTGCTGGTCCTATCCAAAATGAGGTTTGGCATCCTCTACCTAACCTTAGCCGGGTCTGTCTCTTTGGCAGTCCTACTTTTCCTTCTGGGGGCAGGGGGCTAGGAATCCTTCTTCCTTTGTAATATTCACCTACTAAACGAGACAAAGTAAGAGGAGAGGGAACGCCAAAGTGGTCCCGACACATAAGAATTGGAACTTTAAATGTTGTTTCTGTTCGAGCTTTGTCTCTAGTCTGCAACATGCACTTATGGGGTATGTGCCTGACTACATATACATACATACTATATATACATAAAGCTTATGAAAGACCTGTAGAAGTCAGAAGGTTAAAGCAAGATGTGTGTTACTCCTATGATTCCCTAGAGGCCCTTACTAAGCAGAACGAAGCCGTCAAGTGATTTACAGAATTACTACTTAGTACACTATCCAACTAGTTCCACAACAACTACCAACATCACCACCAATATCATCACGACCACCACCATCATCCCTACCACCAGTACCACCTTAATCATCACCACTATCCCCTGCTATAAGTACGTTGGCCAGAAATCGTAAACCCTAACCTCTGTAATTCAAAAAGAACTAGAGCAAATGGGTTGAACATTATTTTCTACACCTATTCCATGGCTAACCCTTCCCATATGGTAGCAATATTAGGTCGATTACTCTAGTTGTTTGTGAGTTATAGAGGTTAATGGTCAAGCGTGTTGGCCTACTTATTTAAAACAGGGTGTAGTACCACCATCACTAGCACCAAAATCCCCATCACCGCCATCACCACAACCAACATCACCACCACCAGGTACATATACTTCCACCATCACAACAACAACCACCACAAGCACCACCACTAACCATTACATACAGTATATCACCACCATCACAACAACAACCACCACCACCACCACCACCATCACCATCACACCACCAACAATAACCACCACCACCACCGGCGGATGCCCAATCCCGAAAGGGGTTGAAATAGGGGAGCTATCCCCCCGCCAAAGGCGGCTCTCTAGGTCCTTTCCTAGCTAATGCTGAGAGCATTGGGTTCTAGTCATGTGGTGATGGGCTGGTCTACCAGAGTGAAAGTTCAGCATTCTCTGCCATACCCATAGATTATTCTGACTGTTCCTTTTACTTATCTTAGATCTCAAGTGGCGGCGTCTCTTCCGTGGATTAACCTCCCTACTGCCAACTCTCGAGGTTGGCAGGCTGGGAGCCAAAGCGTCACATTTTTTCCTTTGCGCCTCAGTTTTCCCTTCATAATTGCTGAGGGGTACAGGGTCTTGGGTGGGGCTTCGGTAGCCCGGGCGTTTCCGCGCCCTCCTCGGCTCCTTGCCTGTGAGCGGCTTTGGTCACCCAGGCTTTATTGTGGTAGGCAGGGAGGGTTCAGTAGGGGCGCTCGGTTATGGCCTTGGCCTTGCTCGAGGCCTTGGGTTTTTCGGCCAGGCAGCCTGGGGAACAGCAACAACAACAAACCACCACCACCACCATTACACCAACAACAACCACCACCACCACCACCATCACACCCACACCAACAACAACCTAGTTCACCACCATCACCATCAACTGTGTTAGTTCTTACACTCTTTCCCAAGTCTCATAAATTTACTAATCTCATTATGCAAAAAGGGGATGGTAACAAAAATGTAGGCTACTTTTACGATCTGCCGCTCTCACTGAGCTTTGTATACTGGCTCTGGCTCTGGCGCTCTCTCTCTTTCTCTCTCTCTCGTTCAATATAAACTTAATCATTACCAAATTATCAAACCAAATTTGACCTACACTGTTTATAGACAACATCTATCCACTCCAACAATGCAGAACATATAGATTGTTCTTTACACATTACATACACTTTTACCTAGGTATCATTGTAAGGTAAATATTCTATCATAGTTTCCTTGGGGATAGGTCTGCCGTGAAATGGACTGTACAATACAGATGCTATTAGTTAAGAACATTTACATACAACACATCATCCAAAATAGGAAATGTTAATGAACGCTCCATACCAAACCAATATGTTCTTGCTGCAGAGCAAAGCATTACCTTGACTATTCACTCTATAGCTTCCGTGAATGTCTGTTTCTTTTCAACTGGCGGTAAGTTGCAAAGTTCCCATCAAGATTACATTGTTATTTTGAAGATATTGTAGTGAAATAGGGTGCTAATTATATAAACTTGGTCTTAATATGATGCAGAAACAGTGTAGTTATATATTTGTCCACTAAGTATCGACCAATTAGCTGCTAAGGGATTCAGTTTATCGCCAGCTGAAAAGAAACGGAGTATAGTATCCGATATTTCAGTCAAATGAGTAACATCTGATATTCTGGCGGTGCGCTCAACGGTGCGCACCCACTTGATGGTGGCGAATTATAGCTTACAATTGACGCAATAGATAGATGTTAAATACTCGGTAAACAATGAATTAGTTCAGTTGTGTCACAAATTTAATCCAGTGTTATGTCTGTCACCAGGCTAGCAAAATGGGAGTATTGGACAATTTGTTTTAATAATAGAATCAATAATACACAAAGGGACATAGGAATATTAGATGAAATTATATTGGTTTGGCCATTTAATTTCTTCCAATGACATAATATGAATTGTAAATCATAACTTTATGTTGTATCTTTAATAATAAGGACTAAACATAAGTGATTCGGTTTTAGGATTGGTACTGAAAATGTTCGTTTGCAAGCTTGTCTATCATGGCTTATATTTAATTGGTGTACTCATAAATTATATAAGTTTACTCAGCCCTCGGAAAAATGTATCGATTTTGGACAATATAATAAGACTGAGACTTGTTTTCAATACTGCAAAACATACACATATATCCAGCTATTTTTCTAAGGTGGTAAAGCATTAGTCTTGAGCCCGTAACTAACAAAACCTAGTCAGCTAAACGAATTATTAACGTTGTTATATAAATATAGTCCATGTGGTGTGTAAACTGACCAGATTATATTATCCAATTGATTTATTACAATAACAAATCTTATATTAACAGTTTTCTTCCCTGTGACAGTTTACATGAACACAGAATGTGTATATAATTATCAAAAAATTAAAGGTGACATGACATTTTTAAAGGTAAAGGAAAACCCCCCAGGAATCTATCGAGGTCACTCATAAACTTCCCAATCACCAGTCAATAGAAAGGATTACCTGTTATTACCAGAACCCTACTTATCATGAGTTCATGATTATATACCAAACTTGCTATTATGGAAAACTCTGAACCTTTCCTCTCCCAAATAAATTATACCGGCAATAAAACATAACTGTTCATGTGGCTAATTCTAAAACGTCCCTACTCCGTAATAATGTACCTGACAATATTACCTGCTCGTGTAGACAACCCAGATCCCGGAAAGTAGACATATTGCAATGATGGTTATGTATAATGGAACCAAGAAAATAAGTACTGGACCCACCCCATAGACAAGGCTGGCTACGGGTCATTTGTTGTTATTATCTACAGAGTAAATTTTGATAGCACGTACAACATTATTTGTATTGCATTATCTTGAGTATTTCAAAATCAACATGAGATACTTTGTGATCTAACACAATACTTATAATATTCAAAGCAAGAACATACCAGGGTGAAAATACGTTATTTGCATTAAATAACACGTAAAACTATCTGGAAAACGCTTTATGTGAGTATCCTCGTCGAATGTCAATACTGAAATCTGGGTGAATCCGTTCTTGGGGGCGTATCGGAAACCAAAGGCGGTGTCCTGTTCACGATATACGAGAGGTGGTGAGCAATGATTATGCACTTGATAAGCCACGAGTATTGGTATTGTTGTTGTAGTTCCTACGATTGCAATGTTAGTGGCGGTTGTGCTGTTGCTGTTGCTATATTTTAACTAAAGCGATTACGTTTTTCTTTTTCTTTCTTTTGTTTTAATTGTTTTCAGGAGAAGAAGCGGCTTAAGATGGGCCGGTTTTCTGGACCACTTTCTCCCTCATGTTTATCCCCATTAGTTTTCAGATGTTAAGATGTTTGCCCCATTAGTTAGTAGATTTTAAGATCTTTCGCCCAATTTATTCGTCAACATTTAGACCTTTCGTGCTAGTAAGGTGACGATTTTTTCCATGGCGAACGATAGTGAGCCTGTAATGTTGGAAGAACCGGCCTTAGGCCGGGACATTTTTCTACCGAAAAATGTACAAATTAATCTAGAAGGGGGATCTAATGGATGTGTTTTTTTAAATTTGATGGAGGTCTAGGGAGGAAACTAGACAAATAATGAATACATGCAAAAATCGCCCAAAAAGTGAACCATCTCCCCTCAAGTTTTACGCTAGCCGAACAACGTATCCCAAGTTTGGGGTTGCCACTCAGAGCCCCGTTGGCCGAGCCGTTCATGCACGTGATAACAAAACAATACATTAGTGTGGAGATGTGAACGAAAATACAAGCAGGCAGGCATCAACAGAAGAAGCGACTTTTAGATATATATTATTTGTGTTGTTGAATTGTTCATGTGTAATACAAAGAAATACGATGGAATACGAATAGCAACAAACAAAATAGTTCTAGCGAGACTGTTAAATTAAGGGCTGTAATATATACTGCATATACATATACGGTAACTATATATATATATATATATATATATGTGTGTGTGTGTGTGTGTGTGTGTGTTAGTAAAATTATCTCGAATACAAATGAACAGATTTAAAGATGCTAATTCATTCAGTACCAAAGGACACTATTAACAACGGATGATGTCCTCTCACGCATTATAACTCTTTTACTTTCCAAAAAAACAGAGTGCGTATTTCAGGTTGGCTGCTATTTCGTATAGATTCAGTGACTTTACACGCATTTTTTTTTTTTTTTTTTTTTTTTGTATATGTGTATGCATCCAGTCGGAGGCCTGGTATCATCTATACATAATTTATAGCATTATTGTTGATCATTATACATATCCAATTGTCTTTTACAAATGGACCTTTTTGTGTTAGTGTGTCTTTGTAATAACAATGATAATCGGATAATTTCAAGCTGGCAGCCAATGAAGCTGAACATACACAGACTAAACCTAGATCTTATGCTAAGGAATCAACAGATTGATCATGGCTGCTAACGAGAGCGTTTACATACCCCCGAGGGAGTAGGACGTAGGAACCAAGACCAATAATATACCAGGTCATCCCATACAAGGGCATATTTGTGCCCCGCTCACGCACGCCGTCACACCGTGTACACGCGTACAGACCTTAGAGGAGGTTGCCAGACAGTGATACACACTTATTTACCAGGCTCAGTTATCGTGGGGTAACAAGTCAGACAGGTCATCTCTAGCTGTTGTCTCCAGTCATCTGAATAGAATGTTCCAAGGATAACAAAAAATGCCTTGCAGTTGTGCAGTGGTTGGGTGTACTCAAATTTGACAAAAAAGTGTAATTGGTAACTCGTCAAGTGAGTTACTAATTTTCATGTCTCCAAAATAATTAGTCTTTCATCTCATGCCTATGCCAAGGCAACCTTAACTGATATACTAAGCTATCACCTGTAGTGTTGGAACTGAAGTGCATTGTAATTGGTATTTGCATACAGTAGCATTAAATTAATTTGGGGCGTTCAGTACATTGGAAGTGTTTGGCAAGAACACTTAATCCACTTTCTCTCCTCTACCCCATTTCTCTCCATGAAGTACCTTCCTTGCTTGCTGGCTCTGAGGGTTACCAGGTCTTCCTTTTTCACACAACATTGGGTTACATTTGAAAACATTTAGACTGGTGGATGGGCGGGAGGTCAATGGGAAAACAGCTAAACGAAGCTCGGCTACTTTTAAGCTTGAATCTGAAGGTTTTGGGATGAGTGAGTAGAGGATTTGCCTTTCTAATCCCAGTCAATCTGGCAACTCTGCCGCGGCGGCCGAGTGTTGTCATTAGCTAAAATACTTCCCAAATGTCTGAGAAAGTAGCCCAACAATAGCCCAATCTTACTTTATTTTCTATCTTCTGTTAGCATCAAGCCTAGCTGACAGGATATGTTTAGTTATTTGGCTTGTTTTAGGTATTATGCTATTACAGTGTTTTAAAAAGAACCTAAAATTATGTAATCTTTCGAAATATTTTGACAACTAATCCTCAAAAGTAGCCCAAATGTGCTTGAAAACTCGAACCTCGGCAACTCTGACTGAGGCTGCTGTCCTCTCTCTCTCTCTCTCTCTCTCTCTCTCTCTCTCTCTCTCTCTCTCTCTCTCTCTCTCTCTCTCTCTCTCTCTCTCTCTCTCTCTCTCAACCAAATGGTTAGGAAAAACTTTATTAACATAATTGAGCTATGCCAACTTAATTTGTAAATACATTTTAAATTCAATTATAAACTTTGTTGTAGGCCTATGTCAATTAGAGAGAGAGACGCCCTAGTTGCTGAGAAGAAAGACTGGGAAAAGGAGAGAAGTTCTCTATACGAGGAAATTCACATTTCTTATGTTGGAGCTACAGCAACTGCAAGATATAAGTTGGGTAACTTTTTTTCATCCACTCAGGTTGAGTATTTCGTAACAGGAGCTCCAGTTAAATACTGGTATGAAGATGACAACAGTGAAGCTTTGACCCTTCGAAGCTTAAGTCCAAAAACCTATCGATATTTGCTATTTCTCTCCGATAGAGGTGGTAGGGGGATATAGGCTGTGGGGGGAGTGGGGGGAGTGGAGAGAAAAACTGGGGGGTGGGCGGTACTCTCTCACAAACTCGGTGTGACGTCAGCCATCTGCGCGCCACCACAGTGTGGGATGACCTGGTATATTATTGGTATATTATTGGTCTTGGTAGGAACGAGACTTTGTGGGCCCCTAGAGTCTAGTCCGTTCAGACCTAGCTTTCACGGCCAGGGAAAGTTGTTGAGAGAAACTTTCCCTGTCGGCGCCTGGGATCGAACCCCCAACACCAGAACCAACACTCCCAGTACAGTGACTAAGCGAGCTCGGCTACGATAACCAGATCAAGATATCTTAAAATCTTGTAATCGGAATTGAATTAACCTTGGAAATTAACTTAATTCAGTCTTCAAACACATCTATCTAAATGTCGGTTGATAGTAAAACATTCCCCGTCCGCCATAAAGAAGCTCAATTTATTTAGTTACCGTTAACACTTTCAATCAGATGTGTCAAGTTTGTATATATTCTATCTTTTTTTTTTTTTTTTTTTTTTTTTTTTTTTTTTTTTTTTTTCTATATTCCAACTTACTCCCTCTCGGGCATAGGCTGAGAGCCTGGACATTCACAGCTGTACAATGAGCAGTGAAGCCTGTGAGGTCTTGTTCCAGTCTAGGGAGTGAGGCATGTGAAGCACGTAGAGTACAACGAGCACCTGCCATCTTGCCTTCACATGAGGCACGGTGCTCACTCATGGTCCGAAGTGACCCCATCTCTGAAGCCACCTCGTTCCCATGCTTCACTGTCTCACTCCCTACACTCGGACACTCACTCTTACACACACAACGCCACCTGTTGAGCAGCTAACTCACCAGGCATTGCACCCCTATAGCATATTTTGAATATGGGAATATTCATACAGTGCTATTTAATCAGGGAACAATGAGGGTATTTTATTGACGTTTCGGTGGGCTTTGTGGTAATGCACTGATACTAGGTACAGCACAAATTCCATGCCAATAATATCTTCCCATTGATACATCGGGATTTGAACCCGGGACCTTTGGATTACCAGGCCAGTGGCAAGACCACTCCGCCACACCTCCCCTACCTTCAGACGGTTTCATTTAACCTAGGAAGTCTCTTGAAATAAAATTTAAAAACAAATATCAGCGCCCCTTTTTTGGCTCGCACAGATCCTTCCTAAGTTTAGTGATATAGTCTTAAGCTATCTTTAAAAAAAAAAAAAAAAAAAAAACGAATTGGTGTCATTTGACAGGGTTAAGGGGAGATTACCACTTGAGAGATTTTTTTCTGGATCCCTTTCTATCTCATGTTTAGTCCCATTGCTTTTGATATTCTAAGACGTTCGCCCCATTAGTTTGGTGATTATAAGAACTTGTGCCCCATTTATGTAAATTTTAAGACCTTTCGTGCCATTTAGGTGTCGATTTTATCCTGGCGAGCGATAGCGAGCCTGTAATTTAAGAGGAACCGGCCTTTGGCCGGGAATTTTTTCTACCGAAAAATGTACAAATTTATCCTGAAAGGGAGTCTAGGGGGTGTAATTTTAAGCTTGATGGAATTCTAGGGAACAAACTAAAAAGCTCCCCTTACCTCCGTGTTCAGTATCATTATTATACCGGGATGAATAATTTTGCCTCCGCAAATAGCAATGTTTTGTTTAAGCACTTTGTAAACCCCTTCTGTACCGGCGACGTCTTTTTATTTAAATGCAAGCTATATTTAGAAGATTGTATTCAGTTTAAAAAGGGCCTCAAGCACGAAACAGGATTCTAACTATCTCACTTAACCCTTTCTACTACCACAGATCCTTCTAAGCTGCACAAAAACGTGTAAATATAGTTAGAATAGAATTTAAAAACGTCGCCGGTACAGACACGCTTGCCGTGATGATGCCATCGACTTCCTCGTAAAACCGAATTGTCTCTGCAGCGACTCTAAAGTGGGTCTTAGTAGCCGCCTCACTGCAGACCGTTTTTAGGACAGTTGGCAATCTTAAGGGGGAGGTAGTTGGTTTTTCTCCCCCATGTTTAGTCCCAGCAGCTTTGAGATTTTAAGATGTCAGTTCCATTAGTTCGACGATTTTTGCCCCAATTTCTTTGTCAGTATAAAGACCTTTCGTGTGTCTATGTTTTCCTGGCGAGCGATAGCGAGCCTGTAATCAGCCTTCGGCCAGGATATTTTTCTACCGAAAAATGTACAAATATATCTTGAAGGGGGGGTCTAGGTTTTTGTTTTCTTTTTTAAGCTTGATGGAGGTCTAGCAAGGAAACTATATAGTATATAAATATAATATTACTGTACATACAGTAGACCAAAACAATAACCACTACCTTCTTAATACAGCGACGACTGTAGTGTTATTCATGTTTCAACTGTACTAACTCCTTCAATATATAAAAGGAGAATTCCAAATAGATAAAGAAAAGAAAAACATTATGTTTTTAGGAGGATGGGGTATTGATTAAGGGGGGTCACCGGCTTTTGTTTGATCTTTCTCTCCTTTTCTCTCTTTCCCTGGCTTGTATCCATTCGGCCCCATTCAGCCAACTGTTTTAAGACGTTTATCTCCATCTAGGTGTCGATTTCTTCCCGGCGAGCGATAGCGTGCCAGCATTGTATGGAGAAATTCGGCTTCGCCGGAGAATGTTTTCTATCGAAAAATTTACACATTTACCTTGCTGTCAAAACAAAAATATATACTGTATATATGCTGGCTCGCTACCGTTCGACAGGAAAATATTGACACCTGGATGGGGGTAAACGTCTTAAAACAGTAGGCTGAATGGGGCCGAATGGGTACAAGCCAAAGAGAGCGGGAGAGAAAGAGAAAAAAAGCAAAGCGGTCTCCCTTAAGAGAGAGGGCGATATTCTGCCATAAAATTCAATGACCGAGAGTTACTGCATCGTAACCAAAATACGTTTAAGCTCGTAAGTCATGTTCCATAATGTAAACTTAAATTAGCTCCTACTAGAGGAAAGTAAAATGTCCTAAACAACTGCATATTATACTTTTATAGTCACATCTTATTGTTTCGTAGAGATTATATATATATATATATATATATATATATATATATATATATATATATATAGAGAGAGAGAGAGAGACCCAGGAGTGTATCTCATAGACATGTGATAAAGATTTGCTGGGTTACCTCACTGTTTCTGTTTGTGTCTCACCTACACAGAGGATCATCCAGCTGGCTATCACAAACACCGCCTCCTATTCATTGCATTATTAAAGTGACTAAACGAATACATCACACTTCTTCCCAATACACACACACACACACACAAAAACACGTTTAAAATAGAGACTATTCTTCTTTAACATTGGTGGAGACTTTTGCCATATATATCAATGGGGCTTACGCCGTGACAGCACAGAGCTGTGCCCACCCTCTGACTCCACTTTGGAGGGTCTTTCAGCATTAATTCTCAAGCTGCAGCAACGAGGCCCATTCAAAGTAGCTTGCCATTTGTTCAACTATATATTACATGAATTTCCATGAGGTCTCCTCCGGTCAGGGTTCTCACCTACAAAAAACACAACATAAACAGGGTCAACTTTAAGGAGTAAGGTCACATGCTTGTATAGCTGAAATAGGCGTTCGCAGACTATGCACCTAATATGTCTTAAATCAGTTCAAGAGAATAGGTGTTGATCTGATATATGGTTATACCAACAGTAACTCATGATCCTCAAAAGACATAAAGTACCCAAGGAGTTGTGGCGTCTTTCCAATTCACCGTTCCATGTTCATGTCTCACAAGCATAAATTAATACACAGAGTACTAGCGTTTTGAAGATTAGCAAATTGATCTTTCTGTTTTGTTTTTGTTTTTTTCTATGTGATTGAGTGAGGCAAAAGGCATAACTGCCTATAGCGAGTGCCTCCCCCATAGTTGAAAGAGTGACAGGGCCAAAATCAAGGGACGTTCGAGCCAAAATGCCTGGACACACGGAGTTTGAAGCAATTTAAGTCATAGGAAGAGGGAAAGACTGATTCTGGGAGAGAGTTCCAGAGCTCAGATGTTGAGTAGAAGAAAGTTTGAGAGTAACGTTTCACTCTTGGGTTGGAGAGTTGCACAGAGTAGGGGTGGGATTGAGTTGCAAGACGGGTACCACGTGCCCTACGTAAAGGAGGTGGTATGCACTGGGATAGCTCTGAGGAACACTCAGAGGTATTGACATCGCCGAGATGATGAATAACATTATAGCTTGACCCACCACTGTTCTGAATCTCACTACCAAAGTATGTGAATATGTCCAAGACCTATATATTCTTGCTTTATGCATGTACAACCTACACTGCCTTACCCTAACAGCCAACAAATGCTTAAACCTAAACTTAGGCCAAGAAATGTTTAGACCCAGGGTCACCGATTCCTCATGTAGTGCCTCAAGAGCTAGTGTGAGAATCTCTAGCGACTCTGCTAGGTTCACTGCATCAATCTCTAGCGACTCTACTAGGATCACTGCATCAATCTCTAGCGACTCTGCTAGGATCACTGCATCAATCTACAAAGTTAAGGTTAATGATTTCCGCTCAATCCATACGAGTATTAAAAAGCGAGGGTGCCAGAACACATCCCTACCTTGCACCCCTGAATTTACCGTGATGAAGGGAGAGCTAGTCTGCCCTCTACCTTTTGCACTACACTACTCTCTCTCTCTCTATATATATATATATTTCAATTCTATGTTATTGATGGAGACAAAAGGCAAAGCTGCCAGTAACAAGTGTCTCCCCCAAAGTTGAAAGATTGACAGAGAGCCAAATTCAAGGTACATTCGAGTAAACATTTCTGGACACACGGATCTTGAAGCAGTTTAAGTCATAGGATGAAGGAAAGATAGACTCAGGGAGACAGTATACAGCCATTTTCACACATTAATCATCATCAGTAGAAAGTGTATTTTATTACTTAAGGGGGGTTACCGTTTTTGTTTTATCTTTCTCTCCTTTTCTCTCTTTCCCTGGCTTGTATCCATTCGGTCCCATTCAGCCAACTGTTTTAAGACGTTTATCCCCATCCAGGGGTCGATTTCTTCCTGGCGAACGATAGCGAGCCAGCATTGTATGGAGAAAGCCGGCTTCGCCGGAGACATTTTTCTATCGGAAAATGTACAAATTTAGCTTGCTGTCAAAAAAAAAAAAAATACAGTATGTGCTGGCTCGCTACTGCTCGCCAGGAAAATATTGACACCTGGACGGGGGTAAACGTCTTAAAACAGTAGGCTGAATGGGGCCGAATGGATACAAGTCAAAGAGAGAGGGAGAGAAAGAGAAAAAAAAGCGAGGGGGGGGGCTCCCTGAAATTACATTAAATCCATAGACTAAAGCCTATGGCAAGAGGGTTAGAATGAAGAAGGAAAAATGGACACATACATAAAAAAATACACATATAAAAAAATGGACACACATATACAAAAATGGACATATATAAACAAATGGACACATATATAAAAAAATTGACATATATAAAAAAATGGACACATAAAAAAATTGACACATATATACAAAAATGGACATATATAAAAAAATGGACACATATATAAAAAAATGGAAATATATAAAAAAACGGACACATAAAAAATTGACACATATATACAAAAATGGACATATATAAAAAAATGGACACAAAAAAATGGACACATACAAAAATGGACATATATAAAAAAATGGACACATATAAAAAAATGGACATACAGTATATACAAAAATGGACATATATAAAAAATGGACACATAAAAAAATGGACATATATAAAAAATGGACACATAAAAAAATGGACATATATAAAAAAATGGACACAAACAAATGGACACATATATAAAAAAATGGACACATACCGTATATAAAAAAAAACAAAAAAAAAAAACAATATGCAGCAACGAACAGACAAATAGACAGGAAAATTAACTAAAGCCGGTATCACACGAGAGCTTGTTTAGTCAACATTCGATAATCAACATTTTTCTGGCAACATTTCTGGATTAATTTGCACTGGTATTGGAAACTAGGCTGATGGTAGATGAATTTACGTAACCGAAATAGTTAAAATGTTGACCTCATAAGCTGCCAGACCAGTGTTGAGGGAAAAAGCGCTCGTGTGATACCGGCTTTAATACACACCCAAGCCAGACAAGAGGATGGGGCTATCATTAATTATATAACCCTCTGGCCCCGGGATAATGGTGGGAGGGACCTGTAGTAAAGGTGTCGATATACAGTACTCATTAGTCCAACATCACAGTCCTATACCTACAATATATTACCGATAACATTGCCAAGTTGTTAAGGGGAGGCAGACCGTTTTTCTGGACCCCCTTTTCTCCCTAATGTTTAGCCCCACTAGTTTTGAGATTATAAGACGTTCGGCCCATTAGTTTGGCGATATTAACACCTTTCGCCCCATTTCGTTTTCAATTTTAAGACCTTTCGTGCCATTTAGGTGTCGATCATTTTCTGGCGAGCGAAAGCGACCCTGCAATTTTAAGAGGAACCGGCCTTTGGCCAGGAAATTTTTCTACCGAAAAATTTACAAATTTATCTTGAAAGGGGGTCTAGGGGGTGTTTTTCTAAGCTTGATGGAGGTCTAGGGAGGAAACTACAAACATATATGAATAAATGAATTAATAGACCAAACAAACGGCCAGTCTCCCTAAGAGAGAGAGAGAGAGAGAGAGAGAGAGAGAGAGAGAGAGAGAGAGAGAGAGAGAGAGAGAGAGAGAGAGAGAGAGAGAGAGAGAGAGAGAGAGATACAGGGATTTGCATAGATACACTGGTCACACAAATACCACTGAGTCGGCCTGGACGTAATAATGAGATAGGTAAAAAAAAGGCCTTGTAACCTACGACCTTCAACTAACTCTTATAGTTTTGTATCCAAATTAACTGAATACATGTTGTACAGCCCAAGCTTGGATATATATTAAGTACTAAATATTGTTTCTGAGTGCTGGAGATCAATACTGCACACCATTTTGTAAAAGATTCTGGGAGCACAACCCCCTCACCACCCTTCCTGAGAGCCTAGACGTGTGTGAATTTGTATTTTGATTTTGTGTGTTCATTGTTTTCTGTTGTGTTGTCCCTATTCTGGCTCTGTCTTGAGTCGGCTACCCCCTATAAAAAAAAAATAAGGAAAACTGGGGATTGGGCCTGAGTATATAGAATAGAATTTTGTAAAAGAGTCAACATTATAACCCTATATAGCGTAAGAACACGATGCTTCTTCCTGTAACCAAACTGCCTCAGAACACCAATTTTCTTCTCTATTTCAATACACTGTTTGGAAATATTTAAGGGGGAGGTAGTCACTTTTTCTGGATCCCCTTCTCCCTCATGTTTAGCACACTAGTTTTGAGATTTAAAGAAGTTCGTTCCATTAGTTTGGCGATGTTGAGACCTTTCGCTTTATTTCTTTGTCAATAGTAAGACCTTTCGTGCCATTTAGGTGTCAATTTTTTCCTGGCGAGCGATAGTGAGCCTGTAATTTTAGAAGGAACCGGCCTTAGGCCGGGAAATTTTTCTATAAAAAAATGTACACATTTATCTTGAACGGGTTCTAGGGGGTGGTTTTATTTAAGCAATATGGAGGTCTAGCGAGGAAACTCAAAAATAAATTAATAAATAAATATATAGATAAAAAAAAACAAGCATTATTTATCAGAACACAAAATTCCTTTCCTTCTCCAGTTGTTCCCAGGCCGTTAAATTCGTAATAGACACTAGAGCTAGGCAGACTTGGAATGTGCTGGACCGATAAATGCCACACTGCAATTCTCCAAGTTCAGTTATATCTGTTATGTGTCTCGTGGCAGTTACCCAACTTATGCAGATCGGTGCAGAGTTGTTCAAGTTTCTCAAGCTTGCTCACATTGTTATATCATTTACCAACTTGGAAATCCAGAGAGAGAGAGAGAGAGAGAGTGAGAGAGAGAGAAAGAGAGAGGGAGAGAGAGAGAGTAAATTCAGCCAAATTCCAAGTACAGAACAATGAGTCAAAATCTTTGGAGGCAAGGTGTTTGAAGATATATGAAACTTAATCTAAGACAAACTCTATCGTGTTTGACGATAATTACTATAGTTTTGCCGTATTCGTAGCTAATTGATGTTATACATTAGCTGTTTAATTACAATGAAGAAGAACATTAGTACATTACTCTCACCACAATTCAAACCACATGGTTCACTTTTTTTCGATTTTTTTAATGTATTTATTATTTGTCTAGTTTCCTCCCTAAACCTCCATATTAAACTTAAAAGAAACATCCATTAGATCCCCCTTGTAGATTAATTTGTACATTTTTCGTTAAAAAAAAATCCCTGCCGAAGGGCGGTTTTTCCAAAATTACAGGCTCACTATCGTTCGTCAGGTAAACAATCGACACCTAAATAACACGAAAGGTCTTAATATTTATAAAGAAATGGGGTGAAAGATCTTAAACTCGACAAAATAATGGGGTAAACATCTTAAAATCTGAAAACAAATGGAGATAAACATGGGGGGAGAAAGGGGTCTAGAAAAAACGAGCCATCTACCCTTAAATATCATATTAACTGGCTAGGAATACAGCAGAATTATCCAGTAGTAATTACCACCTACAATAATGGGGCTTGTCTAGGAATACGGGCCAAAGTCAAGCGGAGAGAGAAAGAGGTGACTTGAAGTTGTGTTCCATGGCATGTTTGTTGTGTAAAGGAAGATGTTGAAGTTGTTCTATATTGTGTTAGTTGTGTAAATGAAGATATTGAGGTTGTGTTCCATAACTATGGTCTATTCGCTGTAAGTAGGCGAGAAATCATGACCTCTATCCTCTGTAACTCAAAAAGGGCTAGAGCAAATTGGCTGTAAATTTCCACATCTATTCCTTGACTGACTCTTCCCAAATGGTAGAAATATTAGCTCGATTACTTTAATCGTGTTTTAGTTACAGAGGTTAGAGGTCGTGATTTTTCGCCAACTTACAGCGAATAGACTATAGTTGGTTGTGTAAAGGAAGATGTTGGAGATGTGTTGGATAGCCTATCAATGTGTCGTAGGGTATTGAGACACAGATGGCTGGAGTAAAGTAGGAAAGAAGAGCAATTGGACAGAACTGTGTATGCTATGAAGTACTGGCGGAACTGAGGCGGCATATGTGCTCTGTGAAAGTTATTAACCCTTGCAGGGCGGGCAATGCACACCGGGTATTGTTTTGAGATGTTTTGTATTTCCCGCCGAAAAACTGGATCCGGGGTGACATTTAGTGGTCATTAGCAGATCTACTCACTACTGGAAGTACCCCTTCATACTCTCAGTATCATCCGAACCTCTGCTATATATTCACATCAAACAACTCGTTTAACCCTTTGAGTACCAGCGACATGTTATATTATATTCTAGCTATATTTAGACAATATTATGCAGCTTAGCAACAATCTGTGGTAGTCAAAAGGGTCGGTTGAGATAGTTTGAAGCCTTATTATTACTAGGGGTCCTTCCTAAGCTGAATATAATCGCCTAATAGTGTTCAGAATATGCTAAAAGGACGTCACCGGTACGGTACTGTACGGGTTAAACACTTGCCCCGCGTAGTGGAGCAGCCAGTGGCCTCATCGACCCCAGCCAGGCCGCTGCTCGCTCATTTTACTGGCCTTAGTGATAGTGAGTGACATAGACAGAGAGCTGCAAGTTTCATTGTTGTCTAGTGGGAAAAGTGGTAGTGAAAGCGCGCCCATTTCTTTGTCAATATTTAGACCTTTCGTGCTATTTAGGTGTAGATTTTTTCCCTGGCGAACGATAGTGAGCCTGTAATGTTGGAAGAATCGGCCTTTGGCCGGGACATTTTTCTACCGAAAAATGTACAAATAAATCTAGAAAGGGGATCTAATGGATGTTTTTTTTTAATTTGATGGAGGTCTAGGGAGGAAACTAAAAAAATAATGAATGTATGCAAAAATCGCCAAAAAGTAAAACCATCCCCCCTTATTTAAAATACCCTCATTGTTCCCTGATTAAATAGCACTGTATGAATATTCCCATATTCAAAATATACTATGGGGGTGCAATGCCTGGTGAGTTATCTGCTCAACAGGTGGCGTTGTGTGTGTGTAAGTGTGAGAGTCCGAGTGTAGGGGGTGAGACAGTGAAGCACGGGAACGAGGTGGCTTCAGAGATGGGGTCGTTTCGGGCCATGAACTAGTGAGCACCGTGCCTCATGTGAAGGCAAAATGGCAGGTGCTCGTTGTACTCTACGTGCTTCACATGTCTCACTCCCTAGACTGGAACAAGACCTCACGGGCTTCACTGTTCATTGTAAAGCGGTGAATGTTAAGGCTCTCAGCCTATGCCCGAGAGGAAGTAAGTTGGAATATAGAAGAAAAAAAAAAAAAAAAAAAAAAAAAAAAAATGGTAGACGTCCTTCCTAAGCTGAATTAAATTATCTAAAGGTAACCGTGTCCTTGCATGCATGTGATTATGTGTACTGTATGAGCACAGCATACTCTGTGCAATATCTCCTTTAATAGATATTTTACTAACATATAGCATCGACTCCAGCATTATTGCTATAGGATGCAATCCTACAGGTTTCACCAACCCTCTCGCAATTAAACGTGAAGAAAAGCTTTGTTTATACCATAGCTAACAAAACGTAAGAAACTAAATATTGGCATATGGAAAAGAAATATACATTACTTAGTTCAAAATATTGCCGAAATATTAGCTTATTTTGGTGAGCAATGCGTCGTGTTTGGCTATGATAAGACATGCATCTCTTATTAACAATCGTATGATTTAGCAAGTAAGGAGGATGGTGTTGCGTGCCCCATATTGAATTATGACTAATAAACTCTGTGTTAGCATATCAATTAGTACCTGATGTCACTAGTTATATATAGATAGCATGTATCATATATTGAACAGTGTATCAAGGGTTTTACTGAGGTAAAGCACAGTCGGTTGTACTCTTTACTCTTCCATATAGTATGGCATAAAAGACAATTGCATTCAGGTTCGGAAGGACTTTTGAAATACGAGATAAATTTAAATAGTATTGACCCCATTGTTTTCTAGTGAGCCTTGTTCAGCTGAGTAAAATTATCTAGAATAAACAAGACTATGATTAAGATTCGCCGTCGTGTTGCAGAGGATAACAATATGGCTATACTGAAGTCTGAAAAAAACTATTTGCGATGACGTTGAGAATATACAGTAGTCCTTCTTCTGAAATTATGATTTTATCCATGGATCTTGTTTATTTTGACTTCTTGGTGGTTGAGAATTTGTAACCCAGACTAGCTTTCCAAACTTCGGATCAGAACGGTAAGTCGTTGGTTTCCTGCCCCCTTTGGGAGTGAAGGATGTACTGTTCGGTATAATATAATTAATGTATCTCACTCCCAACACCAAACACCTTCCAATAAAATTAATGAAAGCATGTGATCTTCCTGGTAATTTCGGTGTGAGTGTCCAAGGGAGTCCTTGAAGTGCCGCATGTATTTTTTGATTTCATTAATTTTGAGTTTATAAGTGAAGTTGGTTGGTGGAAAAAATATATAATACCACATACAGATTTTAAACACTAACAGTATGTCAGGGTCCAGAGAATATATAGCTGTGGCTTCATATTCTTGGTACAATCACGGCTAAAAGTATTGTCCGTGGTTGTCCACTCTATTTCGAACAGGTTTAACTTGCAGAGAGGTATTGTTCTGAAAATATATCCAACAGCAACTTTGAACAATTGAACAAATTAACAATTCGGCCGATCAAGCCCTCACTGTCAAAATGTTATTGGTAGTTGTCAAGCCCGGGCAACTTGACCTAGCGATTCGTGACAAAAAAAAAAAAAAAAGCTTTGAACATATCACACCGTCTCACCTTCTCAAGTAAAACAAACTCTTATATAGTACTGACAATTCCTAGGTTCAAGTAAGACTTTACGTAGAATGCATCAAACCCACTATTTGTTTTTGATGGTGACCGGTCAACTCAACCAGTAGACCATTTCAACCAGTAGCTCTCAACCAGTGCCAAATCAACCAATACGGTTAGGTTAGGTCAGGTCAGGTTAGGTTAGGTTAGTACTATATTGTGGCACTGGTATGGTTGGTCTGGGTTAATTTGGCACTGGTTGAGAGCTACTGGTTGAAGTGGTCTACTGGTTGAGATGACATGGAACCGTTTTTGATAGGTGCACTAATCCCCTGTCCAACACCAACAATATTGCATATTATTCCAGTGATACGGCTGGTCCACTCTTTCAGCACCGTGCGACTTTAAGGGGGTACCGTAGTGGTTATTCCAGTGATACGGCTGGTCCACTCTTTCAGCACCGTGCGACTTTAAGGGGGTACCGTAGTGGTTATTCCAGTGATACGGCTGGTCCACTCTTTCAGCACCGTGCGACTTTAAGGGGGTACCGTAGTGGTTATTCCAGTGATACGGCTGGTCCACTCTTTCAGCACCGTGCGACTTTAAGGGGGTACCGTAGTGGTTATTCCAGTGATACGGCTGGTCCACTCTTTCAGCACCTTGCGACTTTAAGGGGGTACCGTAGTGGTTATTTATTGGCCTATATATTAAATGATTTAATTATTGTTTGTATCCTCGCTAGACCTCAATCAAGCTTAAAAAACGCCCCCTAGACCCCCTTTAGAGATAAATTTGCAGATTTTTCGGTAGAAAAATGTCCCGACCGAAGGCCGTCTTCTCTAAAAATTACAGGCTCGCTATCGCTCGCCAGGAAAAAATTGACACCTAAATGACACGAAAAGTCTAAATATTGACAAAGAAATGGAGTGAATGGTCTTAAAATTTCAAAGCTAATGGGGCTAATCATGAGGGAGAAGGGGGTCCATCAAAACGAACCGTCCCCCCTTTAAGCCTGGGTATAAATATCACGGTCCGTGTAGCAACCATTAAGGGGAGACTGGCCGTTTGTTTGGTCTATTCATTCATTTATTCATATATTATTTTAGTTTCCTCCCTAGACCTCCACCAAGCTTAGTAAAACACCCCCTAGACCCCCGTTCAAGATAAATTTGTACATTTTTCGGTAGAAAAAAAATCCCGGCCGAAGGCCGGTTCCATTTCAAATTCCAGGCTCGCTATCGCTCGCAAGGAAATAGTCGACAGCTAAATGGCACGAAAGGTCTTAAAATTGACAACGACATGGGGCGAAAGGTGTTAAAATCGCCAAACTAATGGGCCGAACGTCATATAATCTCAAAACTAGTGGGGCTAAACATTAGGGAGAAGGGAGTCCAGAAAAACGGTCTGCCTCCCCTTAACCCGCGGACATACAGCCGCTGTTCAAACTTCACAATTTCAGCTTCATTTACCTTTCGGGGTATGAGAAGATAAAACCTTCATTAAAATAGAACAAAACTTGAATATAAAGGCGTCGTTCGTAGTGCAACTCACTTTTTCTTTTATTTGTACTTTTATCTAGAAAGATTTACCAAATTTGAAACGAGAAGCTTGAACAAGTGCCATCTAACTTCACCCAAATCAAACCAAGCAGTTGAACTGGGCCAAATTTAGGTTGGATGGTCAAACAGTCCATATTGTTTTTGTTCTATATTCCAACTACTCCCTCTCGGGCATAGGCCGTGGGCCTGTATATTCAACCGTGCATTCAACGGTGAAGCCTGTGAGGTCTTGTTCTAGTCTAGGGAGTGAGACATGTGAAACACTTTGAGATGCAACCAGGCCCCGCTATCTTGCCTTCGCAAGATGCACGGGGCCCGGTTGCCCACCCACGGCTCGAAGCAGCCCCATCTCTGGAGCTGCCTCACCCCAGTGCTTCTCTATCTCACTCACTCGCTAGACTCAGACTGAACAGTCAAATTTGGACGTATGACAAAAATGTATCAGATCAACCATACCAGCTGAGTGATCAAGTTGGTCGGATTGGTCAAATTGTGGTGAGCAATCAATTGGGCAAAAATCACTTCCCAATTGATAAATGCAGTCAAATTACGCTGAGTACTTGAATAGGACCGATATTTTGGATCTAGTCAAATGCTAAAATTTTCCAAAGCAATCGAATGGGGCCAAATTTGACGAAATGTTGATACTCATTGAATACAGTCACCAAATAGCATACGAATGTGTTCGTGCATTTAGGAGATAACAGCATGTCAAGCCACCAGCAAACTATTATCTTAATCGGTCAAGTACTTACTGAGAAATGTTGCTGACAAATAGACAGACAGATAGACGTGCAGAAACCCACCGATAATCACGTAACCTCCAGCAAAAACATGGAGGCGGCAAACACAACTTTTAAGGGAGGTCACCTGCTTTATTTTTTCTTTCTCTCCTTTTCTCTCTTTCTCTGGCTTGTATCCATTCGGCCCCATTCAGCCAACTGTTTGAAGACGTTTATCCCAATCCAGGTGTCGATTTTTTTCCTGGCGAGCGATAGCGAGCCAGCATTGTATGGAGAAATCCGGCTTCGCCGGAGACATTTTTCTATCGAAAAATTTACAAATTTAGCTTGCTGTAAAAACAAAAATATATATATGCAGGCTCGCTACCGCTCGCCAGGAAAATATTGACAACTGGATGGGGGTAAACGTCTTAAACAGAAGGCTGAATGGGGCTGAATGATACAAGCCAAAGCGAGAGGGAGATAAAGAGAGAAAAAGTGAGGTGGGCTCCCTTAAGTGACTGTACACCCTCGACTGACGGCTGAGGCTCATACATACATACATACTATACATAGCCTACATACATACATACATACATAATATACATAGCCTACATACATACTGTACATACATAATATACATACATAGCCTACATACATATATAATATACATATTGGTGGTGCTCGGACAAAACAGGCCAAGCGATCATAACAAATAATTCAGCCATGTGTCTGAGTGAGTGTCTGGCTCTAGGGGTTCGTTCTCTATATTGTACGTTCTTCCTTTAGCTCTCGCTCTCGCTCTCGCTCTCTCTCTCTCTCTCTCTCTCAATATAGTGATTCAACAGGCCAACTACATGAATCGGACAATATAATGGCACGTACGCTAATTTGACCCAATATTCACGTGGTAAAAACACCCAAACATGCCAAATCCATGGTTAGTCCAAGAGAGTGAAGTTCTCAACAGATTGACGAAGTGACAAAACAATAATAAATATATAAACAAATAAATAAATATACAGGGTCATATTCTCTCTAGATTCGTCTGGGTGTCTGAAAACTAGGATCTGCTGAATGTGACCCCAATCTTTATGGGTTCCTTTATTTATAAATTATTATTTTACTTAAGCGTTGTTTCCACATAGCGATTTTGATTAGTTATTTTGTCTTTTTACTGTGTTCGTATAAGTTTTGGTTTGTTTATTTTGCAAGTTTTACATTATAGTTTATGAGTGTCCCGAGAATTGCGGGCCCATTACATTGATATCTATAATTATAATAATATAGCTGTTAAAAGGGAGACTAATATATAAGATAGTCGACTACTTGGAAATCCACAACTTAATTGGGGATTCCCACTAAAGACGCAGGTGACACTTAAGGGTGGTCACCGTTTTTTGTTTTTTTTATCATTCTCTCCTTTTCTCTCTTTCTCTGGCTTGTATCCTTTCGGCCCCATTCAGCCAACTGTTTTAAGGCGTTTATTCCTATCCAGGTGTCGATTTCTTCCTGGCGAGCGATAGCGAACCAGCATTGTATGGAGAAATCCGGCTTCGCCGGAGACATTTTGCTATCGAAAAATTTACAAATTTAGCTTGCTGTCAAAACAAAAATATATATATGCTGGCTCGCTACCGCTCGCCAGGAAAATATTGACACCTAGATGGGGGTAAACGTCTTAAAACAGTAAGCTGAATGGGGCCGAATGGATACAAGCCAAACAGAGAGGGAGAGAAAGAGAAAAAAAGCGAGGTGGGCTCCCTTAACATGTCATCCCAACTTACTGCTATGTATCCATGTACTGTTGAGTGAGTATGACACATATTGAGCAATAGACATTATTAACGTCGGAGAGAGAGAGAGAGAGAGAGAGAGAGAGAGAGAGAGAGAGAGAGAGAGAGAGAGAGAGAGAGAGAGAGATAAATAAACTCTGACAAAATGCATTATCGTAGGCTACAGTCAAAAGTGAGTTACTGGGATATTAGTTCAAAGGCAACTAATTTGGTCAAATGGTTAACAGGTATACAACTTCAAATAGAGAAGCGGGAGGTGATATACGGGTATATTGGTCAAACAAATCATAAATCAAATTATTCAGAATAACCTAAAAGTGACTAACTTGGAAAAGGAATTAAGTGTTCTGATCAGTTGTGACTTAATGGTGTCCAAGCAATGACAAGAAGTAAAGAAAAAGTCAAGAAATACACCCTCTTTGTCATGCTCTCGCTTCCCATACGTTCCATATGGCCAAACCATCTTAAGGTGTTCCTTTTCACACTTTTCAGCAACATTGCTAAATCTTAACGAATATTGCCAATGTCGGCAGCAACACTGCGTGGGTGATACACGTAAGCTAGAGAGGTCGTTCTGGTTTCATTTTGCTGCAAACATTTCATTTCATCCAAGCACTTGTTTAAATAATCAGGAGTGCCTGAATGAGCCCTAATATTGCGGAAAATTCCCCACACTGAAAGGTTTAACCATCTCACTGTGGGACCTGTTCAGGAACGCCATGGCAATTTACTGCAATTAAAAGCCCATTAAAGTCTGTGGAGACGAGTGCGAGTGAGCAGGAGCGCGACAGGCCCCCGTCCGCTGTCCAGCACGTCTGCCGGGGCACTGACAGTCAGAGACTCAGTCTCACCCCATCTATGGTGAGATACTATAAATAGGTTTGGTTGAGGGAATAATAAACAGAACAAAAAACAACATGTCCGACAATTTTGGGTTCGATGTGTACGATTTGTATAATGGGTGGCTATAGATAGATGGGCCATAGGGATCATTTGTATAATGGGTGGCTATAGATAGATGGGCCATAGGGATCATTTGTATAATGGGTGGCTATAGATAGATGGGCCATAGGGATCATTTGTATAATGGGTGGCTATAGATAGATGGGCCATAGGGATCATTTGTATAATGGGTGGCTATAGATAGATGGGCCATAGGGATCATTTGTATAATGGGTGGCTATAGATAGATGGGCCATAGGGATCATTTGTATAATGGGTGGCTATAGATAGATGGGCCATAGGGATCATTTGTATAATGGGTGGCTATAGATAGATGGGCCATAGGGATCATTTGTATAATGGGTGGCTATAGATAGATGGGCCATAGGGATCATTTGTATAATGGGTGGCTATAGATAGATGGGCCATAGGGATCATTTGTATAATGCGGGTGGCTATAGACTAGATGGGCCATAGGGATCATTTGTATAATGGGTGGCTATAGATAGATGGGCCATAGGGATCATTTGTATAATGGGTGGCTATAGATAGATGGGCCATAGGGATCATTTGTATAATGGGTGGCTATAGATAGATGGGCCATAGGGATCATTTGTATAATGGGTGGCTATAGATAGATGGGCCATAGGGATCATTTGTATAAATGGGTGGCTATAGATAGATGGGCCATAGGGATCATTTGTATAATGGGTGGCTATAGATAGATGGGCCATAGGGATCATTTGTATAATGGGTGGCTATAGATAGATGGGCCATAGGGATCATTTGTATAATGGGTGGCTATAGATAGATGGGCCATAGGGATCATTTGTATAATGGGTGGCTATAGATAGATGGGCCATAGGGATCATTTGTATAATGGGTGGCTATAGATAGATGGGCCATAGGGATCATTTGTATAATGGTGGCTATAGATAGATGGGCCATAGGGATCATTTGTGTATTGGGTGGCTATAGATAGATGGGCCATAGGGATCATTTGTATAATGGGTGGCTATAGATAGATGGGCCATAGGGATCATTTGTATAATGGGTGGCTATAGATAGATGGGCCATAGGGATCATTTGTGTATTGGGTGGCTATAGATAGATGGGCCATAGGGATCATTTGTATAATGGGTGGCTATAGATAGATGGGCCATAGGGATCATTTGTGTATTGGGTGCCTATAGATAGATGGGCCATAGGGATCATTTGTATATTGGGTGCCTATAGATAAATGGGCCATAGGGATCATTCATTATCTTGTCATGATCAATTAAGGGGATGTCTGGATCCCCTTTATTCTCATGTTTAGCCCTATTAGTTTGGCAATCTTAAAATGTTCGGCCCATTAGTTTGGCAAAGTTAAGACCTTTCGCCCCAGTTATTTGTCAATATTAAGACCTCTCGCGTCATTTAGGTGTTGTTGTACTTTTTGTTTTCCTGGTAAGTGATAGTGAGCCTGTATTAAAGGAGGAACCGGCCTTTGGCTGGGAACCTCTACTACCGAAAATGTATAGATTTACCTCGAAGGGGGTGTTGTATTATTTTGTTAGTATTTTGTCTTATATATATATATACTGTATATATATATATATATATATATATATATATATATATATATATATATATATATATATATATATATAGTATTCCTTTAAGATTGGTGGAGGTCTAGGGAGCAAACTGAAAACAAAAATACATTAATGTCATTGAAAATCTACCTGTCTCTACCTGTTTGGCCCGATAAGCATATGCCACTCATCTCAAACTATTTACCATATGAATCCGATACAAGCCCCGGTTGGGTGAATACGGCAAAGACAGTGAATGGAGGAGTGAGTGAGTGAGTGAGAGGTGGAAGAAGGGAGAGAGTGAGAGGAGTGAGTGAGTGAATGGTGGAAAAAGGGAGGAGGAGTGAGTGAGTGGTGGAAAAAGAGAGTGAGTGAGTGATGGAATAAGAGAGAGATTGAGAGGAGTGAGTGAATGAGTGGTGGAAAAAGAGAGTGAGTGGTGGAAGAAGAGAGTGAGTGAGTGAGTGAGTGGTGGAGGAAGGGAGAGAGTGAGAGGAGTGAGTGAATGAGTGGTGGAAAAAGAGTGAGGGAGTGAGTGGTGGAAGAAGAGAGTGAGTGAGTTAGAGTGGTGGAGGAAGGGAGAGAGTGAGTGAGTGAGTGGTGGAGGAAGGGAGAGAGTGAGAGGGATGAATGAGGAAGTGAGAAGGAAAAGAAAAGAGTAAGGGAGAGGTAAGAGGGTGAGTGAAAGCGAGAGTGAACGAATGAATGAATGAGTGAGAGGGAGTGTTCATGGTTAAGAGGCGAATGAACGAGGGGGTGAGAGAGAGAGACAGGGTGTTTGAGTGGGAGTGGAAGTAAGTAGAGTCGAGAGAGAGAGAGAGAGAGAGATGGTAATTAGTGTGTGTGAGAAAGGACAAACTATAAATTAATAGAAATGTATTGCACTAATTCCACAACAGTAAGGGTCTCAAGAATATTAATTAACAGTTTAAGTGGAGATGAGTCGTTTTTCTGGTCCCCCCTTCTTCCTCATGTTTAGGACTAGCCCCATTAGTTTTCAGATTTTATGACGTTCGGCTCATTAGTTTGGCGATTTTAAGACCTTTCGCCCCATTTATTTGTCAATATTAAGACGTGATACTTTGGTGTCGACTTTTTTTCCTGGCGAACGATAGTGAGCCTGTAATTTAAGGGGAACCGGCCTTCGGCCGGGAAATTTTTCTATCGAAAAGTTTAAAAATATGTCTTGAAGGAGGGTCTTAGGGGAGGTTTTTTCAAAGCTTGATGGATGTCTAAGAACGAAACTAAAATAATTATAATATATATATATATATATAAATGAGCAAATAAATACGCCCGTCCCTCCTTAACCTCTTTCATATTTTTACAAAGAAAAAAATATTGAATGTTATTGAAAAAAGGGTCACAGGTCATAATTTGTGGAAGGGAAACTTGAAGAGGGCGAGGGTGAGGGTGAGAGGAAAATTACTGTGAGAGAGAGAGAGAGAGAGAGAGAGAGTGTGTGTGTGTGTGTGTGTGTGAGAGAGAGAGAGAGACACGGAATAGTTAGTATTTCAAAGACTTTGCGGTCCATTCCAGGGAGATACTCAAAGTGGAAAGAGATATGTTGTATAGTACACTACACTCATTGCAGAGTGTGCAACATTTTATCTTATCTCTTATTGATTTGCTCTACTAAACAAGATAAAGATAGAGAGTACCAAAGAAAGCAAGCAACAACAGGTCTACTGATCTATACGAGGCTGCTTAAATTTAAGCTATCAAAACTATTATGCAGTATAGAAAAGATGGCTTAGAAAAGACAAGATATATCTTTTCCAGGCAGAGAGGAAACAAACTGAAATGGTACTCCACAGAAAAATAAGAAAATATCCAATCCAACAAATGAGCTAATGTAGCCAATAGCTCGTTCCCTTCAGTTACGTCCTGTTATTCGTCGATAGACACAGTCAGTCGTGGGTTAAGGGCGAGATATTTAGCTAAGCGATTTTTGAAGTATTCAACAGTTCTGCGTTGCTAGGCATGCCTCTTACTACTCGGTTGAAAAAAAAAAATATTCATGGGAGTGATCTTACAGCCAATCCCTCTGGTGTAATCTGAATAATCGAATGTGAAGTATGTGTTTGCATCCATATTGTCGATACTTTTGATTAGTTTAAATACCTGAAACATATCCCCTTGCAGTCTGCGTTTAGTCAAATTGAAAAGGTTTAACTATTTTAGATCGACGTTCTTCAAATGGCTTGTTTTCGTACAATGGGAATAATTTTAGTTACTCTTCGCTGTACATTTAAAGTTGAGAGAGAGAAAGAGAGAAAGATAGAAAGAGAGAGAGAGAGAGATAATTGAATATGTAGGAGATAGGGTGAGAGTGAAAGGAAAATTGCAAACAATGTAATTGATACACTAACCACACACATGTTATTATTTCAAGAACGGAGGCACGACCTTATGTTATATTGTAAAACATACCTATCTATCTATCTACAGTATTTATACTCAGGCCCAATCTCCACTTTTCCCTTATTTATTTATTTTTTTTTGGGGGGGCGACTCAAGACAGAGCCAGAATAGGGACAACACAAAACACAACAGAAAACAATGAACACACAAAAACAAAATACAAATTCACACACATCTAGGTCATCCAGGAGAAGACCCAGATACCAGGGTCACCAAGGTCCCTCCAGCACTCCCCCGGCCCCCGACCACCCGGAGAGGTTCCGATCTCGGCAGGCAGACATGCAGCAGAGCCGAAGCCACAAGCCAACCCACCACACTTCCAGGCGCACCCTTCATATAAACCGTCTCCCCGGCCCAGGTGCCTGATGGGCTATTATCTAGTCCAACTTGCGCCCGACCCCTTCCCCCAAATGACCTCATCTATTCACTCATCTATTCACAAGCATTCTCCATTCATTCCTATTTATTACCACTTCCCTTGCCTGATCTATAGTAATTCCTCTATCATCCAAAGCTTGTCTTACCCAGTCTCTCCATCTCAATGGGGGTCTTCTGCCCTTCTATCTCCCCTTGTATCTGACTCATATATTCTCTTTGTAAGACTTTCATCTTCCATTCGTTCAACATGACCATACCAGCTCAGCACCCTTCTGTCCACTCTGGCTGACAAATGTTCCTGCTGCCCCACTCTCCTACGTATCTCTTCATTCCTCAATCTGTCTCTATGAGTAACTCCACACATACTCCTCAAGCAGCACATCTCTATCACATCCAGCTTTCTTCTCTCCTTTTCCTTCAGAGCCCATGTCTCAGCACCATACATTACTGATGGCACAACAATTCCTTGATACACTGCACTTTTTACTTTCATTCCGAGATTTCTCGTCTTCCACATACTTCCCATTGCTCCAAAAACTTTCCTTCCTTCACACACTCTCTGTTTTACCTCCATTTCCATACCTCCACTCCTGCTTATTGTTCCTCCTAGATATTTAAAACATTCAACTTGTTCCAATATTTCCCCATCCAGCCTCACATCTAGATTCACCCTACGATCGACCCTATTACACACCATTACTTTACTTTTATTGACGTTCACCTTCAGTTTCCTCCTCCCACAAACCACACCAAACTCTTTGACTACCCGCTGCAGTTTCTCCTCAGAATCTGCCACCAACGCTGTGTCCTCAGCGAACACAAACTGATTCAACTCTCAATCTCTACCATTCTTTCCTACTAAACTCAATCCTATTCCCATAAGTCTCATTTTCACTTCCCTCACCACACCATCCATCTATCTATCTATCTATTGCCTGACGCCGTAATCCCCGAAGGGGTGGCCACGAACGAACCGCCCCCATGCACCTCTGTCCCCAGTCAGTCGACGCCCCTCCCCCCAACCAGCACCGCCTTCGTTCATGTACTTCCTCACTCCATCCTTCCACCTCATATTCGGTCTACCTCTCCCCCTCTGTCCCTCCACCTCGCTCTCGTACACCCTCTTAGTCATTCTCTCGCTTTCCATACGTTCCATATGGCCGAACCATCTCAAGTTGTTCCTTTTCACACTTTCCAGCACATCTACCTCCACACCACACCTCCTTCTTACTTCCTCATTAGTCTGTCTATCCCTCCATGTAACTCCGCACGCACTCCTTAAGTAATTCATTTCCACACCATCCATAAACATATTAAATAGCCATGGTGACATTACACAACCCTGTCGCAAACCTACCTTTACCTCAAACCATTCACTCAACTCACCATTTCCTACTCTAACACATGCTCTGCTCCCTTCATAAAAACTCTTAACTCCTTCTAACAAATTTCCTCCAATTTCATAAATCCTTAACACCTTTCACATTGCTTCACGATCCACACGATCATACGCCTTTTCCAAATCCATAAAAACCCAAAATATCTCCTTATGCTTCTCTAAATACTTCTCGCATAACTGTCTTACTGCAAACATCTGATCCACGCACCCTCTTCCCCTCCTAAAACCGCACTGTTCTTCTCCTATTGCAACTTCCGTACACTTTATTATCCTCTCTATCAACACCCTGCCATACAGCTTTCCAACCACTGATAATAAACTAATACCTCTATAACTTGAACACTCCTGCCGATCTCCCTTCCCCTTGTACAACGGCACAATACATGCACTCCTCCAGTCTATTAATACCTAATACAATTAAGATAAATTACAATAAAATGGAAAAGAAATTGCATAATGTACTTTCGACACATTGTTTGTTTATCCTTTTCGTTTCCTTCGTTAGTTCCCGTTAGCTGAGAAGGGTGTTTATTGCTGTCAGGTATGTTTATCAATCATACCTATTACCTATAGCTATATGACTAAAATCCTGTTCCAAATAAGTAGACCAAAACTCTTGAACGTCAATCTCTAAAACTCACAAACGACTAGAGTAATCGAACAAATATTTCTACAAGTTGGGAAGAGTCAGCCAGGGAATGGGTGTGGAAATTTACAGTCCATTTGCGGAATGCGTGTCGACATTTACAGCCCATTAGCTGTATCCCTTTTTGATTTAGAGAGGTTAGGATTCACAATTTCTGGCCTACCTACTTTGAACGGTATATTAGCTACTATCAATCCGAAGCGTTTATTCTCATTCTTATACTCTATATTTGACTAGGGAGCCGATTCCACTTTTCGTGTTGTGAGCAGTCTATGGTTGTGAGTGAAGATTTGTCCGTTTTATCAAATATCGCTTTCCTGTAGGAGTGCCTGGGTGATGAGGCTATGTGTAAGTCAGAGAGTTAATTGAGATAGCCCTTACACTTTCCTGTAGGAGTGCCTGGGTGATGAGGCTATGTGTAAGTCAGAGAGTTAATTGAGATAGCCCTTACACTTTCCTGTAGGAGTGCCTGGGTGATGAGGCTATGTGTATATTATTATATTGTGTAAGTCAGAGAGTTAATCGAGATAGCCCTTACACATTTAATCCCAAAGATCCTTCCTAAGCGGTATATAATCGTCTAATGACTGCGTGGTTATGAGTGTTGTGTGTGAAAGAGTGATTGAGTAAGAGTGATATCCTGTATGTGTGAGTGTGTGCGTATGTGTTCACGCTCGTGTGTGTGAGGGAATTTGTTTGTGTGTGTGTGTGTGTGTGTGTGAATGAGTTTGTGTGTGTGCGTGTGCGTATATGTCTGCGTATGTATCTAAGCGCATGACTGTGTGTGTGTGTGTGTGTGTGTGTTATTCACTCACTTGTTCGTCAAGGGGAATCCACGCAATGCGAGCTAAGCTCATTATTATCGCGGGCCTCCTTAACTGGGAATGTATTGTGTGACATGCATGTTAAGTGTTTATGTATCGTTGGAATGGCTGTGGATGTGTGTGTAGTCTGTATTATAGCCAATTGGCGACATTTGGAAACGAAGGCTTAGGGTTAATCTGTACGGTACCATTCTCACTACGGTACCAGTCTCACCCGAAGGCTTAGGTTGACCAGTAGCTTAGGTTGACCAGTACGATACCCATCTCACCTTGTAACCGATCACCAACCCCAGATGGGACGTCACAACTTCGTCCACTTATACCAGGTTCCTATTTATACTGCTAGGTGAACAGAGGCTACACCGTTAAGAGACTTGCCCAAATGTCTCTTCCCCGCCCGGGTCTCGAACTCGGGACCTTCTGGTTGTGAGCCAGACGCGCTATCCGTTACGCCACGGGGAGTGTGTGTGTGTGTGTGTGTGTGCGTGTGTGTGTGTGTGTGTTAAGTAATACAGATAAGAGTAAAGCCAATGAAGGGAAGAGGTTGTTAATTATAAGGACGACCTGTTATATAGTATATGATAACGTGTGAGGAAGGAGACTAAAGGAGAGTTGCGGTAAGGAGTTCCAATAAAAGAGGTTGAGTAAGGGGAGAACGTTTAAATGTATTATTTTACATACAAGGATATATATACGGTATATATCCATCAGCATTAAAATAAATACCCCGAAGACTCCCTTTTGAGATAAATTTTTGCATTTTTCGGTGTACATATGCTCTGGCCAATGGTCAGTTCCATGTAAATTGAAAACTTGCTATCGCTCCACAGGATCATACCGACACCAATATGTCACGAAAGGTCTTAATATTGACGAAAAAATGGGGCAAAGAGTCTTATGATAGCCAAACTAATGGAATGAAAATCTTACAATCTCAAAACTAATGGGGCTAAACATGAGTGAGAAGGGGTCAATAAAAAAATCTTAAAGGAGAGATGTACAGTGTAAGGAATAAGGGAATAAAACAATTATAAGTATAGTTAGTTAAATGAGAGAGAGAGAGAGAGAGAGAGAGAGAGAGAGAGATGTGGAGGGCGGGATTAGGAGGTAGGTAGTGTGAGAAGGTTTTCGATATTTGTTATTGTTTTTCATTAGAGCTTATTATAAGGTTAAACTCATAAGTTAGTACCAGTAATCATAGAGCATTTATTTTTTTCAATTCCTTACTATAGTCTTTCAAATTTACGAAGAGCCCTCACTGACCATGGATTGACAACACTGGTCTGCCCTTTTCCCAAGACTTATCAGGCGTAATTTGATAATACAAAGGAGTACAAAGAAGTACAAAGGAGTACAAAGGAAATCAAGCAACAACAGATCTAGTGACCCTTCTAGGCTGCTTGTCCTCCAAAACACTGAGGATCAAGTGTCCAAACAGTGGTTTAGAGTGGGTAAGGGAACATTGGAAAGGGAACTACTGCCCTGCCACTAACGTGGCAGGACTAGGAAGTTAGTAGGGGACATATGGGTTAGTAACTGAGGGGAGGATAAAGTTATTCATTTACAAACGCAGTCAGTCGCGGGTTTGATGCGAGATATTTGTCTAGGCGGAATTTAAATGAATCAACGGTGCTGAAATCTATAACGTCTCGGGGAAGCCCATTCCACAAGTTGACAACTCGATTGAAGAAGAAATTCTTAGATTCGTGCGAGTTAAAAGATTTACCAATAATTTTGCAACCGTTTCCCCACGTGTAATTAGATTGGTCGATAGTGAAGTACAGTTCATATTGTCGATGCCTTTGATGATTTTTAACACTTGAATTAAGTCGCCTCTTAATCTATCTTTAATACAGGAGATAGAACAGTGACCTCTCTATCTCTCTCTCTCTTCCTTTATTCCATTTACTTCTCATTATCAACTATTTTAATACAGTGATGACCGCCAGGTGATTTTGTTCAAATTAGGAAGGACCTCAGAGAGAGAGAGAGAGAGAGAGAGAGTATACAATTCTGAAGTATGAGTAAACGATTATATTGCTTATTGTTTGGATGGGTTTTCCACATTTTATAAAGTCAATGTTTGAAATAAAATTATCTTAGACTTGTATTATTTTGTTTTGTCTCCTCTCTTCTCCTCCTACCCTTCTCTCTCTCTCTCTGAGGTCCTTCCTAATTTGAATAAAATCACCTGGCTGTCGTCCCTGTATTAAAATAATTAATAATGAGAAGTAAATGGAATAAAGGAAGAGAAGAGAAGAGAAGAGAAGAGAAGAGAAGAGAGAGAGAGAGAGAGAGAGAGAGAGAGAGAGAGAGAGAGAGAGAGAGAGAGAGAGAGAGAGAGAGAAAGAGAAAGAGAAAGAGAAAGAGAGAGAGAGAGAGAGAGAGAGAGGTCACTGGACTATCTCCTGTACTATCAAATTACGCCTGATAAGTCTTGGGAAAATGGCAGACCAGTGTTGTCAACCCATGGTCAGTGAGAGCTCTTCGTAAATTTGAAAGACTTTTTTTTTATAGAAAGGTTCTTCCGGCGTTCGGCAGTAAAAGTGTATTTATATATTAAGATGATCGATAATTTTATCGTAATAATTGTCAAGGAATATTAGAATGTGGAATTTGATACTGTAGGTGAGTTGTTAAATAAGAAATATTATATACTTTAGTAAACAATCAGGACGTATATTCCATATATTGTGTTTATATATCCTTAGGGAGTGTGCTCCAAAATCTGTTTGCTGGAGACAAATACGTATAATTTGGGTGTCTAGTTATAACTATTTGGCGTCTGACCTATGGGGGGGGGAGGGGGGTAGACAAGAACCTGTAGGGTGCTAGTAGATGGGGAAGGGGGGGATGAAGGGGAGACTGAGGAGGAGGAGAAAGGGAGGAGATGTGGTAACGAAGGAGAGAGATGGAAGGCAATGAGAGAGAAGTGTATTAATGGGGAGGGAATGAGAGGGAAGTTTGAGTGGTGAGGGATGAATGTAAGAGGAAAGAGAAGGGCATAATGGATAAAGTGGGTAAGAAGGAGGATAATACTCGTACACTCCAGGTGACATAGAGGCTGCCAATACTGGAATGGAGGGACCATTACCAGGATAAATGTATGACAGAGAGAGTAGATTACACAGCGTTACACCAATACCGGAAAGGAGGGACCATTACCAGAGTTGATTACACAGCGTTACATCAAAACAAAGACTTCAAAGACTAGGCAGTCTGGGCTTTAATAATACAAATATTATATAGTAGTGTAGTTACAAACATGAGGAATACAAGGATAGTAGAGGGCTCTCTCCTCACCCACAACTCCTGCAGACTTTCAATTTGGCCTGCAACATAATTATGAAGACAATTTCTGTCTTTCTGCTGGTAAATTCCTAGAAAATATTGAAGTTGAAAATACTGCATATAAGGCCCATATTTAACTGAGGATTTTGTGTTAATACATTCTTCAAACGTCCTCTAGATTAATGTATACATCGCTATTCCCGTGTTAAGGGGGAGACTGACCGTTTTTTTGGTCTATTAATTAATGTATTCATATATTTTTTTTAGTTTCCTCCCTAGACCTCCATCAAGCTTAGAAAAACACCCCCTAGACCCCCCTTCAAGATAAATGTGTACATTTTTCGGTAGAAAAATGTTCCGGCCGAAGGCCGATTCATCTCAAAATTTCAGGCTCGCTATCGCTTGCCAGGATATAATAGACACCTAAAGGGTACGAAAGGTCTTAAAATTGACAACGAAATGGGGCGAAAGGTGTTAAAATCGCCAAATTAATGGGTCGAACGTCTTATAATCTAAAACAAATGGTGCTAAACATGAGGGAGAAGGAGGTCCAGAAAAACGGTCTGCCTCCCCTTAAGTATGCCATTTGTATAATTTCTCTCCACTCCCTTCCTGGCCAATCTGTGGCTCGACACAATGTAGGTAGAGACTTATTTCCAAACATCCAGTAGATATTCGACTTCATATTGTTTTAGGGGAGGCAGACCATTTTTCTGGACCCCTTCTCCCTAATGTTTAGCCCCACTGGTTTTGAGATTTTAAGACGTTGGTTCCATTAGCTTGGGGATTTTATGACCTTTCGCCCCATTTCGTTGTCAATTTTAAGACCTTTCGTGCCATTTAAGTGTCGATTATTTCCTGGCGAGCGATAGTAAGCCTATAATTTTAAGAGGAACCGGCCTTTGGCCGGGAAATTTTTCTACCGAAAAATGTACAAATTTATCTTGAAGGGGGGTCTAGGGGGCGTTTTTTTAAGCTTGATGGAGGTCTAGGGAGGAAACTAAAAAAATATATGAATAAATTGTTTAATAGACCAAACAAACGGTCAGTCTCCCCTTAAATGTTCATTGTATATCAGCCATGTAACAAATGTATTGAATTGAAATAACTTAAAGCTGGCAATTATGTAGAAGTGTTTTACTATACTAAAACACTTGATTACCAAAGCACTCAATTCTCTTCAGTGAACACAGATTCTATCTATCTATCTATCTATTGCCTGACGCCGTGAACCCCGAAGGGGTGGCCACGAACGAACCGCTCCCATGCACCTCTGTCCCCAGTCAGTCGACGCCCCTCCTCCCAACCAGCACCACCTTCATCCATATGCTTCCTCACTCCATCCTTCCACCTCTCTTTCGATCTACCTCTCCCTCTGTCCTTCCACCTCGCTCTCGTACACCTTCTTAGTCATTCTCTCGCTTCCCATACGTTCCATATGGCCGAACCATCTCAAGGTGTTCCTTTTCACACTTTCCAGCACATCTACCTCCACACCACACCTCCTTCTTACTTCCTCATTCGTCTGTCTATCCCTCCATGTAACACCGCACGCACTTCTCAAGTAACTAATTTTCACCCCTCTCACACTCTTGGTCTGAGTCTCTTCTCAAACGTCCATGCTTCGCTTCCGTAAGTCAGTGTCAGGATTACCACACTGTCATGCAAGGACTTCTTCACCTTCATAATGACAACCCTATTTCTTGTTACTGCTTTCAGCGTTCCTACAACCCCCTTCCCCTGTTGCACCCTCTCCCGCACTTCTTCATCCATAGTCCCATCTTTACTCAACACACTGCCCGGATACTTGAATGAGCTGACAATCTTCATAGCCTGACCGCTCAAATTCACCTCACACTCTGTGGCTTCACCCCTTTCGAAGACCATAACCTTGCTCTTCCCCGCATTTACCTTCAGATTCCGTTTTTCGCACACTGTTCCGAACGCATTTGCATCTCCCATTCATTATCGCTCATCAGAACTGCATCATCAGCAAACAGCAGTACAGGCAGCTTGCACTTATTTCCCTCCCTTATCAGCGATACACCAACATCAACTGCTCATACTTGTGTTTCTTTCATAACTCCATCCATATATACAGTAAACAACCACGGGGACATCACACACCCCCGTTTCAACACAACATTCAGGTAAAAGAGCTCGCTCTGCTCATTCTCCACACACAGATTAAAGTTCATAATTTAGTTTATTTCTCAGAGTATTAGCATTAAAATTCTATGCTGCACAGATTAGAGTCTGTCAATATAATATTATGTGCTGATCCATTGAGAGAAAACGAGAAACGGACGGACAAAAAGACCGAAATATTCATTTTATAGGCCTGTTTACTGTATAGTCGTTCCCGAATGTAGCAGAATGTAATTGGACCATCCATCCATTACGTACGTTCAATGGATGCATGGAATAAAAGTTAATCCAAGCACACAGTCACAGTCACAGTCACACACACACACACACACACACACACACACACTCGAACAAACACGCACACTCGAACACACGCACAAAACAAAGCAACACAAACACTGACCCACTTTAAAAGATCTTAAAGTTAACCTAGACTCTTTAAGTCATTAGGGGGGTCACCTGCTTTTTTTTTTAACTTTCTCTCCTTTTCTCTCTTTCCCTGGTTTGTATCCATTCGGTCCCAATCAGCCAATTGTTTTAAGACGTTTATCCCCATCCTGGTGTCGATTTATTCCTGGCAAGCGATAGCGAGCCAGCATTGTATGGAGAAATACGGCTTCGCCGGAGCCATTTTTCTATCGAAAAATTTACATATTTAGCTTGCTGTCAAAACAAAAAATATATATGCTGGCTCGCTACCGCTCGCCAGGAAAATATTGACACCTGGATGGGGGTAAACGTCTTAAAACAGTAGGCTGAATGGGGCCGAATGGATACAAGCCAAAGAGGAAGGGAGAGAAAGAGAAAAAAAAAACGCGAGATGGGCTCCCTTAACCTTACACTTTGCTGATTTTCTAGCTTTTAGCATTACGAGGCTTTTTCTACGATTTTTCAGCCTAGGAAGATACTTTGGTCATAAAAGGGTTAATTAAGATAGAGTTTACCTATCTGATTACTTCCTGAGCTGTGAACAATTGTCTAATGTTAGCCATTATAAAGTGAAAGAATCGCATTGTACGCTGATAGGATTATGGGGGTAGTGGTTATTGTTTGGTCTATAATTATGTCTATTAAATCATGTATTGGTTTAGTTTTTAATTTCCTTGCTAGACCTCCATCAAGCTTAAAAAACAAACATCCCTAGACTCTCTTTAAATATATATATATATATTTTTTTTTTTTTTTTTTTTTTACATTTTTCGGTAGAAAAATTTCCTGGCTGGAGGCCGGTACCTCCTAAAGATACAGTCTCCCTATCGCTCGGGAGGAAACAATCGACATCTAAATGGCACGAAAGGTCTTAAAATCGCAAAACAGTTGGAGCGAACGTCTTATAATTTCAAACTAATGAGGGCTAAACACGATAGAGAAGAGAGTTCCGAAAAGGCAAATACTTCCCCCTTAACCCCTTCAGACTCATATGACGCAGAGGTTGCCAGCTATACTTTCTGTAAAAATTAGTATATTCAGAATACCAAGAAACATTCCTTCATTGCAGTTTGGCTAGCATTAGACGATCTTTATAAACTCAGATAAGTCGATATCTTTTTGTTTTACTCCCTTACTATTGTAGGCTTACAGTAGTAAATATTATCTTACTCGCTCACTTACTAATCACCCTTATCTTTTTACTCTTTCTCTCTCTCTCGCTCTCTCTCTCTCTCGCTCTCTCTCTCTCTCTCTCTCTCACTCTCTCTCTCTCTCTCTCTCTCGCTCTCTCTCTCTCTCATATTTTTCCTTTCACCCCACCCTTAGCAAAGTTTCCCCAAAAAAACATTATGACCTATAGGAGTTTTCAGACTCAGACCCGGTACCGCAAACACGAGCGTCAAAGTTTTTCCAATGGTTTTGTACGAACTTAAATGCTATAAGCTTATGAATATAATATATAGTCACAAAAAATTGCAGGATTTTTTTTATTTTAATACCACGAATTTTCAGAGTGTTTGTTATACACAAAATTGTTCATTTGCATCAATATATAGTGTTTGTAATTAATTAGAAATCTCGGGAAAACCTATTTTCCCCATTAGGCCTATCGATCGATATTGAGACACGCCCCCCGATAGTGATTTGAAGACATTAGCGTAACCTAACAACCTTACCTAACCTAACCTAGTATTATGGGTGGGGGCTGCCGCCCCCACACCCCTGCTGGTTGAGTACTAATCCCTTAGTAAATAAAAAAAAAAAATTGGCTGTCGATTATACGAAGGTGAATGAAAGTCGATGAAGTCTACGGTATTTACTCTGCAATGTTCAGCTTTGATTGTACATTGATAACGGGAAAGTACCATATTGACAACCTTGTTACGAAATATAAATGTTGGTACCATACTTTTTTATTAGGTTTTGCCGAGGGTTAAAACAAATTTTCTTATGATCTTTAGAGCATATAGATTCAATATTTATCTTCAACTATATCAACAAAATTCGTGGTATTAAAATAACATTAAACCAAATTGCATATCTGTTCCATCTTAAAAAAAAATGTTAATTAGATTTGAGCAATATATAACTGATATATGTCTAGTTAAAAGAATGTAAGCAATTATCCAAAAACGGAGTTTGAAGCAATTAAAGTCATAGGAGGGAAAGACTGATTCTGGGAGAGAGTTCCAGAGCTCAGCAGTTGAATAGAAGAAAGTCTGAGAATACCGTTTCACTCTTGGGTTGGTGAGTTGCACAATGTATGAGTGTGACTGTGTTGCAAGACGGGTACCACGTACCCTATGTAGAGGAGGTGGTATACACTGGGAAACCTCTGAGGAACATTAATTATTATAGTAGCGATAGAATTTCGAGAGAGATGCAAACATTGCAGCGAAGAGAGAGATTGCGGAGAGTTGGTGAGTGGGCGGGAGTTAATGATACGAAAGGCTTTCCTTTCTACTTTGTCTAGGAGTGAGGTGTGAGAAGATCCTCCCCACACATGTGAACAATACTCAATACAAGGACACACTGTGCCATTGCACAGAGAAAGAAGCTGTGCAGGGGTAAAGAACCCCTTGAGGCGGTTGAGCACATATAGCTTCTGGGAGGCTGCCTTAGCAAGACTGGTAATATGGTCCTTCCAAGTGAGAGCAGAATAAAAAGAGACTCCGAGAATATTGAGAGAAGATGAAGGATTGATTTTTGTATTGCTGAATTGTAAAGGATAGTCCTCTGAGAGTTCTGAACGGGTAGTAAGATGAAGAAATTGAGTTTTGGAAGCATTAAAGGCAACAAGGTTTTCTCTGCCCCAATTGGAAATAGTAGTTAGATCAGAAAATAAGTGTTACATGGCTTCATTACGTTTGTCTTTGAGGGATTGCTGGCTGGGGCGTTCTGGAAAACTAATTGAGTAGTGTAAGGTTGTTGTGGAACCCTAATCACGATTACCCTAATCGTCCTTCGTAAAATTGGATTCACACACAAAATGATATAGATTGGGGTTTGACTATTCAGCGTTATACTTACAATTAACTGACGTCACTCTACTCTCAGGAATCGGTCGGACTCCCCACTGTAAAGATCAAAATGGACTATATTATATACTGTAAGTCTACTATGTATTATATGGACACTTTTGTTATAAATTTATTCTGTTATTCAGTTTGATTTTATACCATAATCGCAAAGCTTTAAGTTTACTTTACTTTACAATATTTAATAAATAAATCGAACTTACTTGGTGTTTTTTATATATTTTGCCTCGTAACGCCAACCAAAGTGTAAGCCTATCTACCTACTGGCCAGTGGTGTCAAGAGAATACCTTAACCCTTTCACGCATTTTGGATGCAGAGGTTGCCAGATTAGCAATAAGAAATAGAGTTCACTCACTCTTATAATTACCTCTCCAAAATTAGTTTTCTGCCCACAGATAACTCAAAGACAGCTGCAGAGGTTGAAGTAACTAAACTAAAGGTTTCTAAATACCCCTGATGGTAACAAAGGCTTTAAAGTATCCCCAATAGGCTCAACATCGCGTCATATGTCGGAGAGGGTTAAGCAGCGAACCGGTGACGTGAGCAGGCTGGTGTTATCCATATGGTCACTATTAATCCAGCTAATATTTAATGCTAAGTAATACTAGGATATTGCTCACTATTACTATATATTTTCCGGTTTGTTAATATTATCGGTTATATCCGACGATCGTAAGGAACAAAGTCTAATAGTTAATTCACTTCGATTTTCTAAGTATTTTTGTATGTCTTATCACTATGGAATTCAACCGGCGACAGGCTCCTATTCTGAGCAGTATAATACCATAGACTACAAATAACCTTGACACGAAAGAAGACGCCACAAATCTGTAAATAGTGATCCGCGCGTTCGAGAGATGGCAGCACGATCGCAAAGGACAATGGGAGGGGAGGGTCCCCACACAGACATTACATTGACTATCCTTGTCCTTGGTCCTCATTAATTCGTAATAATCCCTACCTTGTACTAATAACGCTATTAATAAGCAATTGAACATTATCCAGAGACTCTGCAGACATGACATAGTTAAATAAACATAAGTAGAGGCTACTGTAAAGGCGCCAGTCATCGTGTAATTGTCGTCATTATGAGGAGGTACACAAGCAAAACTCCTCCAACACCCGCCATTGTTGATGTGAGATTCGGGAGTTGCCAACGTCAATGGTGGGACAAAATATCCCTAGATGTCATAAGTATAAATGTTCAGTTTTAGTGCTACTTGACAAATTAACATCTACATAACATGTAACATACTAATATATATTCAAATGACAATTTAATTCTTGTTGTGTTGCTTGAAGGTATACAGCTTGCATCATATATGAGTAGCCTATGTTTTATAGTGTATATGTATACTTAATGTTTTCATCTTGCTTATATATAATCTAATTTATACTAAATAATTTAAAAGTGTTTTTACCAACATTAATTAACTCTTAAATACGTTCCCTCTTTAATCTATTGCTCCTTCGTTTTGCGGATATTCCCTTAATTTTTTTTTTTTTTTTTTCTTTTCTTTTTTCTTTTTTTAAAGAGAATGCACTGAGGAAGGAAAAACACAGATAAAACAAAAAGGTCCATGTGCCTAAAGGCATCCTCCATTCATAAAATGTTTGTAACAACTGGATTTAAACATTTGTAGATTGTAAGTTTGTGGAAAGCAATTCGAGGGAAGTGAATTCCAAAGAGTAGTAGCTCTGGGGATAAATGAATTCTGATAAGCAGAAGTTCTGCATTGTGCAGGAGAAAGTGTAAATTCATGGGCGCTCTCAGCTGCCCTAGTTCTACGGGGAAAGATGTGGAGAGGCGGCACAATTGAAGCAAGTTCCTCGGAACAATTGCTGTGAAAATATCTGTAGAATAATGCAAGGGATGCAACGTTTCTTCGTATGGATAATGTAGGAAGGTCCTGTGTGATTGCAGGGTTATTGATTAATCTAATAGCTTTATTTTGAATTTTGTCCAACTGCCTCAATGCAACCACTTCACTCCACTATGGAAACACTGCAGCAAGCCAGCTGGCAGGCGCGCACGGCGCACAGACTATCTATATAATAAGGACAAGCCACTGAGGTGCTTTGCTACAGTACAATACAATAGTGCTGCCACCAAATCCCTAGGACGCGCGGCAAACTAACCGTGTGATGTCACGCTTTCGTGTCTAGGTTATATGTAGTCTATGTATAATACCTTGGAAAATGGCGGAGTAATATCAAAGTAGTCCCGCGATTCTAGTTCTTCATTTTCTTATTATTATAGTTATACTTTGTACAAAATCATATTATCAAATATACTACAACTAGCTATATTATGTTAGCTAAATGTAAACCCATTAATTAATATACAGTTTTAATATAAACATATTTGCAAGGCTTTAGCCGCAATTTTATTCTAGAACGTATCGTTATTCCAGAAAATAGCATTCAAACCCTAATGCTTCATTACGCTGCTACCGAGTACGGTACGCTAATGTCTCGTGCCTATAATCTGTGGGATATTTTCCACAGAGTCGTGTGCATATGAATGGATGGACCTGGAGGTACTGTTGAGAAAATAATTTATGAAAATTAAAAAGAGAATGGGAGATAGGACAGAGCCCTGAGGAACACCGAAATTGATAGGATGAGGAAGTGAGCGATGGCTGTACACAACCACAGCTATGGAACGGCCGGAAAGGAAATTAAAGACAAAGGCACAGATGGAGGAATAGAAACCAAAGGAGGGTAGTTTAGAAATTAAAGATTTGTGCCAGACTCTATCGAAGGCCTTCGATATGTCTAGTGCAATAGAAAAGGTCTAACCGAAGTCCCGAAAGGAGGATGACCAAGAGTTAGTAAGATATGAAAGAAGATCACCAGTAGAGCGACCTTTAAGGAAGCCATACTGGCGATCTGAGAGTAGTTTATGAGAAGAGAAATGCTTAAAAAATTTGGAAGCAAGAATAGTTTAAAAACTTTAGAGATACAAGAGATGAGAGCAATTGGACGATAGTTGGAGGGTTGAGAGCGGTCACCCTTCTTTGGGACAGGTTGAATGAGAGCAAACTTCCAACATGAAGGGAAGACGTTAGAGGAGAGACAGAGACGAAAGAGTTTGCCTAGGCAGGGAGTCAGCAAGGAAGCACAGTTTTTCAGTACAACAGGAGGAACACCGTCCAAGCAATACGCCTTCTTAATATTAAGCCCAGAGAGGGTAAAAAATACACCTTTAGAAGAGATTAGGATATTAGGCATAAGTAGGAGAGAGGGTGGTGGAGAGGGAGGAATAGCACCGGAATCATCTAAGGTGGAGTTTCTAGCAAAGGTTTGAGCGAAGAGTTCAGCTTTGTCAGAGGAAGAAGGGATGGTTGTGCCATCAGAGTGGAAAAGGGGAGGGAAAGACGAGGAAGAAAAATTGTTGGAGAGGTTTTTGGCTAGATGCCAGAAAGCTTGGGAAGAGTTAGAGTTGGATAGTTCAGTGCATTTATTTGATGAAAGAGTGTTTGGCAAGTCGAAGAACAGATTTGGCTTGATTCCAGGCAAAAACATAGGAAGAATGAGATTCCTGAGTCTTAACCCTTTCACGCATTTATGACACAGAGGTTGCCAGATTAGCAATAAGAAATAGAGTTCTCTCACTCTTATAATTACCGTACCTCTCCAAAATTAGTTTTCTGCCCACAGCTAACTCAAAGACAACTGCAGAGGTTGAAGTAACTAAACTAAAGGTTTCTAAATACCCCTGATGGTAACAAAGGCTTCAAAGTATCCCCAATAGGCTCAAATCGCGTCATATGTCGGAGAGGGTTAAGGTGTCGGTACCGTTTGCATTCTTCCTCCTTGTTGCGGACAGCAGTAGAACAAGCGTGAGTGAACCAAGATTTGTTTGCATTAACTGAGAGAAAGAAAATGGAATGTATGCTTCGAAGCCCGAGAGGATTGCCTCGGTAATGCGTTCAGCACTCTCCGAGGGTCCCCGGCCATGGAAGCAAAAGTCATTCCAAGGAAAATCAAAGAAGTACTGCCGAAGAGCCCCCCAGTCGGCAGCGCCAAAGTGCCACAAGCGCCGCAGGTTGGGATGATCGGGTGGACATACTGGAGAGTTAGGACAGGTGACAGATATTAGTTTATGGTCGGAGGAGCCCAAAGGAGAGAATATTTTTACAGTATAAGTGGAAAGGTTAGAGGTTAGAAATAAGTCAAGACTGTTGGGCCGATCTCCGAAGCGATCCAGGATACGAGGGGGTTGCTGGACTACCTGCTCTAGGTCTTTTAAGATAGAAAAGATGTAGGCTTGTTCATCAGGTTGGTCAGTGGAAACAGAGGAGAGCCATTGGTGGTGGTGAAGATTGAAATCTCCTAAGATGGAGATTTCTGCGAAAGGAAAGATGGATAGTATGTGTTCCAATTTAGAAGTTAGATAGACAAAGAATTTTGGATAGTTAGAAGAACTAGGGGAGAGATAGACAGCGCAAAAATATTTAGTTTGAGAGTGACAAGAAAGCTTTAGCCAGAATTGAGAATTCAGAAAATATATACATACCTCTTTGGTAGTGTCCACCCACCTGTTAAACTTAACCTTACTTAAACTTCGTAAATTTAAGTTACCATTACTCTTCCTTGACCGTCCATTATTAATATTTCACCCAAAACCTTGAATAAACTTTGCCATATAAAATTACCATTACTTTCCCTTGTTAGTCCTTGTATTTTTTTTTTTTTTCTATGTGATTGAGGGAGGCAAAAGGCATTACTGCCTATAGCGAGTGCCTCCCCCATAGTTGGAAGAGTGACAGGGCCAAAATCAAGGGACGTTCGAGCCAAAATGCCTGGACACACGGAGTTTGAAGCAATTTAAGTCATAGGAAGAGGGAAAGACTGATTCTGGGAGAGAGTTCCAGAGCTCAGCTGTTGAGTAGAAGAAAGTTTGAGAGTAACGTTTCACTCTTGGGTTGGAGAGTTGCACAGAGTAGGGGTGGGATTGAGTTGCAAGACGGGTACCACGTGCCCTACGTAAAGGAGGTGGTATGCACTGGGATAGCTCTGAGGAACACTGATTATTATAGTAGCGATAGAATAGCGAGAGAGATGCAACATTGCGGCGGAGAGAGAGAGACTGCAGAGAGTTGGTGAGTGGACGGGAGTTAATGATACGAAAGGCCTTCCTTTCAACTTTGTCTAGGAGAGCGGTGTGAGAGGAACCTCCCCACACATGTGAACAATACTCAATACAAGGACGCACTATGCCCCTGTACAGAGCAAGAAGCTGTGCAGGGAAAAAGAACCCCCTAAGGCGGTTGAGCACACCGAGCTTCTGGGAGGCTGCCTTAGCAAGACTGGTAATATGGTCCTTCCAAATGAGAGCAGAAGAAAAAGAGACACCAAGAATATTGAGAGAAGATGAAGGGTTGATTTTTGTATTGTTGAAGAATAAGGGATAGTCCGCTGGGAGATCCTAACGGGTAGATAGATGGAGAAATTGGGTTTTGGAAGCATTAAAGTTAACAAGGTTTTCTCTGCCCCAATTGGAAATAGTATTTAGATCAGAATTTAAGAGTTCTATGGCTTCATTACGTTTGTCGTTGAGGAATTGCTGGCTGGGGCGTTCTGAAAAACTAATGGAGTAGTGTAAGATTGAGTCGTCTGCGTATGAATGGATGGGAATTAAGGTACAGTTAAGGAGATCATTTATAAAAATTAGAAAGAGAATAGGAGATAGGACAGAGCCCTGAGGAACACCGGAGTTTATAGAGTGAGGAAGTGAACAATGGCCGTCCACAACCGCGGCTATGGAACGGCCGGAAAGGAAATTAGAGACAAAGGCACAGATGGAGGGATAGAAACCGAAGGAGGGTAGTTTAGAAATTAAAGATTTATGCCAGACTCTATCGAAGGCTTTCGATATGTCTAGTGCAATAGAAAAAGTCTCACCGAAGTCCCGAAAGGAGGATGACCAAGAGTTAGTAAGATATGAAAGAAGATCACCAGTAGAGCGACCCTTAAGGAATCCATACTGGCGATCTGAGAGCAGATTATGAGAAGAGAAATGCTTAAGAAATTTGGAAGCAAGAATAGTTTCAAAAACTTTAGAAAGACAAGAGATGAGAGCAATTGGGCGATAGTTGGAGGGTTGAGAGCGGTCACCCTTCTTTGGGACAGGTTGAATGTGAGCAAACTTCCAGCATGAAGGGAAGACGTTAGAGGATAGACAGAGACGAAAGAGTTTGCCTAGGCAGGGAGTCAGCACGGAAGCACAGTTTTTGAGAACAACAGGAGGAACACCGTCCGGACCGTACGCCTTATTAGTGTTAAGCCCAGAGAGGGTAGAAAGTACATCTTTAGAAGAGATTAGGATATTAGGCATAAGTAAGAGAGAGGAGGGCGGAGAGGGAGAAATAGCACCGGAATCATCCAAGGTGGAGTTTCTAGCAAAAGTTTGAGCGAAGAGTTTAGCTTTGTCAGAGGAAGAAGTGATGGTTGTGCCATTAGAGTGGGAAAGGGGAGGGAAAGACGAGGAAGAAAAATTGTTGGAGAGGTTTTTGGCTAGATGCCAGAAAGCTTGGGAAGAGCTAGAGTTAGATAGTTCAGTGCATTTATTATTGATGAAAGAATGTTTGGCAAGTCGAAGAACAGATTTGGCTTGATTCCGGGCAGAAACATAGGAAGAATGAGATTCTTGAGTTTTAAGGCGTCGGTACCGTTTGAATGCTTCCTCCTTATTGCGGACAGCAGTAGAACAGGCGTGAGTAAACCAAGATTCTTTAGCATTAGTCTGAGAGAAGGAGAATGGAATGTATGCTTCCATGCCAGATAGGATTACCTCGGTAATGCGTTCAGCACTCTCCGAGGGTCCCCGGCCACGGAAGCAGAAATCATTCCATGGGAAATCAAAGAAGTACTGCCGGAGAGCCTCCCAGTCGGCAGCGCCAAAGTGCCACAAGCGCCGCCGGCTAGGAGGATCGGGTGGCCGTACTGGAGAGATAGGACAGGTGACAGAGATAAGTTTATGGTCGGAGGAGCCCAGAGGAGAGAAAAGATCGACAGTATAAGAAGAAGGGTTAGAAGTTAGAAACAAGTCAAGAATGTTGGGCCGATCTCCGATGCGATCCGGGATACGGGTGGGTTGCTGAACTAACTGCTCTAGGTCATTTATGATAGAAAAGACGAAAGCTTGTTCACCAGGTGGATCAGTAGTGTGAGAGGAGAGCCATTGGCGGTGGTGAACGTTGAAATCTCCTAAGATGGAGATTTCTGAGAAAGGAGAAAGGGATAGAATGTGTTCCACTGTAGAGTTTAGATAGTCAAAGAATTTGGGAAAGTTGGTAGAGTTAGGGGATGTATGTACCTAGTAAGTTGTTGATTCACATGTGAACAGCGTCAAGTTGATGTCTCTCTCTATAAATATCTCACACATATAATCACCACATGTTTCTGATAACTATTGATATTGACTGTACCTTGCCTGTGGGTTGTTTACCTTAGTTCCCATACGAGTATTATTTATTACAGAACATGCAAATGTTTCAGTTCGCTGGATAATAAATATCATATCATACCAATATATATATATATATATATATATATATATATATATATATATTATTTCAAGCTGTAATAAATGGCTTGTTATATCTCACTCACAGGGAGGACATACACTATATATCTTACAGTTCAGCCTGGCTCCCATGAATATACCCACACAATACCTGGGCTCTTTGGTGGCCATAAATTGTCCAGCGGTCGAATATTGATGCTGATGAAATAATTAATAAAATATAGTATGTAATATAACATAGAATACACACACACTAACACATACACTAACACACACACACACACACACACACACACACACACACACACACTTACGGTCACGGTGGCCGAGCGCGCTTAGTACTCTGTATTGGGAGCACTAGCTCTGGTGTAGGGGGTTCAATCCCACGCGCCGGCAGGGGAAGTTCTCTCAAAAACTTTCCCTGGCCGTGAAGGCAAGATCTGGGCGGATCGTCTCGGGGGACCCACAAAGTCTCCTGCCCACGTCCTACTCCCTTGGGAGTATGTAGGCGCTCTCGTTAGTTGCCAGGATCAGTCTGTTGATCCATTAGGATAAGATCTAGGTTAAGTCTGTGTATTTTCAGCCCCATTGGCTGCCGGCTTGAAATAAACCAATTATTATTATTTATTTTTAACACACACTAACACACACACACACTAACACACACACACACACACACACACACACTATATATATATATATATATATATATATATATATATATACTGTATATACTATATATATATATACTGCATAGGCCTATATATATATATATATATATATATATATATATATATATATATATATATAGATATATATATATATATATATATGTATATATGTCTCACAAGGAAAAGGAGAACCAGCGTAGTAGCGAACATCTTATCTTTATTGGTTACCAAACGTTTCGGAGAAAACAGTCTCCATCTTCAGTGAATCTAAAATAAATGAAAGTATACATAAGAAATAAAACAAATAATTACATATGTATGTGAAATATCAAGCAGTAAGGTTCGTATGAATATGAACCGAGAAGAGCTAAACATAATAAAACAAAAACTATGTATTAAGAGAACAGCATTAAGCTAAACTTAAACAAATAATACTAATAAGAGAGGGTATACAATAAAGTACGAAAAGAAAATGGAAGGATATTTACTGAGTGAAAAGAGGTGTTGCAGTGGCCGTGTTGTTCAGGCTAGGCTTTAATTTATTTATATAGGTTGATTCTGAGGTGATAAGGTCACAGCGTGAATGGCATGTGGTTAGTATCTGGAAGTCTGTGGAAGAGAAAGGGTGATCAAACTGGTGAGAGTGATCGCGGATAGCAGAAGTGGAAGGCTTAGAAATCAACCTGACTGTTCGAATGGATTTACCTTGGTGCTCCCGGATACGGTGAAGCAACCAACGTGAGGTGCAACCCACGTATCTAGCAGTACAGCTAGAACAGGTGAACTGGTAAACCACATTGGAATGGAGGTTCATAGGAAGAGAAGAAGTATGGTTGAGGAAATTTCCTATAGTGTTATTATTAGAAAAACGAATTTGAAATTGATATGTGGGTAGCAGTTGCGAAGAGTTTTTTGGAGGGATTTCCTAATTTCATAGCTAAGTGGCCCTAGATATGGGAGTTTAAAATATCTAGTGTCTTTTTGTACGGTTTGAACTGGGGTGGATGGGCAGAGCTTAGAGTTAAGAAAATGGTTCAGGAATTTGTTAAACATATGAGTGGGGTATTTATTATTAGTAAAGAAGTTAAGAAGGAAACAGGTTTCAGAGTGAAACGAAAGCCAAGATGAACAGGAATTGTATGCTCTGTTAAGAAGAGTCATGATACTGTTGGTTTTATATTTAAGAGGTATGAAACTTAAGAAATTTGTACCTAGACCGGTAAAAGTGGGCTTACGATAAACACTAGTGGAAAGGGAAGTAGGGTGTTTGGTGATAAGAGTATCAAGGAAGGAGAGTTTATGATTATCTTCTACTTCATGTGTGAATCTGATACTGGGATGTTGTGAGTTTAGGTATAACAGAAATTGTTCGATTTGAGTGGGGTGCCTAAAAATCAAGAATGTGTCATCCATGTACCTACGGTAGAATATGGGTTTAAAATCTGGAGGGCAATTATTCAACCAAATCTCCTCGTGGTGGCAAAGGAAAGCATTTGCGTATGAGGGACCCAAGGGTGACCCCATCGCCACACTATCGGTTTGGGTGAACAACTTGTCATTGTATGAGAAAAGTGATTGGTGGGCAGCGATTTCCAATAGGGTATGGAATGATTGCTTATTAAAGCCAAATGAAGAGAGGGTAGAGATGGGAATGTTATTAGTGATAAGATTAGTTGTGTCATGTAATGGGACATTTGTGAATAAAGATTCTATATCAAAGCTAGCAAGAGTGACTGGGTGATCGAAGTTGAAGGACGTGATATCTTTGACAAAGTCTTCGGATTTGGCAACCGTGAAGTGATTGGTGGTGAGTGGGGAAATTATAGGGACCAAGAAACTCGCTGTATTATGATTAAAAGAGCCTGTAGCAGAAATGATAGGGCGTAAAGGGGTGTTAGATTTATGAACTTTTGGAAGCCCATAGAGGTTACCTGGTTTAGAGCCTGAAGCGTACATATAATTAAAATTATCCATACCAATGTCGACCTTAAGGGAGCGAAGTGTTCTGTTGAGACGGTCTTCATGTTTTAATACGGTGGAGGGTAAATCACCCTTGATAAACTTAAACTTAGAGGTGTCTGTAACAATGTGGTTAAGTTTAGAATCATAATCATCTTTATCAAGAATAACTATTCCTCTACCTTTATCAGGACGAGTAATCACTATAGATCATCTTCTTTAAGGGACTTTAAAACCGTGTGAATGTCATTCTTACCATCGTCCGTGTTGTTAATCTGCTTACAATATTGATTAAAAGAATGTCTAGCTAGAGCTGAGATATTGTGCCATACATAAGTCCAATTTTGCTTATATATATTACAGTTCTTTAAAGAGTAGCATAATTTTTCAAAGGGCAAAAAGAATTTTACACAGTTAATACGAGTGGGAGGGAGAGCAAAGTCCAAACCTAGAGATATCACTTCTTTCTCTCCTCAGATAAGGATCTAGAGGAGAGATTGAAAATTACTTTATCTTTATCGACAGAGCCATTAGAATGTATGCCAAGGGCTTTAAGCTTACGAGAGTGTGTAATTGAAACCTTGGAAAATTTTTATTTTAATACCACGAATTTTCCGAGTGTTTTTTATAAAAGAAATTGTTCATTTGCATCACTATATAGTGTTTGCAATTAATTAGAAATCTCGGGAAAACCTATTTTCCCCATTAGGCCTATTGATCGATGTTGAGACACGCCCCCGATAGTGATTTGGAAAGACATTAGCCTAACCTAACAACCTTACCTAACCTAACCTAGTATTATGGGTGGGGGCTGCTGCCCCCACACCCCCGCTGGTTGAGTACTAATCCCTTAGTAAAAAAAAAAAAACATTGGCTGTCGATTATACGAAGGTGAAAAAAATTCGATGAAGTCTACGGTGTTTACTCTGCAATCTTCAGCTTTGATTATACATTGATAACGGGAAAGTACCGTATTGACAACCTTGTTACGAAAATTAAAACTTTATACCATACTTTTATATTAAGTTTTTCCGAGGGTTTAACACATTTTCATATGATCTTTAGAGCTATCGATAACTGGAAGTACCGTATTGACAACCTTGTTACGAAAAATAAATGTTAGTACCATACTTTTTTATTAGGTTTTGCCGAGGGTTAAAACAAATTTTCTTATGATATTTATAGCATATGGATTCAATATTTATCTTCAAATATATCAACAAAATTCGTGGTATTAAAATAACATTGAACCGAAACCTTTTTAATCTTAACTTCAACAAAATTATCAATGATGGCAATGAGACATCTATAATCAAAGAACCCAACCAAGGGGCGTAAGTTACATTTATATTCCTTCAAATCCTTTTTAAGTCTCGACAATTTGTTCCTTTGTTTCCTAATTTCAATATCTAAAAGGTGAAAAAGCCAGGATTTGTAAGTGGGAGTGTGATAAAACTTAGGGTCATGGACTTTGAACCTAATGAACTTAGGGATCTGGCCATAGTCTTTACAGGTTGTGAGGAAGGAGAGGTCTTTATCAATTGTCTCTATCTTGAATGATACCTGTTCGGTGCGCCTGTAGCATCTGAGAGTGGGAAACAAAGGAACAAATTGTCGAGACTTAAAAAGGATTTGGCTTTCGTTTCACTCTGAAACCTGTTTCCTTCTTAACTTCTTTACTAATAATAAATACCCCACTCATATGTTTAACAAATTCCTGAACCATTTTCTTAACTCTAAGCTCTGCCCACTCACCCCAGTTCAAACCGTACAAAAAGACACTAGATATTTTAAACTCTCATATCTAGGGCCACTTAGCTATGAAATTAGGAAATCCCTCCAAAAAACTCTTCGCAACTGCTACCCACATATCAATTTCAAATTCGTCTTTTCTAATAATAACACTATAGGAAATTTCCTCAAACATACTTCTTCTCTTCCTATGAACCTCCAATCCAATGTGGTTTACCAGTTCACCTGTTCTAGCTGTACTGCTAGATACGTGGGTTGCACCTCACGTTGGTTGCTTCACCGTATCCGGGAGCACCAAGGTAAATCCATTCGAACAGGCAGGTTGATTTCTAAGCCTTCCACTTCTGCTATCCGCGATCACTCTCACCAGTTTGATCACCCTTTCTCTTCCACAGACTTCCAGATACTAACCACATGCCATTCACGCTGTGACATCACCTCAGAATCAATCTATATTAAATAAATTAAAGCCTAGCCTGAACAACACGGCCACTGCAACACCTCTTTTCACTCAGTAAATATCCTTCCATTTTCTTTTCGTACTTTATTGTATACCCTCTCTTATTAGTATTATTTGTTTAAGTTTAGCTTAATGTTGTTCTCTTAATACATAGTTTTTGTTTTATTATGTTTAGCTCTTCTCGGTTCATATTCGTACGAACCTTACTGCTTGATATTTCACATACATATGTAATTATTAGTTTTATTTCTTATGTAAACTTTCATTTATTTTAGATTCACTGAAGATGGAGACTGTTTTCTCCGAAACGTTTGGTAACCAATAAAGATAAGATGTTCGCTACTACGCTGGTTCTCCTTTTCCTTGTGAGACTTCGATTCCCAAGAGGAAGCTCCATTGGAGAAATTATATATATATATATATATATATATATATATATATATATGTATATATATATATATATATATATATATATATGCACTACACATATGATAGATAAATAGATAGTAATATAGATCAAAAGAATAATGATATGTTTGTCAAATTCGCGAATTTACTTAGCCTTTCTAAATCGAATTATTCGATCGAATGTATATATATATATATATATATACCTGTATATATATATGAATTAGATAAAAATAGAAAGCTTAAAGACAAAGAAGTTAATAGACAAAATACAGGTCGATAATATAAAGATTGAGAGAGAGAGAGAGAGAGAGAGAGCGAGAGAGAGAGAGAGAGTAATCTATTAACTCTCCCATTCATCTCACACTCCCCCATATATATCGATAATAAACAATATACTATCCCCTCAGGCCACCCTTCTATACATTATATACAGTATACATTATAATATTATACATTATATGCAGTTATCCTCCCGTCAGTAAAGTCATAGGCGGTTATTCATTTAGTGATATATTTCTCTATTACTCTTTCATTCACCTGCTCTATCTATATATATATATGTATTCCCTTGTTCAATTTTGGCACTTTTTTCTCCTTCCTTCCCCATTCTCGCTCTCGCTCTCGCTCTCTCGCTCTCTCTCTCTCTCTCTCTCTCTCTCTCTATCAACTACCTATTGTTTCGACTCACTCAAGCAGCGAAATCAATGATCTAACTAATTATATATTCCTTCATCCAACCACCCACTCATCAATCTACTCACTTATCCAACCACCCACTCATCTATCTACTCACTTATCCAACCACCCACTCATCTATCTACTCACTTATCCAACCACCCACTCATCTATCTACTCACTTATCCAACCAAACACTCATCTAATCACCCGCCCATCCAAGTATCTACCCCAATACCACATCACTCAATCACCTAACCACTCACATAGCCACTCAAGTATCCACACACCAATCCTCTCTCAACCACCCATTACAAATAACAATCACACAATCTCCCATCTATCCACTCAAACAAAGCATTTATATAATATGCCACATAACCACTCACACAATCCCTCACCTAACCTCCCATACTTGCACCCACAGAACCACTCATACAACCATACTAATAACTGTACCCACTTAGCCATCCACAGAACCACCCACACAACCACTCCACACTTAGCCATCCACTTAAACATCCACAAAGCCATCCACACAACTACTCCACTTCCAAATCATAATTCAGACACCCTTTACACTCTACCAAAATCATCATGTACATAATCAAAGGGTGATATATAAAAAATCCTCAAAATATTTTCTATTTTTCGAGCACTGCTAAGTCACTCATATTGTAAACATTATTCAGGCTACTTTGAGCCAATTAACGCTAATTGGAAATAAATTACGAGTGGCATTAGTTGGGGTTCATTTAATAGATCATGAAATGTATTGGTATTTTTCATTAAAATAAAAGGCTAATTGTGTAATATGATTTGCATGTTGATATTGTTGTTGTTGTTGTTCCTTTTGTCGTTGTTGTTGTTGCCGTTGTTGTTATTTATTCTGAAGTTCATAATATGTTAGTGTGAAAATAATGACGAGGTTATTGTATAGCTGGGTGTCTATTAATTATAACGAGTGTCAATAATGTTACCCCTAGCCGTTTATAATTCAGGGAGGGCTGGAACGAATAGGCTGTAAATCTCCACACATATTTTCTGGTGGCTCTTCCCAAATGGTGAAAATGGTATATCGATTGACACTATTCATTTTGGAGTTATGCGCGATTGTAGATCGGGATTTCTACAATAACGTTTCTGTATTGATAATGAATTATGTATTTCATATGAACATACTATAATCTCTTAAGGGTTTTGCACCACCTTCTCCCTCATGCTTAGCCCCATTAGTGTTGACATCTTAAGACGTTCGACCCATTAATTTGGCGATTTTAAGACCTTATGCCCCATTTCTTTGTCAATTTTAAGACCTTTTGTGCCATTTTACTGTGTCGATTGTTTCCTGGTGAGCGATAGTGAGCCTACTACTTAAGAGGAAGCGGCCTTTGGCCGCTTCTGCCATAAATTCACACATTTATCTTGAAGGGTGTTGTTGGGGGTAACGTGTTAAGCTTGATGGAGGTCTAAGAAGGAAACTAAAAATAAATAGATAAATAAATACATACAACATTTTACGCTCAACACCTTCAATCCTACTAACCGACAAATATACAATCAAGCTCAATATACAGTAGGCCTATATGCTCTCTTTGACTCCAAAAATAGAGAGAGAGAGAAAGAGAGAAAGCCTTGGTCCAAATTGCTGATGCATTTTTATGTATGTATTTAAATATTCATATGTGTTTATTAAGTATCTGTCTTATTGGTATATATAATTGGGAACAGATAGACATGTAGCCCTTTCTTCAATGACACACATTTCGTTTAATGTTGGCTAATATTAGACGATTTATATCGGTTGTATAAGTCTCTCCGGGGATGGAGTGGGATAATCCTAACCTATTGAACCCTACGACTCCCTCAATGTATTCTAACATTAAGGGGGGATGATTTATTTATTTGCTCATTTATGTATATTTTTACTATTTTTTTTAGTTTCCTCCCTAGACCTCCGTCAAGCTAATAAAAAAACCCGGCCAAGATCCTCCTTCAAGATAAATGTGTTTTTTCGGTAGAAAAATTTCCCGGCCGAAGGCCGGTTCCTCTTAAATTAAAAACTCGATATGGCTCACCAGGAAAAAATCGACACCTAAGTGACACGAAAAGTCTTAATGTTGACAAAGAATAGGACGAAATGTCTAAACATCGTCAAACGAATGGGCCGAAGGTCTTAAAATCTGAAAACTTATTAGTGTTCAGATTTTAAGGCTAAATATGAGGAAGAAGGGGGCCCAGAAAAACGACCCACCTCCCCTTAATATAATTGTCTACCGAAACCCATAATACAAAGAAGGAAAGGATCATCATATACTCCAATGATTTACTTTGCTAAGGACCTCCCACCCACTGTTGGTTACATACAAATATAATCATACACATTCAGTTAACCTTACCTAAGCAAAAGGTGCTCTTTTTGGGCCACCCCATATTTACTCCATTAGTTTGGCAATTTTAAATTGTTTCGCTACATAGTTTTGGCGATTATAAGATTGTTATGACGAAAACCGAGACACTATAGTTACGTGGCTCGGTTTAAATACACAAGTCCCCCCTCCAATTGAGAAGCCTTTAGAGAAAACGCGGCTGTTCCCCCCTCACTGAAACAAACAAACTCTCACGGACTACTTGATCACCAAAGGAGATGCTTACGGTTCTGTGCCACCACTTAGCTTACCTGCGATTGGTCCTGGGTGGGGGATCCGAGAGCGTACCAGGAGGGCTCTCCCATTACCCCCCGCCCCCCTTACCCCTGTCACCGGAGTAACAGGGGCCGATGTTGCAGTGAGAAAGGCTAAGGCCACCCCTTTTTCTCTACAGCCGAAACGGGTCGAGGAAAGCCAAATAAGTGAATAGGTGCTCAGACCAGGTTAGGGAAAGTATCTCATCTACCTTCCTGAGTCTGAGTGTTTAACCTAAGCTAAATAACAGCTAGGCTGTAGACACGTCGAACTAGATGTACAGTTGGTCAAAGTTCCAGCGGACCCACCCCCTCTCTCTGGGGCTCGCAGAGTTAGCTGGCAATACTGGTACTTACCTAATCGTACTTACCTAATCGTATCTAGTGGGGGAGTAAAAAGAAGTCTTCTTTTGTGGACCCCCACCTCTAAATTATTAGTTTCAAAAATAATTAAACAATACCCACATGTTTCTCATAATTTGTTTTAAATTTTGAAACACTCTCTGACATTACCACCCTCTCTGGTAATGCATTCCAATTTTTAATCACTCTTATGTATTGTGTCAATTAATTAAGCAGATCTATGAAATGTTTGAGATATTTCATGATTATAAATGCGCTATATGACATTTTACTATTGAAATATTTCCTCTGCCTAGGTTAATATATGTTCTGACACTGATATAGCCGAAATCAGATCTACCAATCACAATCCCTGTAAGACACGCCTCTTTACTACACCAGTATTGCCAGCTAATTCTGCGAGCCCCAGATCGAGGGTGGGTTAGCTGGAACTTTGACCAACTGTACCACCAACACTTAAGTGGGAGTCCTGTTGTTTCTGGAGTGATCCGATATTTTCAATTAAATTATCTACATAGTTGCTTGTTCCTATGCTGGTCCACATAAGTTAATACTTAACGTTGTTTATTATATCTAAATTAATTCTGATTTCTAAAACATAAAAATTAGATAGTTTTGCTTGCATTTACTTGAATTAAATTATATAGTGTCGAGGACATTAAATTTTACTTATTAGCATTTAGTTACCCATTCAAAAATATTAGTTTTCTTTGTTAAACCATATAAGAAAATGGCATATTTAGCGATAACTAATATATATATTACGATCGCCGTTCTGTATCGTTCCGTATCTGTTCAGTATCGAAGACATTTACTTATTATCATTTAGCTACCCATTCAAAAATATTAGTTTTCTTTGTTAAACCATATAAGAAAATGGCATATTTAGCGATAACTAATATATACAGTATATTACGATCGGCGTTCTGTATCGTTCTGTATCTGTTCAGTATAGAGGATATTTACTTATTATAATTTAGTTACCCTTTCAAAAATATTAGTTTTCTTTGTTAACCCATATAAGAAAATGGCATATTTAGCGATAACTAATATACAGTATATACTACGATCGGCGTTCTGTATAGGCCTAATGATGTAATTTTGTACAATGATGTAATTAGCCCAGTGGTCTATCTACGGTTGGAAGGGGGGGCACGTACCGTCCTTATTTTAGGGTTATTTCCTGTTCCACCCATGGAGGTAAGATGAAAGAGGAGGGAAGGTGATCCTGTGCGACCCTATCAGAAAGTGTTCCCCAGTGAATTGGCTGAGGCTACGCCCCATGCTGGCCATAAACTGCCACCCACCCTCCGCCCAGCTAGGTTTATATTGTGTTTTATACTGTATACTACGTGTATATACTGTTATATGTTATGAATATAGTACATGAATGTATTCTCTATCTATCTATCTATTGCCTGACGCCATGGTCCCCGAAGGGGTAGCCACGAACGAACCTCCCCCATGCACCTGTCCCGAGTCAGTTGACGCCCCTCCTCCTAACCAGCACCGCCTTCATTCATATACTTCCTCACTCCATCCTTCCACCTCTCCCTCTCTGTCCTTCCACCTCACTCTCGTACACCCTCTTAGTCAATCTCTCGCTTTCCATACGTTTCATATGGCCGAACCATCTCAAGTTGTTCCTTTTTACACTTTCCAGCACATCTACCTCCACACCACACCTCCTTCTTACTTCCTCATTCGCGTGTCAATCCCTCCATGTAACTCCGCACACACTTCTCAAGTAACTCATTTCCACCGCTCTCACTGTTGGTCCGAGTCTCTTCCCGAACGTCCATGCTTCGCTTTCATAAGTTAGTGTCGGGATTACCACACTGTCATGCAAGGACTTCTTCACTTCCATACTGACCACTCTATTTCTTGTTACTGCTTTCAACGTTCCTACAACCCTCTTCCCCTGTTGCACCCTCTCCCGCACTTCTTCATCCATAGTCCCATTTAATTTATGTATATCGATAAGTTAATATAGTTTTTATGTAGTACACTGACCGCTAGCGGTGCAGTCAGATACCAATCTGAAAATATGTGTGTGTGTGAACATACAAAGCCAAATGTACTGTATTAGTCAAACGAGGCGGGGAGCGAGATGGGATTATCATTTAGACTGGTCAGGGATTATTCTCATACTGAACCTTAATGAACTTTGAGGCCGCCCACAAACTAAGACTCTCGTTATTCCAAATGGCACTAATTTTGTGAAAAAGGCCTATCTGGACCACGTGTTCCTAATTTCTTGTTTTGAAAATATTACTTTATGTTGCACTATTATTTATTTTATCATAATGATGATAATATTATAATTACGGAGGTGTTGCTGGTGGTGATATTGATTATGATGACAATGACAATTATGACGTATCTTCCAAAGCCATTCATTACGTATTGGCTCATCTTTAGGAAATCTGTAAATTGGAATACGATATATTTAAACCTATATACAGTACACGGATCACAAACATATGCAATATAAGTATACATAATCTCATAATATTTGATATACTGTGCTTAATTGTACCCTTTTATACCCATTCTTTACTGAAGCCTTTTAGTATTCAATTTGCTCTGTCATTTAGTATAAGTGTCCGGTAATATATACTGTATGTCCGGTAATATACACACTATTTATTACATACATTATATACTGCTAAATTATGTAAGAGAAATTATCCATTTTCGGCTTACGATAGATTGCTGCAATGTTATTCAATATGTTAATACCAGATACAGACAAAATCATGAAGCTAGACCTATTTTTCTAAGAAATGTACGTAATACGAGTTAAGAAAATGATTGGGTTCTGTGGTGATGCCTTTCATCAATATATGAGTATTTATATATTATGTAATTAGTATGGAATAAGTGAAAGTATATATATTTAATCAATCGGGTAAAAAAAAATTGTTTGTCTTAACTTTGCTGTGCCTCAGGCATTATTAATACTGGGGAGAAACTACATATATCATAGAATAGGGTACATATGACGCCTTGATGTGGCAGCAGTAAATATAGCCTAGCACATAAGAATAACCAGGTATTCCAGAATAAACAGATTTTGTATTACCCCGGCCAAAGGGGTAAAAACGAATCACGTATGGGGTAAAAAAAACATAGCAAAAAAATGGAAGTAAATGACAACAGAGATATAACTACTGCTCCTCTGCAGAGAATGGGTGACCTATTGTGGCACACATCATTCAATTGTGTGATAATTGTATTCTGTTCAATCTCAGTGCCGATTATTTTTTATTACCCCCACTGCATGTTAATAGTCGGGGTAAAAAAAAATCATATATACATCTATGCTGGAGTTGTTTTTTTATTACCCCGATTGCATGTCAATAGTCGGGGTAAAAAAACACATACCTGTGTGTCGGATAGGGCCTACTGGAGTTGACAGGAGAATCACTGCAGGGGAGTGAAGAAACAAACTATAGTATAACACCTTAAAGCAGAAAAACAAAGCGCTGCATGCAAACCATTCCAGGTATTGAACATTAACAAAAAATAATAAAAAAGTTGAACGGACAAAAAACAAAAACAAAAAATCTGTCGCGTAGCGATATATACGTCCCACACATTTTTATAGAAAAAAACCGTTTGCATAAAATGTTGCTTATATTGTGGGCAATCTGTAAAAAAAAAAAAAAAAAATGTATTAAAAAAAATAACATATGATGACCTATGTTTGTTTTTACCCCAACTACCCCTATGTTTTTTTTTACCCCGATTGATTTACTGTATGTACCGGTAGCCTACTATGCACTGGTGAAACGTAAGACTTGTGTGTGATGTGTGAAAGTTTGTATATGCATTTTATGTAGGCTATATAAGTATTCTTTATAGACATACAGTATATGCGCAAGTTATCTTAGTACGCATGAACGTAATTATGTAGGCTAAGTAATCTCGCATAATTGTATGTACCGGTATGTATTTATGTTTGCACGTATGTTTGTGTGTATGTAGGTTCTTTACTATCTAACATAATTTTCATATCAAATGTTTATATTATTCTATGTTCTAAAATATTCATTATGATATTTATGAAAGTGGTATTACCTTGAATACCGGAAAATCAGACTTGTAAGTTATGTGGACAATATCCTATATAATTACGCATATTCTAAAATTTGTATTAAATGCTAAATATCGGAGTTTAAATGTTCTTTCTGTGTATAACCAAATGTCTGTATTTTACTTACTGATAAAATATAAGGGTAGGATCTTTGGACTTGGTGTACCTTGCAGTACAACCAAATGCAGCACAAGACACTTGCATTACTGCATAAAATGCTCACACTACTCAAAAAGGCACATTGGCCCAGAACCAGGAGTGATTGTGATATCTGTGGTGGGTGGTATCTAACTGAAATCAGACTGGTACACCTGGAACTCAGCCTGGTCAAGGAATGGTCAGGTCATACCATGGTCTTACTGTCCTGGCAATACCTCGTCACATTCCTTGAAAAACTCTGTTAAGAAACAGACTAGGACAGAGTGTTACTCTGTCCTATTCTGTCCTACTCTGTTCTACCCCATTTTACTCGGTGTATTTATCCCACTCTGAAGCACTCTGCGCCATTTCTCCCAGAGTAGCACAGAGTTGACACTCCTAGCAATTCTGCTCCAAAACTCCTTAATGTGGGAAGGACCCTCTACTCCCTCTCACAAGCCGCAGTCTCCACCCACTTTCGTGAATTCTATGGTACAGAGCCAATGTTACCTTAACAACAAAATAGCATGGTGCATTAGAGATCTTACTCAGAGGGGTACCCTTCTCTTATGACTGAGTGTACTTGTCTCGGATAGGCGACCCATGATGTCATCGTCCATTGTGTGGCTTATCGTGACGGTGCAAGGCTAGAACTGAGGCGGGCTCGTGTGAAGGGCAATTGCACTGCCTTGACGCCCACAGATTCTACGAATGTGGGGGTGTAGGGGGAGGGATGGTGATGCGGTAAACTTCCTCCGGTAATTATAGGGAAAAGGCTCGCACCCATATTTTCCATGTTTGTTCCTCCAGATTTTGAGAAATTAGTACTTTCATGGTTTTAGTTATAATTCCATCGTGGGATACAAGAAGGATTGAGCCTTTCCCCCCCCCCCCCATGACATATTGAAATCAGTATATATGTTGCCCACAGGGTGTAAATATCGATTATACATCGAGAGAGTCCGAGGGAGCTCTGACAATGATGGGACTTTGTGTATTTTCCAATAAAATCGGGTCTTGATAGCGTAATGCCTAGTGTGCGAAATTTTGGTGTGAGTATCCTAGGTTTGAGTCCTTGGAGTACCACATGTATTCATTACTTTCATTGATTTCATTAATTAGGTTTATTTGTAAGGTAATTGGAGGGTTAGTGAAAACAAATATGAATATATAGATGTGATCAAATTTTCATCTCACAGAGGATTATACATGAGTACAACATAAGGATTCCATAGACCTGCATTGTTCCTAATAAATTATGTATAAAAAGGCGGCGAGCCTTTTCTAAATAATTATACTTCTTCCTCATTCCCAACAGTCATAATCACATACAGTATAGGGGCAAATAATTGCTGGCCGTGAGATAATTTCGGAAAAAACACAGTCAATTTAGACGCCGTAATCACGAGTGTACCAGTAATATAAACCTTATGTAAAAAAGCAATGATCCGCCCGCTAACACAACCCTTACCGAAATCAGGGATTTATTCTATAAGTGCACCATTACGAGCTAAACATTCTATTATAATTTCTAACAGGAAGGTACAGTACAATGAGGAAAGTGATGTGAAATAGGTGAGAATATGCGGAAATTAGTTATAAGGGTATTCTGCCCCCTCTTATCCTATTTAGGCCCCAAACAGGCAGCATAGAAGCTGATTTCAACAAGTGACGGGGGGTGACCCATCATGTATCCCATGGCAAAACAGACTAGGGGGGTTTGAATCCTGTAAATCCAAGCCGAGTTTTGACAAAACTTGATTCGGTTTCTCTAATTTTGAGGTAGCCTAACCTTAAATTGAAAAACAAGAAAACCCAAGCCAAGTTTTATTTAAAAGGCTGAAGGCTCAATTTCGATTTGTTACGTTTTTATCCCCACATTTTCCCTGATCTTCATAACTTTCCCCAGTATTGAGGGCCATGTCACATCTCTATATTAAAACATTTCTTCAGGAAATAATCAAAGCACACACATCACATAAAAATATAGCAGAAAAGTCATGTTTACAAATAAAAGCTCATAATGATGCACTTATGGAAATTTACCGAAATCAGTTCAGTGGGGATGGCATAAATATACTAATCTGACAACGCAAGGTGTGATGAAGAGTTTCGTGATTTTGTAATGGTTTATGATTAGATGGTTAGATTCGGGGATAAATCTACAGTTATACTACCCCTATTTTGTCGCTATTCTGTTGGTACTAATGGGTTAATATTATTAGTAGTAGACTTAGTATAGTTTGATGATGCGCGGAAATGTATATTTGACTTGTAATAGATACATTGAAGTATTACAAACCTTCGCGAACCCATGAACAGGGAACGTGAGCTGGGTTTAGACCGGTCGCGAGACAGGTTAGTTTTCGGTTAGGTTAGGTTAAGTTAGGTTAGGTTAGGCTAATAATAAAAATACTAAAATGCGATGGTCCTCGGTATTAAACAACACTGTATATCAAATAAAAAATAAAAAACAACAACAAATTACCTGAAAAACTCTTATCTGGTTGGTGATAATTTGTTATCAAAATAAGTTTTTTCCAGTTTCCGCGTCTGCTGAACCGTCCAAAAACACGCTAAAAGGCGTGTTTTGAAGAGGGGAGGTGGTGGGGGGTAGTGGGGGAGGGGTAGTATAACTGTAGATTTACCTTAGTGGGGATCGGTGGACTCAACCTCCAACATGAGTTAGGATAGGTTTGGGTTAGGTAGGTTTTAGGCTGCAGGGGGCTAGGAATCCTCCTCCCCTTGTAAAGTTCACCTACTAGACGAGACAGAGTAAGGGGCGAGGAATCGCGAAAGTGATCCCGGACCCTAAGAACTGGAACTTTAAATGTTGTTTCTGCTCGGGCTCTGTCTCGAGTCGGCCACCCCCAGCTATGGGGTATGTGCCTGAGTATAATACATACATACAGGTTTTAGGCCAACAACCTTGAATATAGTACTTGGATATCTTTGTTTTCACTGTGTTTGCGTGGATTTTGGTCTGGTTGAGAAAACCCTGCATTGCAAAACTTTCCCCTAGATTTTTTGTTAGGATGAGGGGGGGGGGGGATATCTCCAAAACTAGTAAATTCCTACAGACAAGGATGTCAATAGCGGAGGAATCGCAAGAGAAAATAGTTTACATTTCAGAATGAACTGCATATTTACCAAACTAACTATAAATGTGAATGAATACATAATATTGCAAAAACTGCTAGAGAAAAGAAAATGAAACCAACACTCACCCCAAGAAACAGCCACTATTATGCCTATGTTGGAGACAACCCGTAATAGTTCGATTGCTATCGGGTATGTAGTTTATAATCAAGTCACACATTATTTGTCTTCGTTTATAGGTGGTCAGAATATCCATACATTATCCTTTGATACTTCTGTTCTTACGCCGGAGTCACACGAGCCCTTTTTCGAGCAATTTTTACGGGCAATTATGGTCTGGAAGCTTAAGAAATTACACTTTATCAGAATTCTGCCACATAACATAATCTAACTTCAATCTAGTTGCCGATACCAGTGCGAAAAAGTCCCGAAATAATACGAGAAAAAACTTGCTCATGGAAAATTGACGGAAAAAGCGCTCGTGTGACAGCGGCTTTAGTCTATGTATTCATGAAGTACAGTCAAGAGCATAAATGGCAACGAACCATTTAAATCAGTATCAAACACAAACGAGATAATACGATCGATGCTGTCCAGCTGCTTCATAACTTGGCCTTAAAGGTTCAATTGTTCGAACTGAAAGAAACTTATACATGGTCACGACTGTACTGCAGATGTCGATATGGCCTAATAGGTTGTGCTTCACTTGTAGTTTATATTCTATTTTCAATTTTCAATCCAGGACAATGTTACCATTTTCTTATTGATGCAAAGCACCAAGATTCGTCAATATATTTGGGTCACTCTAGATTCTTCCCAAGTACACCTTTAACTTTTTAATTATCCGTGCCATCCTTTTAACTACATTCTGGCTACTATTAGACGATTTTAATACATTTTAAATGGGCCTCCTGCAATTACCTGGCTTCGAACTATCTCAGTGAACCATTATAACTACCACAGATCTTTCATAAACTGCACATAATCGTCTAAATATAGCTAGAATGAAATATAAATGACGTTGCCGGTACAGAAGGGTTTAACATTGTATATGATTAACCAAATAAGTAAACAATGGGAAGAACGAACACAGAAATGAAGGTTGCAGTGGGGCAAAAGAGCATGCACCCTACTTTCTCTGCAGCTGTTGGAATACTGAGTAACGGAGGAGTGAGCCTGTGAGGAACATAGCAGGCAACGTGGATATAATAAGGAAAGTCGACTCTCTGCTTTTGATTGTAGGCCCCTGATACTTACTCCATCTAACGGCAAGCACCCACCAGTTGAGAACGGTTAATTTCGAACCGTAACTATTCAGTTTATACCCATCAATAAAGAACCTGTTCTTTAGAAAACGGTTATTTTTTAGCTATAACTATATAGTATTTAATATTCAAACCACTAGCACCATCCAATTTCTCTTAATTTTTGACAATTCATAATTGTTGTTATACATCTTAATAGTCTTGTTGGTACTCACAATGTTTTGATTGTGATTTCCATGTTTTCATTGTCATTATTGTCTGCTATTTAGTCCATGCTACTAAAACTAAATATATTGTGCTACATTTCATGTATACAATCTAGTATTTTTGCAGAGATTTTGCTATTTTCCTATTTATAATTTTGTGTCTAATGTTTATCTATGTAATAGTATATGTAATTCTTGATTGTATGTATATGCTATTCAACGTCTATATCTTGCATTGTTTTTTTCCTTACCTCAAAATTGTGTCAGTACCTGTATGGATTTCAGCCATATGTTCCCCATAGTGTTCGATCTTGTACTGGAAAGTAAATAAGAACACAAACACTCTGTAAATCATATAGTTCCTCATAGTGCTTGTGCTGAAGAGTAAATAAAGACATACCAGTGCTCCCAGTGACTGTCTCTCGGGAAATTTATGATTCTCCAGCTCTACCCATACACGTCATACACTAACAAATACACATCCCTTTAGCAACAGTACTCCCAAAAGTGTGGAACAAGTCTATTTTCTCATTTTGTGTTTATAAATATAATTTCTCTCGATGTTACAGTATTACTATTCTTCATTCGTGTCCTTACTTATACCATCTCTTGCCAAATTAGTATAGTTCCTAACATTATTGTGATTGTATTCTGTCCTCAATGAATAATGATTTTAATTTGTTTTGCAATTTGCTTCTGCATCTGAATGGCCTTTAGCCATTATGTTTCACAACATATTGGGCCTTGTACGGTGAGGTATGTACAGTATGGTGAATGCATAATCTTCATGAACACCATTAACTCCAATTCCCCACCCAAGGCTAAGTGGTTCATCAGCTCTTCATCGATTTAGTTTCCATCACAGTTGTAGCTTTTCTATGTTTTTGTGGAAAATATACTAGAGGCAAGTAATGTCAGCCTCACACTCCACAAAAACTAAGACAAGGAAATTGAGGGTATATCTTAAATTAATTATAACCGATCAAGTAGATAATTAACATAAAATAGAATGTGAGTAGATTACGCTATTTATCAACTCTGCGAAGCATATTGGTATCGCGCACACAGATCTTGCCCGTATACTGTGCACCACCAGTCAGCTTGTCTGTTGTCGTCCGTCCGGAAACTCATCCTTGACCGTTCGATGGATTTTCACCAAATGTTACAGGTATATCCATTTTGTAAATGCGAAGGTCAGTCAAAATACAAAAAAATCAATTTAATTTCAAGGTTAAGCTCAAAGGTCAAGGTTAAAAATAAGGTAAATATTTCATATTTTATAGTTTTTATTCAAATTATTCATTCAAAACTAAAGGGGTGAAACATGAGGGAGAAGGGTCGCTTTTCTCTACGCTGGTTCACCCCTACCAATGAAGTCAATCTCTGTGGGCACGCTACTCTGGCCACGGCACACGTCCTCTACCGATGTTTAGGTAAGTTGAGTTAACCCTTTGAGTACCAGCGACATGTGTTATATTTTATTCTACCTCTATTTAAACGATGTTATGCAGTTTAGGAAGGATCTGTGATAGTTAAAAGGTGGATTGAAATAGTTTGATGCCCCATTATTGCTAGAGGTCCTTCCTAAGCTGAATACAGTCGTCTAATAGTTGCCAGAGTATGATGAAAAGGATGTCCCTGGTACTGAACGGGTTAAGTTCAGGTGAAGATAATAAGGGATGAGCCTTTACAACGGCATTTTGTAACTACTTTTCGAAGAGTGTTGAGAGGGGAAAAGGGGTGTTGGAGAGAGAGGAAACTGTTGGAGTGGCTTTGTTGCATGTGTTATTATTCTGTATACATAGTCTACGCTCGGTTTCTTTTCAACTGACGGTAAATTGCAAAGTTCCCATCAAGATTTCTCAGATATTTTGAATATTTTGTAGTGAAATATGGTGCTAATTACATAAACTTGGTTTTAATATAATGCAAAAACATAATAGTTTCATAATTTTCCAACTACCAGCTACCACTTTTTCCACCAGTACCACTTTATCTACCACTACCACTTTATATAATACTACCACTTTATATAATACTACCACTTTATCCACCACTACCACTTATCCACTAATACCACTTTATCTAACACTACAACTTTATCCACCACTACCACTTTATCCACCACTACCACTTATCCACTAATACCACTTTATCTAACACTACAACTTTATCCACCACTACCACTTTATCCACCACTACCACTGTATTTACTACTACCACTTTATCGACCACTATCACTTTATCTATCAATACCACAAATTGTTGTGCCCTGTTGTTGCTTGATCTCCTTTGTACTCCTTTGTAATAGCCGAGTATTCAAGATAAAGACATGGCACCTTACCATCAGTTGGAAATAATAGACTATTGTACCAAACGTGCCAGAAATATAGTAAAATAATAGATCTGGGGGGCCATCCATGGCATACTGGCATCTCCATCCTTACACCTCGCACTGATTCTCGGTGACTCCCAGTGACTCGTATAGAACTCCTCCTGACTCCCACTGACTCGTATCTAGCTCTAATCCGAAAAAGACTGTTAATTTTCAAATTTACAATAACTCGCACTTCATTCGCGGTTTTATCCCGTTGACACCTGGTAACTCACAGTGACTCACAGTGACTCCTTGTGACTCGCAAGTACACTTCCGCTGACTCATACTCTGTCGTGGTGGCACGTGGAATTTCGGACACTCGCGGCCATTTTAGCAGGAACTGCCAAGAGTCGTCACTCCCAGTGATTCTAGCTCGCACTCCTGACTGTGTGAGGGCCCCTTTACACACAAATATTTTTAGTTTGCTCCACACCCCACACCGCTCACACACAACTATACAGTATACTTCACCTAACTCTCCCCCCAAACCTAGTATATCTCTTGCAGGTTCCATCCATATTCTTAATATATATATACAGTGTAAAAAACAGGCATGCCAAACATCTGGACATGATTATATAGATGATTCTAAGCATAAACTGTTCAATAACAAAAAGGTTAAATCTCAACCATTTAAGAGTATATTGAAGGGTATATATGCTGTCCTCCCCTGCATCTCTGTAATGGACTCTTCCATGTTAAATAGTTTCCAACAGGTTCAAAGTGAGGATATAATTATGTCTCATTTTCTTCTGCTCTCACTTGGAAGGACCATATAACCAGTCTTGCTAAGGCAGCCTCCCAGAATCTGGGTGTGCTCAACTGTCTCAAGGGGTTCTTTACACCTGCACAGCTTCTTGCTCTCTACAGGGGCACAGTGCGTCCTTGTATTGAGTATTATTCACATGTGTGGGGAGGATCCTCTCACACCGCACACCTAGACATAGTAGAAAGGAAAGCCTTTCATATCATTAACTCCCGCCCACTCACCAACTCTCTGCAATCTCTCTCTCTACGCCACAATGTTGCATCTCTCTCGTTATTCTATCACTACTAAAAAATCAATGTTCCTCAGAGCTTTCCCAGTGTATACCACCTCCTCTACGTAGGGTACGTAACACCCGTCTTGCAACACAATTCCACCCCTAATCTGTGCAACTCTCCAACTCAACAGTGAAACATTATTCTCTGTCTTTCTTCTATTTAACTGCTGAGCTCTGGAACTCTCTCCCATAATCAGTCTTTCCCCCTCCTATGACTTAAATTGATTCAAACTCTGTGTGCCCAGGCATTTTGGATCGAAAGTCCCTTGATTTTGGCCCTGTCACTCTTTGAACTCTGGGGGAGGCACTCGATACAGGCAGTTCTGCTTTTTGCCTCCCTCACATATATATAAATATACAATATATATATATACTTTTTGTATTTATATGCTACTTAGCAACTCACAAATGATTTAGGACGGGTATTTAAGCCTCACTATGCCCGTTTTCTTTTAATACCCTGAAGATGTCTTGAGAGAATAGACGAAAGCTTGGTATTCCATTGTTTTAATTTTCCTAGCGAGTTTTACTACACACATATAATATATATATATATATATATATATATATATATATATATATATATATATATATACATAATAGAGTAATTAAAGCAACAATGTGGCCTATGCTAATGACATGGAGCATTCATATATATATATATATATATGAAGTGTGGTGGAGTGGTCTTGCCACTGGCCTGGTAATCCAAAGGTCCCGGGTTCAAATCCCGATGTATCAATGGGAAGATATTATTGGGATGGAATTTGTGCTGTACCTAGTATCAGTGCATTACCACAAGCCCACCGAAACGTCAATAAAATACCCTCATTGTTCCCTGATTAAATAGCACTGTATGAATATTCCCATATTCAAAATATGCTACAGTGGTGCAATGCCTGGTGAGTTATCTGCTCAACAGGTGGCGTTGTGTGTGTGTAAGTGTGAGAGTCCGAGTGTAGGGGGTGAGACAGTGAAGCACGGGAACGAGGTGGCTTCAGATATGGGGTCGTTTCGGGCCATGAGTGAGCACCGTGCCTCATGTGAAGGCAAGATGGCAGGTGCTCGTTGTACTCTACGTGCTTCACCCTAGACTGGAACAAGACCTCACGGGCTTCACTGTTCATTGTAAAGCGGTGAATGTTAAGGCTCTCAGCCTATGCCCGAGAGGAAGTAGGTGGGCGAGCGATAGCGACCCAGCATTGTATAGAGAAATCCGGCTTCGCCGGAGACATTTATCTATCGAAAAATATACAAATTTAGCTTGTAAAAAAAAAAAATATATATATATATATATATATATACCGGTATATATATATATATATATATATATATATATATATATATATATATAGGCCTATATATAATTGAAGTATATCACAAATACACGTTAGGATAAATGAAAGTTTTTAACCCACAGCTGAGATTCGAACCACAGACAGTCAGGACGAGAGTCAATGTTTTAACCAACAACACCTCGGCGTGATAAACAATAGCTAACCATATCCTATTCATATTAAGGATAGGGAGAAATCCTACTCAGAGGAATTATTCCATTATATAAAAAGTCGTATAGGAGCCATTTTCCAAAATACCATCCAGTAGATTTGTATCATTATTTCCACGTAACTCCGGTTGAATTGATTTCATTTAATTGTCCACCAAACAAGCACGAGTCAAACCCTGGTGCTTACCTGGTGAAGAATTAATATATATGAATTCAATCCGAGTTAAGTGGGAAAAGTTGTACAAATTCCTTGTATGGTACTTTGGGAAATGGGTCCTACGACTTGGAATTAAATGGAACATATCCTCCAAGTAGGATTTCCCCATCTCTCTAATATTCATAGTAAATTATCAACTATTCTCTATCATGCCGTGGTGTAGTTACTTAAAGCATGGACTATCATCCTGACTGTCCGTGGTTCGAATCTCGGCTGAGGATAAGAAATATATATATATATATATATATATATATACTGTATATATATACATATCTATTGCCTGACGCCGTGATCCTCGAAGGGGTGGACACGAACGAACCGCCCCCATGCACCTCTATCCCCAGTCAGTCGACGCCCCTCCTCCCAACCAGCACCACCTTCATCATCCATATACTTCCTCACTCCATCCTTCCACCTCCCCTTCGGTCTACCTCTCCCTCTCTGTCCTTCCACCTCGCTCTCGTACACCCTATTAGTCATTCTCTCGCTTTCCATACGGTCCATATGGCCGAACCATCTCAAGTTGTTCCTTTTCGCACTTTCCAGCACATCTACCTCCACACTACACCTCCTTCTTACTTCCTCATTCGTCTGTCTATCCCTCCATGTAACTCCGCAAGCACTTCTTAACCCTCTCCGACATATGACGCAGTTTTGAGCCATTAGGGATACTTTAAAGCCTTTGTTACCATCAAGGGTATTTAGAAACCTTTAGTTTAGTTACTTCTCCCCTTAATGCTGCTACATACTGTACGGTCGAGCTAATAAGTCATGTCCCAGCTGTCCTTACGTTTGGCTCGCTCGGTGCTGTAATAATGTCTGCCAGATGTTGAATAGGGTGGGTAAGTGTAGGAATAAGTTTGTATACCCCCCTCAAATTGAATTAATTAAGTTTAGCTATTGCTGAAACCAATTATGGATCAAAACATACTTGGTGCCGAGACATCACTTATTAGCGCGACTGTACATATTCGAAGCTGTCTCGAGCTACATTTAATATCCTTGTTATCTATTTACCCGATATTAACTTTCAGAGCTTCGTTTAAACAACTCGAGGCTTCAAAATGGATCAACATTATTAAATGCGACTGTGCCTTAAACCGGTATCACACGAACACTTTTTCACTCAACATTTATCCTCAACACTGGTCTGGCAGCTTAGGAGGTCAACATTTGAAATATTTCGGTTAACTAAATTCATCTATCACCAGTCTAGCTTCCAATAGCAGTGTACATTTTTCCGGAAATTTTGCCAGAAAAATGTTGATCATCAAATGTTGACTAAAAAATCGCTCGTGTGATACCGGCTTTAGTGTGTATTATATCTTGTATCACGGCTAAACAATCTTGAATTTCCTTTTTGCACGTAAATCGAAAGTGGACCAATCTGATCACCTATGTTTTAATTCTACTTCCGGTGTGGAGAAGTCAATTATCTACCTGTATTTATATTTGGCTGGTTCTACTCGAGTGTGTGTGTGTGAGAGAGAGAGAGAGAGAGAGAGAGAGAGAGAGAGAGAGAGATATGCAAGACGCATGTGTCTGTCTGGTTGCTCTCTCTCTCTCTCTCTCTCTCTCTCTCTCTCTCTCTCTCTCTCTCTCTCTCTCGCTGATAGAATTGGAAAGTTTATTGGCACAGTTTTGTTTGTAATTTAATTTGAATATTACGTGTATTCGGGCGACAGTTTCTATTAGATTTGTTTAAGACCTTTGCAACAATATTCGGGCGACAGTTTCTATTAGATTTGTTTAAGACCTTTGCAACAATATTCGGGCGACAGTTTCTATTAGATTTGTTTAAGACCTTTGCAACAATATTCGGGCGACAGTTTCTATTAGATTTGTTTAAGACCTTTGCAACAATATTCGGGCGACAGTTTTTATTAGATTTGTTTAAGACCTTTGCAACAATATTTTTGGGCTTGGTGTGTGTGTATTTGAATAAAACCAATATTCAGTGACATATATACCATTGGGAATCTGGTCCTCTTTGTAATATGTTATAAATATGGGTCGGAAATATATTGATTGTCAGTAATTTGATGTGAATCATATAACAAAACAAATCAACACATAATATTTGAAATAGAGTTGAAGTAGACTAATGCGTTTATAAAAGCATAGGATTGTAAACCTTTGTTATGTATTATGAAATACCACCGATATTTGGAAGAGTTAGAGATTTCCAATAATTTAATGAATGATTAGTGATTGAGATCATTTATGAAAATTATAGCGTATATACCATAGATGATAACTAGACAGCCTTGGAGATATACAGTTAATAAGAGATACATAATTATAGATACATAGAGATAGATTGATGATTGGATGAGACAGAAAAATAGGTAGGCAGATAGAAAGAGACAAAAATTATGAACTTTTAGATAAATAACATTCTTAGTAACTATCCTGCGCAAAAAAAAATACAGGTGAGCTAATGATGGATCAATATAATATAATGGAGATGGCTAAATATAAATATATATGAATAAATGAATTAATAGACCAAACAAACGGTCTGCCTCCCCTCAATATAATATAATGGAGATGGCTAAATATAAATGAATTAATAGACCAAACAAACGGTCTGCCTCCCCTCAATATAATATAATGGAGATGGCTAAATATAAATCAGTACAATAAAATGAATGTAACTAAAGATAAAGAAAACTAAATCAAATGCAGATGAGGTAAAGATGGATCAATATAATATAATGGAGATGGCTAAATATAGATCAATAATATAAATGCAGGTAGCTAAAGATAAAGAAAACACTATATAATGCCGATGATACCAAGGATCAGCCAATACCAAGGATCAGCCAATACCAAGGATCAGCCAATACCAAGGATCACCCAACACCAAGGATCACCCAACACCAAGGATCAGCCAATACCAAGGATCAGCCAATACCAAGGATCAGCCAACACCAAGGATCAGCCAATACCAATGTCTCTGTGGTCCTGCTCTCACGTAGACCCTGCTGACACTAAACTTAACTCCGTGTTGCCCGAGATGTTTTTTTTAACTTTGTGATGGGTTTATGGGAGATTTCAGTTTTGGTATTTGTCATCATCCTCAAAGCATTCAGCAGTGTCCCAATCACTGAAAATCTTAACATAGCCTATAGATGAAATGCTGGTATACACGCTGGTTATTGACGGCCTATCTCGATGATCGAAGGCCGTCATAGATTTCAGTAATCGTATAAATACTCCTGGCCACTCCATTAGGTCTTGCTTAAGGTAATTTATATTATGCAGTGTGTCAATGAACATTTTACCTACACAGAATACATCACTGGCGGGGTGGCTAGTCTCACCGAAAAAATACTCAGGCGCATATTGATTATATTTCTCGTAATCTTCCTTTGTATGCTCCTTAAAGTATGCTGGAGGAATGCCTGTATTACTGGACATGCCGACATCTATAATATATGCTTTTGGTTGGGCATCATCAATATTTATAATGATATTATCACTTTTAATATCATTATGCACGTACTTTGTCCTGTGAAACTCCCATACGCTCAGCACAACGCTCCTGAAGACCTTCATCCACCATTGCCATTCTACTCTAACACTTTTAGGACATTCTAGTTCAAAAAGTGTTGTCCCTTTACAGTATGAAATGACCATCATCGGTTCATCATGGGCCACCCCCAGAAGGTACGGTGTCCCTCCAGCACCATTTAGTTCATACATTATGATCGCCTCTTTAACGAACTCCTTGACCGTAACCTGGTCTTTTCCTATTTTTAAAACTTCTACACATTCTTCCCGAAGAGCCAGATAAATCATCCCTGAACCCCCTTCACCCAACAGTTTCATACTTTTATACTTGAGCATAAATCTATGCTTAAAATCCAACAGATTCGCTGAACGCAATTTTGCAACACTGGAATAATATGAATCTTTTGGTACAGAGAGGGTTGCAGTACCCACAGGTGGAGCTTCAGCACCTACAGGGGGAGCTTCAGCACCTACAGGGGGGGCTTGAACAGCTTCAGTAGGAGCTCCAGCACCTACAGGGGGAGCTTCATCCATATGGGCAGCTTCGTCCAACTTGATCCCTTGATCAGTGACGGAAATTTTGTCCATGCCGGTCCCTCGATCACTGACAGTAACTATGTCTGTCATGGTACCGTGATCAGTGTGGGTAACTGCCTCCATTGCAGTCCCCTGATCATTGACAGTAACTATGTCTGTCATGGTACCGTCATCAGTGTGGGTAACTGCCTCCATTGCAGTCCCCTGATCATTGACAGTAACTATGTCTGTCATGGTACCGTGATCAGTGTGGGTAACTGCCTCCATTGCAGTCCCCTGATCACTGACAGTAACTATGTCTGTCGTGGTACCGTGATCAGTGTGGGTAACTGCCTCCATTGCAGTCCCCTGATCATTGACAGTAACTATGTCTGTCGTGGTACCGTGATCAGTGTGGGTAACTGCCTCCATTGCAGTCCCCTGATCACTGACAGTAACTATGTCTGTCATGGTACCGTGATCAGTGTGGGTAACTGCCTCCATTGCAGTCCCCTGATCACTGACAGTAACTATGTCTGTCGTGGTACCGTGATCAGTGTGGGTAACTGCCTCCATTGCAGTCCCCTGATCATTGACAGTAACTACGTCTGTCATGGTACCGTGATCAGTGTGGGTAACTGCCTCCATTGCAGTCCCCTGATCACTGACAGTAACTATGTCTGTGCTGGTACCGTGATCAGTGTGGGTAACTGCCTCCATTGCAGTCCCCTGATCACTGACAGTAACTATGTCTGTCGTGGTACCGTGATCAGTGTGGGTAACTGCCTCCATTGCAGTCCCCTGATCACTGACAGTAACTATATCTGTGCTGGTACACTGATCAGTCGTTGTAAGTCTGTCTGCCTGTGACCCTTGATCAATCATAGATGTGTATGCGTCGGCCTTAGTTATACTACGGGGATAGTCAATCACACAATCTTCAGTCACCACGATACTCTTCTCCTCACATACCCGCCGGTCAGCCATTAACACAATTTTAACTTCTTGAGGACAGGAACCAGGCACAAGTACCTTGATGGGTTCCCGGTATTTATATGTTGTTTTACCCGATGGCTCACAAACATCAGTGACCCAACTTCCCATCTCCTATTGACCAATTGGAAGTTTTATTATTGTTTTATACGCTTTAATGGAGGGGATAAAGCTATGAATAGGTCGTTTTACTTTAATTTTTATCCGATTCACTTGTTCACTTACTCGCTTTGCAGTCTGGTATTGTTTTTGCAGCTCTACACTATTAATGCGGATAAACGTCCACCCATTCCCTCCCATCACTATGTTCGAGTTATATCCTGTCATTTTGACTTCGTTGACAATAATGAATATAACTTATGACTTTGGTTTTACTATATAACTTATGACTTTGGTTTTCTCAATACCTTAAACAATTCCAGGTTGACTACATGATAGTTATAAATTAATTACAATAAATAATAGGTAGTGGCATTTATAGTGTATAATAATTAGGAGAGATAATGAATAGTAATAGTACACATGATAGATGATGTGTAGTGAGTATGTATAACTTGGTAATAGGATAGATGATGTGTAGTGATCATGTATAACTTGGTAATAGGATAGATGATGTGTAGTGATCATGTATAACTTGGTAATAGGATAGATGATGTGTAGTGATCATGTATAACTTGGTAATAAGATAGATGATGTGCAGTGATCATGTATAACTTGGTAATAGGATAGATGATGTGTAGTGATCATGTATAACATAGTAATAGGATAGATGATGTGTAGTGATCATGTATAACTTAGTAATAGGATAGATGATGTGTAGTGATCATGTATAACATAGTAATAGGATAGATGATGTGTAGTGATCATGTATAACATAGTAATAGGATAGATGATGTGTAGTGATCATGTATAACTTGGTAATAGGATAGATGATGTGTAGTGATCATGTATAACATAGTAATAGGATAGATGATGTGTAGTGATCATGTATAACTTGGTAATAGGATAGATGATGTGTAGTGATCATGTATAACATAGTAATAGGATAGATGATGTGTAGTGATCATGTATAACATAGTAATAGGATAGATGATGTGTAGTGATAATATATATCAGCTCGTAACGAATCTGTAGGCATTAGAAGGGTAAAGACTATCTCAATTAATCCTCTGACTCCCACATGCCCCTCCTAATCTGAATGAAATCGTCTAATAATAGCCCGAAACCGAAATTATATGCGTAATTATTATATACATAAGCTTGTATCCACCTCGTGATTATTTATAAGGAAGTGGTAAAAGTATATTGAATTGCCGACTTGCGAGTTTCGTTCTATAAGGAAGTTGGAGCTGTAGACAACGATATTTAACAACATTTACAGCTAAAATACGGTCGTAGTACATATATAAATACATAAAACCCAATTCAACATACCTTTTATCCATCAGAAACGTACATTATTATTGCATTTCTGTTTAATAGCGATGTTCACGGCTCCAACTTCCTTATAGCATGAAACTCGCAAGTGGTCAATTACAAGACTAATTTGTAATAGAATGTTATAACTTATCACATGAATTAGCTATAGTAATACATATACTTCACTCTTACGGCAATCAACATATTTGTTCTGCTTCCATACACACTATCTAGGCGTGGATACAAACTCATGTGATTTTAAGACCTTTCGCCCCATTTCTTCGTCAATATTGAGACCTTTATTTAACCCTATTAGTTGCAGGATGGGCCAATTTGGAACTTCCCAGTTTTACTCCATTAGCTTGGAGATTTTAAGACGTTTCATCGCATTAGTTTGGCGATTATATGATGCTTCAACCCAATAAGGTGTCGATTTTTCCTGGGCGAGCGATAGCGAGGCCGCAATTTGGGAGAAATCGGCCTTTGGCCGGGACATTTTTCTACCGAAAAATGTACACATTTAGCTTGAAGGGGGTCTGGGGGATTTTTTTTTAGTTTGAAGGGGGTTTGGTGAGGCGTTTTTCTAAGTCTTGCGGGTAAGCTAAAAACACATTGTTCGAAAATGGCTAAAACAAATAAAAACCTCTAAAATTCAACAAAATAGCATAATAACCCCCAAGACGTTGCACCAAATAGTGTTAAGTGTGTGATGGTGGCGTTTTGGGGGACTGGAATATAGGGAGGAATGATTAAGGGGACCGACCTGCTTTTGTTTTTCTTTCTGGGTAGTAGCCATTCGACCCCATTCAGCCTACTGTCTTAAGACGTTTATCCTAATCTAGGTGTCGATTTACACCTGGCAAGCGATAGCGAGCCAGCATATTTTGAATTATGTTTTCGACAATTGACTTAATTTGTATATTTTTCGGGAGAGAAATGTCTCCGACAAAGCCGGATTTCTCCATACAATGATGACTCGCTGTCGATTGCCAGGGAAAAAAAATCGATACCTGACTGGGGAGAAACGTCTTAAAACGGTAGGCTGAATGGGGCCAAATAGATAAAACCCAGAGAGAAAAAGCAGTTCGGTCCCCTTAAGGATGGATACAGATGAGACGCATGTAAGCAAATGTATCTAAATAATATAAGAGGTGTGTTAAGGGGAGATGTCCACTTGAGGGATTTTTTTCTTGACTCCTTTCTCCCTCATGTTTAGCCCCATTGCTTTTCTAATTTTAAGACGTTCGCCCCATTATTTTGACGATTTTAAGAACTTTCAACCCATAGAGGGCGAACTTTGGGTTTGTTTTGATGCTGGCTATCATTAGACGATGTTATCCAGTTGGGGAAGGAATTATGGGAGCCAGCTGAGGGATAGATTGTTTAGGTTAGGTTAGGTTACGTTACGTTAGGAATTATGGGAGCCAGCTGAGGGATAGATTGTTTAGGTTAGGTTAGGTTAGGTTAGGTTACGCTCGGTTAGGTTAGGTTAGGTTACGTTACGTTAGGAATTACCCCTTTAGTTGCCATAGATTTGTTTAGGTTAGGTTAGGTTAGGAATTATGGGAGCCAGCTGAGGGATAGATTGTTTAGGTTAGGTTAGGTTAGGTTAGGTTAGGTTAGGTTAGGTTAGGTTAGGTTACGTTAGGAATTACCCCTTTAGTTGCCATAGATTTGTTTAGGTTAGGTTAGGTTAGGAATTATGGGAGCCAGCTGAGGGATAGATTGTTTAGGTTAGGTTAGGTTAGGTTACGTTAGGAATTATGGGAGCCAGCTGAGGGATAGATTGTTTAGGTTAGGTTAGGTTAGGTTACGTTAGGAATTATGGGAGCCAGCTGAGGGATAGATTGTTTAGGTTAGGTTAGGTTAGGTTACGTTAGGAATTATGGGAGCCAGCTAAGGGATAGATTCTTTAGTTTAGGTTAGGTTAGGTTAGGTTAGGTTAGGAATTACCCCTTTAGTTGCCATAGATTTGTTTAGGTTAGGTTAGGTTAGGAATTACCCCTTTAGTTGCCATAGATTTGTTTAGGTTAGGTTACGTTAGGAATTACCCCTTTAGTTGCCATAGATTTGTTTAGGTTAGGTTACGTTAGGAATTACCCCTTTAGTTGCCATAGATTTGTTTAGGTTAGGTTAGGTTAGGAATTACCCCTTTAGTTGCCATAGATTTGTTTAGGTTAGGTTACGTTAGGAATTACCCCTTTAGTTGCCATAGATTTGTTTAGGTTAGGTTACGTTAGGAATTACCCCTTTAGTTGCCATAGATTTGTTTAGGTTAGGTTAGGTTAGGTTAGGTTAGGAATTACCCCTTTAGTTGCCATAGATTTTTTTTAGGTTAGGTTAGGTTACGAATTACCCCTTTAGTTGCCATAGATTTGTTTAGGTTAGGTTAGGTTAGGAATTACCCCTGTGATACCTTCCTTCCTTCCTAGACTGCCTAAAATCGTCTAACGATAGCCAAAATAAAGAAAGTTAATCGCCTCACCAAATCCTCAAGGGGTTAATGTACAGTCGCGTTCATTAAGGGGGGTGACCTGCTTTTTGTTATTTCTGCCATTTTCTCTCTTTCTCTGGCTTGTATCCATTCGGCCCCATTCAGCCAACTATTTTAAGACGTTTATCCCCATCTAGGTGTGGATTTCTTCCTGGCAAGCGATAGCGAGCCAGCATTATATGAAGAAATCCGGCTTCGCCGGAGAAATTTTTCTATCGAAAAATTTACAAATTTAGCCTGCTGTCCAACAAAAATAAAAAAAATATGATGGCTCGCTACCGCTCACCAGTAAGAAATTGACACCTGGATGGGGATAAACGTCTTAAAACAGTAGGCTGAATGGGGCCAAATGGATACAAGCCAGAGAAAGACAGAAAAGGACAGAACATAAACAGGTCACCCCCCTTAAGGGGACAGGGGTTATTTTGGGGTCGATTATGTCATAAATTTATCATATTTTTGGTTTCCTCCCCAGACCTCCATGGAACCTCCCCAGACCTCCATGGAACCTCCCTAGACCTCCATGGAACGTAAAGAAAACATCCATTAGATCCCCCTTTTAGATTAATTTGTACATTTTTCGGTAGAAAAATGTCCCGGCCGAAGGCCGATACCTTCAAAATTACAGGCTCACTATTGTTCGCCAGGAAAAAAATCGACACCTAAATAGCACGAAAGGTCTTAACATTGACACAAAACTGGGGCGAAAGGTCTTAAAATCGACACAATAATAGGGCAAACATATTAGAATCTGAAAACTAATGGGGCTAAACATGAGGGAGAAAAGTGTCCATAAAAAGGGCCCATCTCCCCTCAATGCTGCTACATACTGTACGGTCGCGCTAATAAGTCATGTCACAGCTGTGCTTACGTTTGGCTCGCTCTGTGCTGTAATAATGTCTGCCAGATGTTGAATAGGGTGGGTAAGTGTAGGAATAGGTTTGCATACCCCCCTCAAAATGAATAAATTAAGTTTAGCTATTGCTGAAACCAATTATGGATCAAAACATACTTGGTGCCGAGACATCACTTATTAGCGCGACTGTACATATTCGAAGCTGTCTCGAGCTACATTTAATATCCTTGTTATCTATTTACCCGATATTGACTTTCAGAGCTTCGTTTAAACAACTCGAGGCTTCAAAATTTATCGAAATTAATAAACGCGACTGTGCCTTAAGCCGGTATCACACGAACACTTTTTCACTCAACATTTATCCTCAACACTGGTCTGGCAGCTTAGGAGGTCAACATTTGAAATATTTCGGTTAACTAAATTCATCTATCACCAGGAAATGTATTCCGGAAATGTTGCCCAAAAAATGTTCATCATCAAATGTTGACTAAAAAATTGCTCGTGTGTTACCGGCTTTAGTGTGTGTTATATCTTATATCACGGCTAAATAATCTTGAATTTCCTTATTGCACGAAAATCGAAAGCGGGCCGAACTGATCACCTGTGTTATCTTTCTATTTCCGGTGTGGAGTAGTCAATTATCTACCTGTATTTATCTTTGGCTGGTTCTACTCGAGAGAGAGAGAGTGTGTATATATATATATATATATATATATATATATATATATATATATACAGTATACTGTATATATGTGTGTGTGTGTTTGTTTTAAATTACAGGCTCGCTATCGCTCGCTGGGAAAATATCGACACCTAAATGATACGAAAAGTCTTGATATTGACAAAGAAATTGGGGCGAAATGTCTTAAAATCGCCAAAATTATGAGCCGAACATCATAACATCTGAAAACTAATATGCTAAACATGGGGGAGAAGGGGAACAAGAGAAAACGACCCATCTCTTCTTAAAACAATATCATCGGACATAAGAGGCTTACATCAACTGCAATTAATTACACATCAAATATCTATACATCAGACTATGATACATATGTTACAAACCTGTGGCTATTAAATGTTAATTGGTTGTATCAAAGTGATGCCACTAAACAAATTATAATATAATGCTGAAACGTTCTTCAAAAGCATTCGGGCAAAATCATTAATAACTAATTTATATCATTACGTTAATGCAGGATTAAAGTAACTGTAAAATTAAGCAATTACGCATTATTTTATATTTTATTAATATCATTTGTCTAGTCTAAGAATGACCTGTGTGAAGCAGTGTTAAGGGGGGTCACCAGCTTTGTTTTTATCTTTCTCTCCTTTTCTCTGACTTGTATCCATTCGGCCTCATTCAGCCAACTGTTTTAAGACGTTTATCCCCATCCAGGTGTCGATATTTTCTTAGCGAGCGATAGAGAGCCAGCATTGTATGGAGAAATCCGGCTTCGTCGGAGAAATTTTTCTATCGAAAAATGTACAAATATAGCTTGCTGTAAAACAAAAAACATATATGCAGGCTCGCGGTAAATATTGACACCTGGATGGGGGTAAACGTCTTAAAACAGTAGGCTGAATGGATACAAGCCAAAGAGAGAGGGAGAGAAAGAAAAAAAAAGCAAGATGGGGTCCCTTAAATTAAATATTGGTCACCATTTTGTTTTTTCAGCCGTAGCTTCATAACCTGAGTAATATCGTATGTTAACTGGAATACAATGAAAACTACATCTTTTTCGATAGAAAAAGTATTCCGGCCGAAGGCCGGTTCCTCTTAAAGGCTCGCTCTCGCTCGCCGGGAAAAAAGCGACACCTAAATGACGAAAAGTCTTAATATTGACAAAGAAGAGGGGGCGAAATGTCTTAAAATCGCCAAACTAATGAACGAACATCATCAAATCTGAAAACTACTATATGCTCAACATGAGGGAGAAGGGGAACCAGAAAAAACGACCCATCTCCCCTAAAAACAATATCATCGCATTTAAGTATATCTTGTGACAAAGCCAGCGTCGGCGGAGGTATGCGCTCTACCGAATGTTCCTCTAGTTTTTAGTATAGTTTTTCCTTTACATGTTGTCGTGTAATTTGGTTATGATCCAGTGAACAACCTGGATAGTATATATTAATTATACCTGGGCATGAGTTACCCCTTCTGTACCAGTGACCTCCTTATCATTATACCTGGGCATGAGTTACCCCTTCTGTACCAGTGACCTCCTTATCATTATACCTGGGCATGAGTTACCCCTTCTGTACCAGTGACCTCCTTATCATTATACCTGGGCATGAGTTACCCCTTCTGTACCAGTGACCTCCTTATCATTATACCTGGGCATGAGTTACCCCTTCTGTACCAGTGACCTCATTATCATTATACCTGGGCATGAGTTACCCCTTCTGTACCAGTGACCTCCTTATCATTATACCTGGGCATGAGTTACCCCTTCTGTACCAGTGACCTCCTTATCATTATACCTGGGCATGAGTTACCCCTTCTGTACCAGTGACCTCCTTATCATTATATTCTCACAACTGTTAGACGATTTTGTTCAGTATTGGAAGGACGTCTACCCATTGAAACGCTATATATACTATCTCAATTAACCCTTTTAGTTACCTCGAATCCTTCTTAAACTACACAAAATCGTCTACATTTAGCTAGAATAAAATGGAAAAGACGTCGCCGGTACAGAAGGGGTTAAGGGGAGGTTGTTAGCTTGCTCCCTAGACCTCCATCAACTTTAAAATAATACACCAAAACCTTCACCTTCGAGATAAATGTGTACATTTTTCGGTAGAAAAATGGCCCAACCGAAGGCCGGTTCCCCCTAAATTTCAGGCTCGCTGTCACTCGCCACGAAAAAATCTACACCTAAGTGGCACGAAAGGTCATAAAGTTGACATAAATGGGGCGAAAGGACTTAAAATCGCCAAACTTATGGGGCGAACGTTATAAAATTGTAATACTGATGGGGCTAAACATGAGGGAAAAGGGGGTCCAGAGAAAATAACACTAAAGTTAATATCTCCCCTTAACACAGCCATATACAGTACACACTCTCTCTCTCTCACACACACATAGGCTACACGTTATACAGACACATTGTAAAACATATATACACTTTCAACGTTCACCACCGCCAATGGCTCTCCTCTCATACTTCTGACCAACCTGGTGAACAAGCCTACGTCATTTCTATCCTAAATGACCTAGAGTAGTTGATTCAGCAACCAACCCGTAACCCGGATTGTTTCGGAGATCGGCCCAACATTCTTGACTTGTTTCTAACTTCTAACCCTTCTTCTTAAACTGTCAATCTTTTCTCTCCTTTGGGCTCCTCCGACCATAAACTTATCTCCGTCACGTCCTATCTCTCCAGTACGGCCACCAGATCCTCCCAACCGGCAGCGCTTTTGGCACTTTGGCACTGCCAACTGTGAGGCTCTTCGGCAGTACTTCTTTGATTTTCCCTGGAATTACTTTTGCTTCCGTGGCCGGGGACCCTCAGAGAGTGCTGAACGCATTACCGAGGTAATCCTCTCGGGCATGAAAGCATTCATTCCATTTTATTTCTCTCAGACTAATGCACAAAAATCTTGGAATACTCAGCTTGTTCTACTGCTGTCCGCAACAACGAGGAAGCATTCAAACGGTACCAACGCCTTAAAACTCAAGAATCTCATTCTTCCTATGTTTCTGCCCAGAATCAAGCCAAATCTGTTCTTCGACTTGCCAAGCACTCTTTAATAAATACTAAATGCACTGAACTATCCAACTCTAGCTCTTTCCAAGCTTTCTGGCATCTAGCCAAAAAACACTCCAACAAGTTTTCTTCCTTGTCTTTCCCTCCCTTTTTCCACTCTGATGGCACAACCATCACTTCTTCCTCTGACAAAGCTGAACTCTTCGCTCAAACTTTCGCTAGAAACTCCACCTTGGATGGTTCAGGTACTATTCCTCCCTCTCCACCCCCCTCTCCCCTCCTTATGCCTAATATCCTAATCTCTTCTAAAGATGTACTTTCTACCCTCTCTGGGCTTAAAATTAAGAAGGCGTACAGTCCGGACGGTGTTCCTCCTGTTATACTTTAAAACTGTGGTTCCGTGCTGACCCCCTGCCTAGGCAAACTCTTTCGTCTCTGTCTCTCCTCTAACGTCTTTCCTTCTTGCTGGAAGTTTGCTCTCATTCAACCTGTCCCAAAGAAGGGTGACCGCTCTCAACCCTCCAACTATCGTCCAATTTCTCTCATCTCTTGTATCTCTAAAGTTTTTTAAACTATTCTTGCTTCCAAATTTCTTAAGCATTTATCTTCCCATAATATACTCTCAGATCTCAAAAATGGCTTGCTTAAGGGTCGCTCTACTGGTGATCTTCTTTCATATCTTACTAACTCTTGGTCATCCTCCTTTCGGGACTTCGGTGAGACCTTTTCTATTGCGCTAGACATATCGAAGGCCTTCGATAGAATCTGGCACAAATCTTTTAATTTCTAAACTACCCTCTTTCGGTTTCTATCCCTCCATCTGTGCTTTTGTCTCTAATTTCTTTTCCGGTTGTTCCATAGCTACGGTTGTGGACGGCCATCGCTCACTTCCTCATCCTATCAACTCCGGTGTTCCTCACGGCTCTGTCCTATCTCCTATTCTCTTTCTAATTTTCATAAATTAATGATCTTCTCAACTGTACCTCCAGTCCCATCCATTCATACGCAGAGGACTCTACTTTACACTACTCAATTAGTTTTCCAGAACGCCCCAGCCAGCAATCCCTCAAAAACAAGCATAATGAAGCCAGAGAAAACCTTGCCTTTAATGCTTCCAAAACCCAATTTCTCCATCTATCTACCTGTCAGGAACTCCTAGTATAGAGGACTATCCTTTATCTTTCAACAATACAAAATCCTTCATCTTCTCCCAATATTCGTGGTGTCTCTTTTTCTTCTGCTCTCACTTGGAAGGACCATATTACCAGTCTTGCTAAGGCAGCCTCCCAGAAGCTAGGTGTGCTCACGCCTCAAGTTTTTTGTTTTACCCCTGCACAGCTTCTTGCTCTGTACAGGGGCACAGTGCGTCCTTGTATTGAGTACTGTTCACATGTGTGGGGTGGATCCTCTCACATCGCACTCCTAGACAAAGTAGAAAGGAAGGCCTTTCGTATCATTAATTCCCGTCCACTCACCAACTCTCTGCAATCTCTCTCTTTTTGCCGGAATGTTGCATCTCTCGCTATTCTATCGCTACTACAATAATCAGTGTTCCTCAGAGCTCTCCCAGTGTATACCACCTCTATGTAGGGTACGTGGTACCCGTCTTGCAACACAATCCCATCCTATTTTGTGCAACTCTCCAACCCAAGAGTGAAACGTTACTCTCCGTCTTTCTTCTATTCCACAGCTGAGCTCTGGAACTCTCTCCCAGAATCAGTCTTTCCTCCTTCCTATGACATAAATTACTTCAAACTCCGTGTGTCCAGGCATTTTGGCTCGAACGTCCCATGATTTTGGCCCTGTCACTTTTTTCAACTCTTGGGAGGCACTCGCTACAGGCAGTTCTGCCTTTTGACTATCTCACTCACAAGGAAAAAAAAAAAAAAAAAAAACTCTCGCTTACTTGCACACACGATCACTCAAGCACATAAATAATTACTCTTCTACCCCCTAGTGCAATTGCCCATACACAATCCAACACTCTCACAACACAATCACCCTCACACACAATATCACTCACTCATAAGAGGAGTTTCCGGACAGACAGACGGATGTCGATGATGATGACGACATACAGACAGACCGGCTGGCAGTGCACAGTATACCAGGGGGAGCGATATAACTCTGTTTACAGAGTTGATAATACATACAAATGCTGTGGGAGAACATATTACCAATTTTGATTTTCAAAATTTATCTTTTTACTTCTAGCTTTGGAATAACTTAATAACCGAATGGAACTTTTCCTACATATAGGCCTACTGGGAGATTAGGAGACTCGTTAGGAGGACAGGTTAGGTTGGGTTTTGATGTTATTCTAAAGATATATAATGAAAAATTAATTTTGATAATCAGAATTTTAACCTAGAAAGTGTATGCAGTGGTTTAAATCAACGTATCCCTTGTGCGGCAATCCTGCCAAAAATATGAATTTCACAAAATGAAAAGTATATCAACGTAATGTAAATACATTAATTTATCCACCACAAGTAGATTTTGTGCACAGAAATGATGTAGGAATTGCGATTTTGTTGTCAGTAATTGCAAGATTGGCTTGCATAGGCAATCGAGTCAGTGGGTGGAGGAAAGTGAAGGATATTTGTAAGATCTCCCATATAAAGTAATATTATGACCCAGAAATTAGATTAACATAATGTTTGTGTAAATAATATATGGCTCTTAAACAAAGGCGGAGTGAGAGCGGGAGGAAGGTAAACTTGTATGCATCCTCCCCTCCACCTCTGCTGCTTGCAGAGTGCCTTGTGACGGTTTTGCCTCCTCCTGCTCGTCTCTTGTATATTTATATAGGATATAGAATATATCTGGGGTTGTGTGATGGTCCCTGACCGCTACCACTGCGTTCACGATGATCAGGGAGGAGTAATGGTGTGGTAGGTGAGGTGTGAGTGTGTTGTGAGCATTTTTTGAGCTTTGGAATCGAAAATTATCACTTTATCCTAGTTGTCACCGAATGTTCATACATATCTCGCCTTTGCCGTGGTTTTGGTGCATGTTTGAATATCATGACTCAATCGAGTCCAGCCAAATTCGTTCAATAAAACCTCAATCGAGTCCTGCCGCATCTTAGAAGTTAAAAATGTTCTCACCCAGCTTTTTTATGTAATCAGTTATAACACCATGGATGTATTATTGAACGTTAACCTAATTTTTCTTACCAGATGACAAAGTTGAAACTTGGTCCCTCAGTTCAGTAATGAGGGTTAAATATTCAACAATGTTTACATCTTTAGCCACCGAGTCAATTACAAGATTCTCTCGATCGTTTTTTCATCACAAATTAGAGTTTCCAACTCAATTATTTGTGACACATTAAATGCGTCGCGTTCATAACACCGCTTACGCTCAGAAACCAGCATATCAATGCTGGGTTGTTTTTTCATGTATTTATTCTCCCATTCATTCTTTTAATTTTCTATGATTTGTATATGTGTTACGTGCCATTGAACTTCAGTTTTAAGATAACTAATTTCACTTTGGTGTTTGTGATATGCATCGCTCATTTGTCCCAAACTTATTTAGTTTTCGTCTATATTGTACCTGCTGTTCTAATCCTTTTATTTGCCAACTATTCATTCTCTTTAACTTTGACAAGACTTCTATTGCTTGCGTATTTTCAGAAACTACTTTCTTAGCTATATCATGAGACTTTTAATTTTGCAACATCATCTTCATTATTTAGATAGTTACCCTTCCAACACAACTTTTCCTTTTCAGCATCTCGAAGTTGTTTTTCCAAATGTTTTATTATATCCTCGAGAATGGAAGTATATTTTACTGTGTCCCGACTATGCTGGTTTGAAATCATGTTTCTATTATCTTTATTGACCTGCAATTGAATACACTTATTAGTAATTGTTCCCAGATCCTTCAGTAACTCTTCGGATTTCTCTTTTTCTAGTTGAAGTTGTACAGATTACTCATGCATATGAGCTTTTCGTTTTTTTAAATATCTCCATTGATTCCTTTGCCTCTGCTTCACATTTTATTAAATAGCTTTTAGCCTTTTCCTCACACTTTCTCACCTTTTCCTCGCACTCTCTCACCCTTTCCCTCACATTTTCTTCAGCCTTTTCCTCACACTCTCTCACCTTTTCTTCAGCCTTTTCCTCACACTCTCTCACCTTTTCTTCAGCCTTTTCCTCACATTCTCTCACCTTTTCTTCAGCCTTTTCCTCACACTCACCTTTTCTTCAGCCTTTTCCTCACACTCTCACCTTTCTTCAGCCTTTTCCTCACACTCTCTCACCTTTTCTTCAGCCTTTTCCTCACACTCTCACCATTTCTTCAGCCTTTCCCTTAAACTCTCTCACCTTTTCCTCACACTCACCTTTTCATCATACTCTCACCCTTTTTTCAGCCCTTTTCTCACACTCTCTCACCTTTGCTTCAGCCTTTTCCTCACACTCTCTCACCTTTTCTTCAGCCTTTTCCTCACACTCTCACCTTTTCTTCAGCCTTTTCCTCACACCCTCTCACCTTTTCCTCACACTCTCTCACCTTTTCCGCACACTCTTTCACCTTTGCTTCAGCTTTTTCTTCACAGTCTCTCACCTTTACTTCAGCCTTTTCCTCACACTCTCTCACCTTTTTTTCAGACTCCCTCACCTTTTCCTCATACTGTCTCCCATTTGCCTGTATCTGGCTAACCAGTGATACAATAAGATCGGGGTAGCATTTAGTTTTTTCCTCCCACTCGATGCCAATCTGTTTTACCGAATCATTATTTTTGTTTAGACCCTTCTTCATTCCCTACAACCAAAACAACCAAGCAAGCACATATTTTGTGATATAGAGAAAATTATGCAGAAAATATATGACAAAACAATATAACTGATATATGTAAATGTTAAAGTCACTTGATAATATGACATATCTTAGCTAAACCTAAGCTAAATAACAGCTAGGCTGTAGACACGTCGAACTAGATGTACAGTTGGTCAAAGTTCCAGCTGACCCACCCTCGCTCTGGGGCTCGCAGAATTAGCTGGCAATACTGGTACTTACCTAATCGTATCTAGTGGGGGAGTATGAAGAAGTCTTATTTTGTGGACCCCCACCTCTAAATTATTAGTTTAAAAAATAATTAAACAATACCCAAATGTTTCTCATAATTTGTTTTAAATTTTGAAACACTCTCTGACATTACCACCCTCTCTGGTAATGCATTCCAATGTTAACCCTTGTCTAGCGGGGTGTTTTGGGCTCATTTGGGCATATTCAGGCCCTCCTGAATGATCAATCAAGTATCTGCATGAAAAGAAATGTATTCAGCAAAAAACTAGGCGCTAAAAGCTTCAAAATGAGACCAGAACGAGCTACGTAGCACTCGTGGTTCTCTTGCAGTGGTGCCACGAACATGGGAGTTTAGCGTATAGCGGTATATTTTACCCAGCTATGCTCACTACTGGCTACACTGCCGACCTCTCGAGAACACAGAGAACATGAGTTAATGGGCGGCGGTAGCGGCGGTAAGCCCTGGGAGTCGGCTGTCTGGCCCGCTGCGCTCCCGGCCATTTGCACTTGATTTTAACCCTTTAAAAGCCTTAACCCGTGGAGCCCCGGCTAGTTTTGTAATGTTTGTTCACCAGAACCCGGCCGGTTTTCAAAAAATGGTTTTATTCCAGAAACAATAGCGAATGTGTTAGGAATGAAGGAAAAACCATGAAAAACCGCTCAAAAAGCTTAAAGAATGGTCCTACAGAGCCCCCGAAAACTTATTTTACAAGAGTAAAAAATTGAAGGCAATTACCCCAAAAAACCAGGTTATTGCGCGCTCACGCGCACGCACGTGGACTTTGAGAGTTTTCAACCATCGGCACGGTTGCGTGGGATACATACACAGTTCCCATACAAATCTGAGCCCTCTTGAGTGGCTACACCTGAGGTTACGGTCGGCGCAATTAGCGTGACGCGCCAGACGCGTCTCTGGGGCTGTGCGTTACATACATCACCGACGCGTCAGACGTGTCGCTGGGGCTGTACGGGTTAATAATGCTCCTAACTTGCTGCAAATTGGTGCACGACTTAAGTCGAGCGCTGCCAATAAGGGGTTAAATAACTCTTATTTATTGTGTCAATTAATTAAGCAGATCTATGAAATGTTTGAGATATTTCATGATTATAAATAGCGCTATATGACATTTTGCTATTGATATATTTCCTTTGCCTAGGTTAATATATGATCTGACGCTGATATAGCCGAAATCAGATCTACCAATCACAATCCCTGTAAGACACACCTCTTTACTACACCAGTATTGCCAGCTAATTCTGCGAGCCCCAGAGCGAGGGTGTGTCAGCTGGAACTTTGACCAACTGTACCACCAACACTTAAGTGGGAGTCCTGTTTCTGGAGTGATCCGATATTTTCAATTAAATTATCTACATAGTTGCTTGTTCCTATGCTGGTCCACATAAGTTAATACTTAACGTTGTTTATTATATCTAAATTAATTCTGATTTCTAAAACATAAAAATTAGATGGTTTTGCTTGCATTTACTTGAATTAAATTATATATTGTCGAGGACATTTACTTATCATTTAGTTACCCATTCATAAATATTAGTTTTCTTTGTTAAACTATATAAGAAAATGGCATATTTAGCGATAGCTAATATATGTATTACGATCCGCGTTCTGTATCGTTCTGTAACTGTTCAGTGTCGAGGACATTTACTTATTATCATTTAGTTACCCATTCAAAAATATTCGTTTTCTTTGTTAAACCATATAAGAAAATGGCATATTTAGCGATACCTAATATATATATTACGATCGGCGTTCTGTATCGTTCTGTATCTGTTCAGTGTCGAGGATATTTACTTATTATAATTTAGTTACCCATTCAAAAATATTAGTTTTTTTTATTAAACCATATAGGAAAATGGCATATTTAGCGATAACTAATATATATACTACGATCGGCGTTCTGTATAGGCCTAATTATGTAATTTTGTACAATGGTGTAATTAGCCCAGTGGTCTATCTACGGTTGGATGGGGGGGTGGGGGGGGGTCATGTACCGTCCCTATTTTAGGGTTCTTTCCTGTTCCACCCATGGAGGTAAGATGAAAGAGGAGGGAAGGTGATCCTGTACAACCCTATCAGAAAGTGTTCCCCAGTGTATTGGCTGAGGCTACAGTACGCCACATGCTGGCAATAAACTGCCACCCACCCTCTGCACAGCTAGGTTTATATTGTGTTTTATACTGTATACTACGTGTATATACTGTTATATGTTATGAATATAGTACATGAATGTATTCTCTATCTATCTATTGCCTGACGCCGTGATCCCCGAAGGGGTGGCCACGAACGAACCGCCCCCATGCACCTCTGTTCCCAGTCAGTCGACGCCCCTCCTCCCAACCATCACCGCCTTAATTTATATACTTCCTCACTCCATCCTTCCACCTCTCCTTCGGTGCACCTCTCCCTCTCTGTCCTTCCACCTCGCTCTCGTACACCCTCTTAGTCAATCTCTCGCTTTCCATACGTTCCATATGGCCGAACCATCTCAAGTTGTTCCTTTTCACACTTTCCAGCACATCTACCTCCACACCACACCTCCTTCTCACTTCCTCATTCGTCTGTCTATCCCTCCATGTAACTCCGCACGCACTTCTCAAGTAACTCATTTCCACCGCTCTCACTCTTGGTCTGAGTCTCTTCCCGAACGTCCATGCTTCGCTTCCGTAAGTTAGTGTCGGGATTACCACACTGTCATGCAAGGACTTCTTCACTTCCATACTGACCACTCTAGTTATTGTTACTGCTTTCAATGTTCCTACAACCCTCTTCCCCTGTTGTACCCTCTCCCGCACTTCTTCATCCATAGTCCCATTTAATTTATGTAAATCGATAAGTTAATATAGTTTTTATGTAGTACACTGACAGCTAGCGGTGCAGTCAGATACCAATCTGAAAATATGTGTGTGTGTGAACATACAGAGCCAAATGTACTGTATTAGTCAAACGAGGCGGGGAGCGAGATGGGATTATCATCTAGGCTGGTCAGGGATTATTCTCATACTGAACCTTAATGAACTTTGAGGCCGCCCACACACTAAGACTCTCGTTATTCCAAATGGCACTAATTTTGTGAACAAGGTCTATCTGGACCATGTGTTCATAATTTCTTGTTTTGAAAATATTACTTTATGTTGCACTATTATTTATTTTATCATAATGACGATAATATTATAATTACGGAGGTGTTGCAGGTGGTGATATTGATTATGATGACAATGACAATTATGACGTATCTTCCAAGGCCATTCATTACGTATTGTCTCATCTTTAGGAAATCTGTAGATTGGAATACGGTATAATTAAACCTATATACAGTACACGGATCACAAACAAATGCAATATAAGTATACATAATCTCATAATATTATTCATACTGTGCTTAATTGTACACTTTTATACCCATTCATTACTGAAGCCTTTTAGTAATCAATTTTCTCTGTCATTTAGTATAAGTGTCCGGTAATATATATGTCCGGTAATATACACAATATTAATTAAATACATTTTATACTGCTAAATTATGTAAGAGAAATTATCCATTTTCGGCTTACAATAAATCGCTGTAATGCTATTCAATATGCAAATACCAGCTACAGACAAAATCATGAAGCTAGACCTATTTTTCTAAGAAATGTACAGTCGTCAGGATTAATTAGTTTCGTTTCCCTGAACTCAGGCGTTAGTAGCACTGCACGGTGGAGAGGTATCCCCTCCACCTCCTCTCCTTGTTGTTACCATACCCCCACCGAAACCCTCCCACTTTCTCTCCAACCCCAGAACTACACCCACCCACCCTTCTCTCGCTCTCACCCAGTTAAGGGCTACTTCTGGGCCTCATCATTTGCATGTATTCCGAACACCTAATGAAGGAATGCAATGTATCATAGGCAGAGTCAAGTAGTAGCTTTACTAAATTTGAAAGAATGAAAGTAAGAAGGAGAGAGAGAGAGAGAGAGAGAGAGAGATAGACGGCGGGGGGGGGGGGGATTCATACCGATAAATTTACCATTGACCTCTGAAAGGTTCATACCGATGTACTGATGGTTAAGTACTGTATTATACTCTAATATAGCTGCCAAACTAACCCACGTGAAGTTGTATTTCATTTCCATCGGTGTAATGGCTCAGTCTGGGCTACGTAACAATCTTGAGACAACGTGTCAATTTGAACATGAATCTCTCCCATCAATGAACACACAAAGTAAACCATTCAAGTATTTTGAATTATTTCCTTTTATACAACTATTAAATGCTAATATCACTACTTATTAGCACCGTAAATGCTAATATCACTACTTATTAGCACCGTAAATGCTAATATCACTACTTATTAGCACCGTAAATGCTAATATCACTACTTATTAGCACCGTAAATGCTAATATCACTACTTATTAGCACCGTAAATGCTAATATCACTACTTATTAGCACCGTAAATGCTAATATCACTACTTATTAGCACCGTAAATGCTAATATCACTACTTATTAGCACCGTAAATGCTAATATCACTACTTATTAGCACCGTAAATGCTAATATCACTACTTATTAGCACCGTAAATGCTAATATCACTACTTATTAGCACCGTAAATGCTAATATCACTACTTATTAGCACCGTAAATGCTAATATCACTACTTATTAGCACCGTAAATGCTAATATCACTACTTATTAGCACCGTAAATGCTAATATCACTACTTATTAGCACCGTAAATGCTAATATCACTACTTATTAGCACCGTAAACAAGAACAAAACATTTGCTTAATCATATTCACCACAAACCTCTCTGCTTCTAGACAGTTCAGGACTCATTAAGTGTAAACAGCCAATTTGCCAATAAATGCAATGAATTATTGCCGAGAATGTGCCCAGTGAGTCGGTCATGTGATTTCATTACGCTAACTCAACACTCTTCTTCTTAACGGAGCTATCTACCCAATCATTAAGCCATATTGTTTTCCTAATTGGCCATAATGTAAAACTACTGTATATAAACGGGACACGAACTACCCTCGGGCAAGGTACTGAGTGTTTTCGAAAAGAGGCTCCAGGCTTGAAAATATTACTCGACATAAACAGGCTTAATAATCCTGAAGGGTTGATAACCAATATATATGCCCTATTTTAATTAACTACCCCTCGGGTACTCTTACGCTCATCTATCCATTAGGGAGGGTTTTATTTTAAAGTTCCCATGCCCTCAACACTTACGCTCACCCATACATTAGGGAAGGACTTAATTATTCATTTTGTCACCTTACCCATAACACCTTGCCATAAAGTTACTCTATTGGATCAGGTATCTTGTTTTGTAACCAAGTTCACTATGGCTACGTAGCAATATGGGTTGAAACATAGCAAATTGCGTTAAATACTCCCTGAGCAAGGTTATGGTATTCGAAAGGGGTGAAGTCACAGAGTGTGAGGTGAAGTTGAACGGTCAGGCTATGGAGATCGTCAGCTCTTTTAAGGATCTGGGCAGTGTGTTGAGTAAAGATGGGACTGTGAATGAGGAGGTGCGGGAGAGGGTGCAACAGGGGAAGAGGGTTGTAGGAACGTTGAAAGCAGTAACAAGAAATAGGGTGGTCAGTATGGAAGTGAAGAAGTCCTTGCATGACAGTGTGGTAATCCCGACACTAACTTACGGAGGAAGCGAAGCATGGACGTTCGGTTAGAGACTTAGACCAAGAGTGAGAGCGGTGGAAATGAGTTACTTGAGAAGTCCGTGCGGAGTTACATGGAGGGATAGACAGACTAATGAGGAAGTAAGAAGTAGGTGTGGTGTGGAGGTAGATGTGCTGGAAAGTGTGCAAAGGAACAACTTGAGATGGTTCGGCCATATGGAACGTATGGAAAGCGAGAGATTGACTAAGAGGGTGTACGAGAGCGAGGTTGAAGGACAGAGAGGGACAGGTGCACCGAAGGAGAGGTGGAAGGATGGAGTGAGGAAGTATATGATTGAAGGCAGAGCTGGTTGGGAGGAGAGGCGTCGACTGACTGGGGACAGAGGTGCATGGGGGCGGTTCGTTCGTGGCCACCCTTTCGGGTATTGCGGCGTCGGGCAATAGATAGATAGATAGTAATGGCAAAACGTAGGGTATCTACTCCACATAACACTATTGGGATAAATTGGATTTTCGGTCACGTATGGGATATAATGTTCTGAATGCGTACTATAGCTTTGTCATAGAGTGTTAGTCACCGCAATATACTGTATGTCTTTACCGCTGCATATTAAATTATTTTTCCTTAAATAAGGGTGGAAGGAAAAATGGCGGCCATCTTGGATCAGCTGAGAACTAATATTTTTCATTTTTTTACCGTATTTTTAGTATTTTGTCATATTCTATATCTATGCTAACCCTGCGGGTGTCTGGGGGCAGCAGCCCCCAGGATAGGCTAGGTTGTTAGGTTAGGGTAATGACAAAATATGGCTTTAGGGGGCATGTTTTAATATTGCAAAATAATGGGTAAAAATCAATTTGCAGAGGGAAAAACATTAAAACACACTAATGAAGGAACTGATGAGAAAAAGGACTATAATACAAAAAACACATACGTAACCGAAAATCCAATTTGACCTACTATTGAAAGCTTCACGCCTATTCAAGCTTATTCCCTTGAGATAACTTTCAAGATCATTTGAATTCACACCTGTTAAGAATAATTACTTAATAACTATATAACGCCCATTTATTAAATACCAGATTAACTACAAGTTATAATATTGAACTGATCAATAATTCTTCTACTACAATACCACTCTGTATAACTGTTTCGTGTATAACCAAATAATCTCATTATACCTTATACATAATTATACAAGTGTGTATTTCTACCCCTCATACCGGGTATATTATATCATTATACAGTTAACCCTACTAGTAACGGTAGTAATTAACAGCTTCAGGTTAGGTTTTGTTTAGTTCATATGTTTAATGTGCAGGAGATGGTGGTCGAGAGATGTGTGTGAAATACTTCATTCCTTCATTAGGTGTTCAGAATAAATGTAATCGGTGAGGTCCCAGACGTAGCTCCTAGCTGGGTGAGAGCGAGAGAAGGGAGGGTGGGTGTAGTTCTGGGGTCGGAGAGAAAATGGGAGGGTTTAGGTGGGGGTATGGGAACAAGGAGAAGAGCTGGAGGGGATACCTCTCCACCGTGCAGTGCTACTAACAGGGAAAATGAAACGAATTAATCCTGACGACTGTACGTAATACGAGTTAAGAAAATGATTGAGTTCTGTGGTGATGCCTTTCATCAATATACGAGTATCTATATATTATGTAATTAGTACCGTATGGAATAAGTTAAAGTGTACGGTATATAATCTATGTACCGGTAGCCTACTATGCACTGGTGAAACGTGAGACCTGTGTGTGATGTGTGAAAGTTTGTACATGCATTTTATGTAGGCTATATAAGTATTCTTTATAGACATACAGCATATGCGCAAGTTATCAGAGTACTGGTACGCATAAATGTAATTATGTAGGCTAAGTAACCTCCCATAATTGTATGTACCGGTATGTATTTATGTTTGCACATATGTTTGTGTGTATGTAAGTTCTTTACTATCTAACATAATTTTCATATCAAATGTTTATATTATTCTATGTTCTAAAATATGCATTATGATATTTATGAAAGTGGTATTACCTTGAATACCGAAAAATCAGACTTGTAAGTTATGTGAACAATATCCTATATAATTACGCATATTCTATTTTGTTTATTAAATGCTAAATATCGGAGTTTAAATGTTCTTTCTGTGTATAACCAAATGTCTGTATTTTACTAACTGATAAAATATAAGGGTAGGATCTTTGGACTTGGTGTACCTTGCAGTACAACCAAATGCAACACAAGATACTTGGATTACTGCATAAAATGCTCACACTACTCAAAAAGGCACATTGGCCCAGAACCAGGAGTGATTGTGATATCTGTGGTGGGTGGTATCTAACTGAAATCAGACTGGGACACCTGGGACTCAGCCTGGTCAATGAGTGGTCAGGTCATATCATGGTCTTACTGTCCTGGCAATACATCTGTTACATTCCTGAAAAAACTCTGTTAAGAAACAGACTAGGACAGAGTGTTACTCTGTCCTAGTCTGTTATACCCCGTTTTACTCTGTAATGACTCTGATGTACTCGGTAATAACTCTGATGTACTCGGTAATGACTCCGATGTACTCTGCATATACAACCGACTGCATTCGTCACACTCCTGACAAACTCTGTTAAGAAACAGACTAGGACAGAGTGTTACTTTGTCCTATTCTGTCCTACTCTGTTCTACCCCGTTTTACTCGGTGTATTTATCCCACTCTGAAGCACTCTGCGCCATTTCTCCTAGAGTAGCACAGAGTTGACACTCCTAGCAATTCTGCTCCAAAACTCCTTAATGTGGGAAGGACCCTCTACTCCCTCTCACAAGCCGCAGTCTCCACCCACTTTCGTGAATTCTATGGTACAGAGCCAATGTTACCTTAACAACAAAATAGCATGGTGCATTAGAGATCTTACTCAGAGGGGTACCCTTCTTTTATGACTGAGTGTACTTGTCTCGGATAGGCGACCCATGATGTCATCGTCCATTGTGTGGCTTATCGTGACGGTGCAAAGCTAGAACTGAGGGGGGCTCGGGTGGAGGGCAATTGCACTGCCTTGACGCCCACGGAGTCTATGAATGTGGGGGTGTAGGGGGAGGGATGGTGATGCGGTAAACTTCATCCGGTAATTATAGGGAAAAGGCTGGCACCCATGTTTTCCATGTTTATTCCTCCATATTTTGAGAAATAAGTTTTTTCATGGTTTTAGTTATAATTTCATCGTTGAATACAAGAAGGATTGAGCCCCTCCCTTCAACCCCCCCCCCCCCCCCCCCCCATGACATATTGAAATCAGTATATATGTTGCCCACAGGGTGTAAATATCGATTATACTCCATGATAATGATGTGTGTAAACATCGAGAGAGTCCGAGGGAGCTCTGACAATGATGGGACTTTGTGTATTTTCCAATAAAATCGGGTCTTGATAGCGTAATGCCTAGTGTGCGGAATTTTGGTGCGAGTATCCTAGGTTTGAGTCCTTGGAGTACCACATGCATTCATTACTTTCATTGATTTCATTAATTAGGTTTATTTGTAAGGTAATTGGTGGGTTAGTGAAAACAAATATGAATATATAGATGTGATCAAATTTTCATCTCACAGTGGATTATACAGGAGTACAACATAAGGATTCCATAGACCTGCATTGTCCCTAATAAATTATTTATAAAAAGGCAGCGAGCCTTTTCTAAATAATTATACTTCTTCCTCATTCCCAACAGTCATCATCATATATAGGGGCAAATAATTGCTGGCCGTGAGATAATTTCGGAAAAAAAACCCAGTAAATTTAGACGCCAAAGTAACCACGAGTGTACGAGTAATATAAACCTTATGTAAACGAAGCAATAATCCGCCCGCTAACACAACCCTTACCGAAATCAGGGATTTATTCTATAAGTGCACCATTACGAGCTAAGCATTTTATTATAATTTCTAACAGGAAGGTACAGTACAATGAGGAAAGTGATGTGAAATAGGTGAGAATATGCGGAAATTAGTTATAAGGGTATTCTGCCCCCTCTTATCCTATTTAGGCCCCAAACAGGCAGCATAGAAGCTGATTTCAATAAGTCACTGGGGGGGGGGGGGGGTGACCCATCATGTATCCCATGGCAAAACAAACTAGGGGGTTTTGAATCCTGTAAATCCAAGCCGAGTTTTGACAAAATTTTATTCGGTTTCTCCAATTTTGAGGTATCCTTAAATATAAAAACAAGAAAACCCAAGCCAAGTTTTATTTAAAAGGCTGAAGGCTCAATTTCGATTTGTTAAGTTTTTATCCCCACATTTTCCCTGATCTTCATAACTTTCCCCAGTATTGAGGGCCATGTCACATCTCTATATTAAAACATTTCTTCAGGAAATAATCAAAGCACACACATCACATAAAAATATAGCAGAAAAGTCATGTTTACAAATAAAATCTCATAATGATGCACTTATGGAAATTTACCGAAATCAGTTCAGTGGGGATGGCATAAATATACTAATCTAACAACACAAGGTGTGATGAAGAGTTTCGTGATTTTGTAATTGTTTATGATTAGATGGTTAGATTCGGGTGTTGCGTTAGGTTAGTATCGTAGGTCAGTTATTATATATATATATATATATATATATATTTTTTTTTAAAGGTTGCATCGTACCCCACCCACCTGGGGGGGGGGGGGGGGGGGTGTACACGCGGGTGTCTACTCTAAGTTAGAATTAGTGGGGATCGGTGGACTCAACCTCCAACATGAGTTAGGATAGGTTTGAGTTAGGTAGGTTTTAGGTTGCAGGGGGCTAGGAATCCTCCTCCCCTTGTAAAGTTCACCTACTAGACGAGACAGAGTAAGGGGCGAGGAATCGCGAAAGTGGTCCCGGACCCTAAGAACTGGAACTTTAAATGTTGTTTCTGTTCGGGCTCTGCCTCGAGTCAGTCACCCCCAGCTATGAGGTATGTGCCTGATTATAATACATACATACAGGTTTTAGGCCAACAACCTTGAATATAGTACTTGGATATCTTTGTTTTCACTGTGTTTGCGTGGATTTTGGTCTGGTTGAGAAAACCCCGCATTGCAAAACTTTCCCCTAGATTTTTTGTTAGGATGAGGGGGGGGGGGGATATCTCCAAAACTAGTAAATTCCTACAGACAAGGATGTCAATAGGGGAGGAATCGCAAGAAAAAATAGGGTAAATTGATACGGTGTGACAGTCACGAGTTTTAGTATGTGTGTTTTTTTTGGGGTTTTTTTGCATTTTTTCTTTGATATACAGTGTTGTTTTACCTAAATAAGAAACCTAACCTAACCTAACCTAACCTAAGCTAACCTAAAAGTAATACGTGGATAGAAACTAACCTAAAATGTACGCAATTACCAAAGCAGCACTGGATCGCCCAACTGTAAGGTCCCCCGAGTAAGGTAGGAGGGAAAAACAAAATTATAAAGTAGAAATCCCGTAAAACAGGACTTGTCATGCAGACAAGACTGTGTTTTACCCTCCCTTATAATACATTTGCGACGGGAAGGACATATATAGGACTGAAGACTATTATATAACATACCTATAGGCTACACAACATCGATGGGGCTTGTAACGGTCAAACCGTAAAATCTTACCAAAAAATAGTTTACATTTCAGAATGAACTGCATATTTACCAAACTAACTATAAATGTGAATGAATAGATAATATTGCAAAAAATACTAGAGAAAATGAAAACAACACTCACCCCAAGAAACAGCCACTATTATGCCTATGTTGGAGACAACCCGTAATAGTTCGATTGCTATCGGGTATGTAGTTTATAATCAAGTCACACATTATTTGTCTTCGTTTATATGTGGTCAGAATATCCATACATTATCCTTTGATACGTCTGTTCTTACGCCGGAGTCACACGAGCCCTTTTTCGAGCAATTTTTACGGGCAATTATGGTCTGGAAGCTTAAGAAATTACACTTTATCAGAATTCTGCCACATAACATAATCTAACTTCAATCTAGTTGCCGATACCAGTGCGAAAAAGTCCCGAAATAATACGAGAAAAAACTTGCTCATGGAAAATTGACGGAAAAAGCGCTCGTGTGACAGCGGCTTTAGTCTATGTATTCATGCAGTACAGTCAAGAGCATAAATGGCAACGAACCATTTGAAACAGTATCAAACACAAACGAGATAATACGATGGTTTAGTATAGTCCAGCTGCTTCATAACTTGGCCTTAACCTAACAAGTGCGCATGGGGGTAATTAGACACCTCTCCCTGTGCGCATGTATTTGAGGTGTTTCCGTCACTAAAATATTCATTGTACCATTAATAGCATTAATACTTATCCATATGTGCCTATTATGGGTTGATTATAAAGGTATTAACCTGAAACAACAATAAAACGAGTGAAAACAGCGTTTGGATGGTCAAAATCGGAGATATAGCCCGCGAGTTGTGTAATGTATGGGTGAGGCAAGCTGCTTTCCCGCCAATTTCCCCCAAGGCCACTGAGACACAGTCGATCGATACTCTCTCTCTCTCTCTTGCATTCGCTTGCTATCAGTGATGACCACACCCTGCAACCGGATTTCTAATGTTAGTACGAAAATATACCTCAGAATAAGGGAATAACAGGGAAAATAGGTGATAACTGAAGGAGAGGAGGAAAGTGGGGAAGGAGGGGAGGTAGAGGACTGAGATTTTGCATGGCCCAGGGGCCAAAAAAAAATAAAAAATTAAAAATAATTTTTTTTTTTTTTTCGATGTCAAAAGTTGATTTTTTTTTTCTCTGACTCTTAAGAGTCTCCCCGGGGGAACTCTTAAGAGTCTCCCGGCAGCTCCCGGGTTAAAGGTTCAATTGTTCGAACTGAAATAAACTTATACATGGTCACGACTGTACTGCAGATGTCGATATGGCCTAATAGTTTGTGCCTCACTCGTAGTTTATATTCTACTTTCAATGTTCAATCCAGGAAAATTTTACCATTGTCTTATTGATGCAAAGCACCAAGATTCGTAAATACTGTATATTTGGGTCACTTTAGATTCTTCCCAAGTACACCTTTAACTTTTTCATTATCCGTGCCGTCCTTTTAACTACCTTCTGGCTACTATTAGACGATTTTTATAAATTTAAAATGGGCCTCCTGCAATTACTTGGCTTCGAACTATCTCAGTGAACCCTTATAACTACCACAGATCTTTCATAAACTGCACAAAATCGTCTAAATATAGCTAGAATGAAATATAAATTACGTTGCCGGTACAGAAGGGTTTAACACTGTATATGATTAACCAAATAAGTAAACAATGGGAAGAACGAACACAGAAATGAAGGTTGCAGTGGGGCAGAAGAGCATGCACCCTACTTTCTCTGCAGCTGGTGGAATACTGAGTAACGGAGGAGTGAGGAACATAGGCAACGATGATATAATAAGGAAAGTCGACTCTCTGCTTTTGATTGTAGGCCCCTGATACTTACTCCATCTAGCGGCAAGCACCCACCAGTTGAGAACGGTTAATTTCGAACCGTAACTATTCAGTTTATACCCATCAATAAAGAACCTATGTTCTTTAGAAAACGGTTATTTTTTAGCTATAACTATATAGTATTTAATATTCAAACCACTAGCACCATCCAATTTCTCTTAATTTTTTCACAATTCATAATTGTTGTTATACATCTTAATAGTCTTGTTGGTACTCAAAATGTTTTGATTGTGATTTCCATGTTTTCATTGTCATTATTGTCTGCTATTTAGTCCATGCTACTAAAACTAAATATATTGTGCTACATTGCATGTATACAATCTAGTATTTTTGCAGAGATTTTGCTATTTTCCTATTTATAATTTTGTGTCTAATGTTTATCTAATGTAATAGTATATGTAATTCTTGATTGTATGTATATGCTATTGAACGTCTATATCTTGCATTGTTTTTTTTTCCTTACCTCAAAATTGTGTCAGTACCTGTATGGATTTCAGCCATATGTTCCCCATAGTGTTCGAACTTGTACTGGAAAGTAAATAAGAACACAAACACTCTGTAAATCATATAGTTCCTCATAGTGCTTGTGCTGAAGAGTAAATAAAGACATACCAGTGCTCCCAGTGACTGTCTCTCGGGAAATTTATGATTCTCCAGCTCTACCCATACACGTCACACACTAACAAATACACATCCCTTTAGCAACAATACTCCCAAAAGTGTGGAACACGTCTATTTTCTCATTTTGTGTTTATAAATATAATTTCTCTCGATGTTACAATTTTACTATTCTTCATTCGTGTCCTTACTTAAACCATCTCTTGCCAAATTAGTATAGTTCCTAACATTATTGTGATTGTATTCTGTCCTCAATGAATAATGATTTTAATTTGTTTTGCAATTTGCTTCTGCATCTGAATGGCCTTTAGCCATTATGTTTCACAACATATTGGGCCTTGTACGGTGAGGTATGTACAGTATGGTGAATGCATAATCTTCATGAACACCATTAACTCCAATTCCCCACCCAAGGCTAAGTGGTTCATCAGCTCTTCATCGATTTAGTTTCCATCACAGTTGTAGCTTTTCTGTGTTTTTGTGAAAAATATACTAGAGGCAAGTAATGTCAGCCTCACACTCCACAAAAACTAAGACAAGGAAATTGAGGGTATATCTTAAATTAATTATAACCGATCAAGTAGATAATTAACATAAAATAGAATGTGAGTAGATTACGCTATTTATCAACTCTGTGAAGCAGATTGGTATCGCGCACACAGATCTTGCCCGTACACTGTGCACCACCAGTCAGCTTGTCTGTTGTCGTCCGTCCGGAAACTCATCCTAGACCGTTCGATGGATTTTCACCAAATGCTACAGGTATATCCATTTGGTCAATGCGAAGGTCAGTCAAATAAAAACAAAAATCAATTTAATTTAAAGGTTAAGCTCAAAGGTCAAGGTTAAAAATAAGGTAAATATTTCATATTTTATAGTTTTTATTCAAATGTATTCATTTTCACTATCCAAGTTACTGAGATTAAGGTCTAGGGAGGAAACTATTTTTTTTTTTTTTTTATAAAACCAAGTATAAATGAGCCGTCTTAAAATGTCAAAACTAAAGGGGCGAAACATGAGGGAGAAGGGTCGCTTTTCTCTACGCTGGTTCACCCCTAGCAATGAAGTCAATCTCTGTGGGCACGCTACTCTGGCCACGGCACACGTCCTCTACCGATGTTTAGGTAAGTTAAGTTAACCCTTTGAGTACCAGCGACATGTGTTATATTTTATTCTACCTCTATTTAAACGATGTTATGCAGTTTAGGAAGGATCTGTGATAGTTTAAAAGGTGGATTGAAATAGTTTGATGCCCCATTATTGCTAGAGGTCCTTCCTAAGCTGAATACAGTCGTCTAATAGTTGCCAGAGTATGATGAAAAGGACGTCCCTGATACTGAACGGGTTAAGTTCAGGTGAAGATAATAAGGGATGAGCCTTTACAACGGCATTTTGTAACTACTTTTCGAAGAGTGTTGAGAGGGGAAAAGGGGTGTTGGAGAGAGAGGAAACTGTTGGAGTGGCTTTGTTGCATATGTTATTAGTCTGTATACATAGTCTATGCTCTGTTTCTTTTCAACTGACGGTAAATTGCAAAGTTCCCATCAAGATTTCTCAGTTATTATGAAGATTTTGTAGTGAAATATGGTGCTAATTACATAAACTTGGTTTTAATATAATGCAAAAACATAATAGTTTCATAATTTTCCAACTACCAGCTACCACTTTATCCACCAGTACCACTTTATCTACCACTACCACTTTATATAATACTACCACTTTATCCACCACTACCACTTATCCACTAATACCACTTTATCTAACACTACAACTTTATCCACCACTACCACTGTATTTACTACTACCACTTTATCGACCACTACCACTTTATCTATCAATACCACAAATTGTTGTGATCTGTTGTTGCTTGATCTCCTTTGTACTCCTTTGTATCCATGGCATACTCGCATCTCCATCCTTACACCTCGCACTGATTCTCGGTGACTCCCAGTGACTCGTATAGAACTCCTACTGACTCCCACTTACTCGTGTATTACTCGCACCGACTCGTATCTAGCACTAATCCGAAAACGACTGTTAATTTTTAAATTTTCAATAACTCGCACTTCATTCGCGGTTTTATCCCGTTGACACCTGGTAACTCACAGTGACTCACAGTGACTCCTTGTGACTCGCAAGTACACTTCCGCTGACTCATACTCTGTCGTGGAGGCACGTGGAATTTCGGACACTCGCGGCCATTTTAGCAGGAACTGCCAGGAGTCATCACTCCCAGTGATTCTAGCTCGCACTCCTGACTGTGTGAGGGCCCCTTTACACACAAATATTTTTAGTTTGCTCCACACCCCACACCGCTCACACACAACTATACAGTATACTTCACCTAACTCTCCCCCCAAACCTAGTATATCTCTTGCAGGTTCCATCCATATTCTTAATATATATATACAGTGTAAAAAACAGGCATGCCAAACATCTGGACATGATTATATAGATGATTCTAAGCATAAACTGTTCAATAACAAAAAGGTTAAATCTCAACCATTTAAGAGTATATTGAAGGGTATATATGCTGTCCTCCCCTGCATCTCTGTAATGGACTCTTCCATGTTAAATAGTTTCCAACAGGTTCAAAGTGAGGATATAATTATGTCTCATTTTCTTCTGCTCTTACTTGGAAGGACCATATAACCAGTCTTGCTAAGGCAGCCTCCCAGAAGCTGGGTGTGCTCAACTGCCTCAAGGGGTTCTTTACCCCTGCACAGCTTCTTGCTCTCTACAGGGGCACAGTGCGTCCTTGTATTGAGTATTATTCACATGTGTGGGGGGGATCCTCTCACACCGCACACCTAGACAAAGTAGAAAGGAAAGCCTTTCATATCATTAACTCCCGCCCACTCACCAACTCTCTGCAATCTCTCTCTCTACGCCACAATGTTGCATCTCTCTCGTTATTCTATCACTACTAAAAAATCAATGTTCCTCAGAGCTTTCCCAGTGTATACCACCTCCTCTACGTAGGGTACGTAACACCCGTCATGCAACACGATCCCACCCCTAATCTGTGCAACTCTCCAACTCAACAGTGAAACATTATTCTCTGTCTTTCTTCTATTCAACTGCTGAGCTCTGGAACTCTCTCCCAGAATCAGTCTTTCCCTCTCCTATGACTTAAATTGCTTCAAACTCTGTGTGCCCAGGCATTTTGGATCGAAAGTCCCTTGATTTTGGCCCTGTCACTCTTTGAACTCTGGGGGAGGCACTCGATACAGGCAGTTCTGCTTTTTGCCTCCCTCACATATATATAAATATATAATATATATACAGTATATATACAGTATATACCGGTATATATATATATATATATATATATATATATATATATATATATATATATATATATATATACTTTTTGTATTAATATGCTAGTTAGCAACTCACAGATGATTTAGGACGGGTATTTATGCCTCACTATGCCCCTGTTTTCTTTTATTACCCTGAAGATGTCTTGAGAGAATAGACGAAAGCTTCGTATTCCATTGTTTTAATTTTCCTAGCGAGATTTACTACATATATATATATATATATATATATATATATATATATATATATATATAATAGAGTAATTAAAGCAACAATGTGGCCTATGCTAATGACATGGAGCATTCATATATAGGCCTATATATAATTGAAGTATATCACAAATACACGTTAGGATAAATGAAAGTTTTTAACCCACAGCTGAGATTCGAACCACAGATAGTCAGGACGAGAGTCAATGTTTTAACCAACAACACCTCGGCGTGATAAACAATAGCTAACCATATCCTATTCATATTAAGGATAGGGAGAAATCTTACTCAGAGGAATTATTCCATTATATAAAAAGTCGTAGGAGCCATTTTCCAAAATACCATACAGTGGTTTTTTATCATTATTTCCACGTAACTCCGGTTGAATTGATTTAATATAATTGTCCACCAAATAAGCACGAGTCAAACCCTGGTGCTTACCTGGTGAAGAATTAATATATATGAATTCAATCCGAGTTAAGTGGGAAAAGTTGTACAAATTCCTTGTATGGTACTTTGGGAAATGGGTCCTATGATTTGGAATTAAATGGAAAATATCCTCCAAGTAAGATTTCCCCATCTCTCTAATAGCCTCTAATAGCCTCCGATAGCGCAGTTGGGATATTGTACATGCTATGATTGGTATGCAGGATTCGAAACTGCATAATAAATCGTAGGCTTGTGCAGTATTCTTTAACTGTCTTCGTGGTGCAGTGCATAGTGTGTTGATTTTCGGTGTGAGCATCCGGGGTTCGAATCCCCGGACTGCCACTTGTGTCTGTTAATTTCATTAATAGATTTTAGGAGTAGAGTTGGTTGGTGGAGAGAACATAATAATTCATAGGAAATTATCAACTATTCTCTATCATGCCGTGGTGTAGTTACTTAAAGCATGGACTATCATCCTGACTGTCCGTGGTTCGAATCTCGCCTGAGGGTAAGAAATATATATATACAGTATATACATATCTATTGCCTGACGCCGTGATCCTCGAAGAAGTGGCCACGAACGAACCGCCCCCATGCACCTCTGTCCCCAGTCAGTCGACGCCCCTCCTCCCAACCAGCACCGCCTTCATCATCCATATACTTCCTCACTCCATCCTTCCACCTCTCCTTCGGTCTACCTCTCCCTCTCTGTCCTTCCACCTCGCTCTCGGTCACCCTATTAGTCATTCTCTTGCTTTTCATACGTTCCATATGGCCGAACCCTCTCAAGTTGTTCTTTTTCGCACTTTCCAGCACATCTACCTCCACACCACATCTCCTTCTTGCTTCCTCATTCGTCTGTCTATCCCTCCATGTAACTCCACACGCACTTCTTCAGTAACTCGTTTCCACCCGCTCTCATTCTTGGTCTGAGTCTCTCAACCAACGTCAATGTTTCGCTTCCGTAAGTCAGTGTCGGGATTACCACACTGTCATGCAAAGACTTCTTCACTTCCATACTGACCACCATATTTCTTGTTACTGCTTTCAGCGTTCCTACAACCCTCTTCCCCTGTTGTACCCTCTCCTGCACTTCTTCATCCATAGTCCCATCTTTACTCAACACACTGTCCAGATACTTAAAAGAGTTGACGATCGCCATAGCCTGACCGTTCAACTTCACCTCACACTCTGTGACTTCACCCCTTTCGAAGACCATAACCTTGCTCTTCCTCGCATTTACCTTCAAATTCCGTTTTTCGCACACTGTTCCAAACTCATTTACCAGACCCTGCAACTCCCATTCATTATCGCTCATCAGAACTGTATCATCAGCAAACAGCAGTGCAGGTAGCTTCCACTCATTTCCCTCCCTTATCAGCGATACACCAACATCCACTGCTCTTCCTTGTATTTCTTTCATGACTCCATCCATATATACAGTAAACAACCACGGGGACATCACACACCCCTGTTTCAAACCAACATTCAGGTCAAAGAACTCGCTCTGCTCATTCTCCACATGTACTGCTGCCTTTGCACCCTCATACATGCTCTTCACTGCTTTCAGCAACTTGCCATCTACTCCGTATATTCTAAGTACTTTCCACATACCTTCTCTATCCACTCTGTCATAGGCCTTCTCCAAGTCCATAAAGGCAACATACACCTTTTGATACTTCTCCAGATATTTCTCCACAATACAATTTAGGGTAAAAATCTGATCTACACATCCTCTTCCCTTCCTAAACCCTCCCTGCTCGTCGCCTATCCATTTCTCCGTTCTCACTCTCACTCTCTCAATCACTACCCTACTGTACAACTTTCGTACTACGCTTAGAAGACATATTCCTCGGTGGTTACCACACACTCTCTTTCCCCTTTGCCCTTATATAGGGGAACTATTATGCCAGTCTTCCAGTCATTGGGTGCACTCCACTTCTCCCATGCTATTTTGCACATTTTCCATACCCATTGATAACTATCTCACCACCATACCTCAACATTTCCCCACACACTCCATCTGTTCCTGGTGCTTTCCCCAACTTCACTCTTTTCATGGCTTCCCACACTTCTGACCTCCTATATATATATATATATATATTGTTACGTATCTTGATCCTCAAGTGGTTAACTTGATGAAACTAGATAGCACAGAGATATATATTAAGGTATCAGTCAGCTGAAGGCAATCCGAAAGTAAACTCTAATAAAATTATTTCCTGTTGTTGCTTCCTTTCCTTTTGAATCTTAGGACTTGGTATCCTTTATTGACTGATACTCTTTAATTATGGAAAAATACTGAAACTAATGAAAGTCATGTAGTATTTATAAAGAATTAATAATTAACCGAAGGCTATGGTTATGAACCGAATAAGTTATATCTAAAGAAGGACTATTAATTATATATCAAGTCTTGAAAGATAAATATTAAGGTAAGAATTTTTCTGTCTCTTACCCTTTTTGAAATGAATAGATAGTTTTCTTGTATCATGTCCTTTTATTTATATTTAATGTAGTTATTATTCTTGGTTCTTGTCTTACGTTAATAGTATTATATTATTATTATCAGGATTAATATCAAAGTCACATAAAAAGTTAGATATATATTTAATAATTAGATAAATGTATTTTCTTAACCACGTAACATTGAGGTTTGATTATGAGTAAATTAAGTTACAGGATCGCTTCATAGATTCGATTCAGGTCTCACTCAAATAATATGAAAAGCAAAAATAATATTTTGAAGCTAAAAGAATTTTCTTCAGCTTAGGAAATCACTAGAAGTAACATTAAAACAGCCCTGTTAGTCTAAGGCGATATTACTAATATGAGACAATAGTATCACCGTTTTTGTTCTTACCAGCAATGTAAGCTTAATTAAAGAAAAATGAAAGAACTCGTAAGTATTAATATAAAACAATAGTATTACTTTTATCATAACCCAATTACTTAAAGAGTTGCTTTAGTCCACAAGTCAGTCAACTAAAATAGTGAAGTACATAATAGTAGCGTTAACGTTAATTCCCAATCACATATCTCACTAACCAACATAAGTGTTTACACCGAACACATTTAACACACACTTACAGTATATAATCTGACTGACAGTCACAATCCCATTATAATACTTCACCCCGGTCTTCCTCCAGCCGCTAATTGTTCACCTTCCCAACTCCAAATGTGACTGATTTGAATGCCCACTACTCGGGTCTTATATACTATGCAATGATGGTGTAGGAACGAATCAGATGGCGGGGATGGTGCGCGCCCCAATCACAGCTCCCCTAGTTGCGTAGCAGATGCGTGGTCGAATGGCATCGATGATCGTCATAGCGTCCGGTCATCGAAGTAGTTTGCAGGGTCTGAAAGGAGGGGCCAGGTTGTGTAATGACGTCAATCACCCATCAAATTTCCCCCCCCCCCCATATGACGCACGCAGGTGTGAAGGCTTGTTTGCTGGTATGCGGACGAGCTGGTTTCCCACGCTTGCTGGTCTGCTTCGCCGCCCGGGTAATTCGGCACTCCTTCAACTCTTAACTCTAACTCTTACATAAACACATACAGGGCTCCGTATGTCAGAATATATATATATATATAATATATATATATATATATATATATATATATATATTTACAAAAGAGAACAAGACAGAAGTAAAACAATTAAACATAAAGGGATATACATTTTATGACCCAAACAAATATCCTGGTCCAATATTAACCCTCGAACAACACAACGAACCTCCATAATGTAAATACTGGGTAAGGAGTTAATGAAAAGATTCGATTCAGTTCGGGGTAGCTTTGATAACTTAAGGCCACGATTTATTTCCTAGAATGTACAGTCAAGACCACAAATTAACGCACACATTTGAATCAGTATCGAACGCAAACAAGACAATACAATCCTTTATTATAACCCAGATGCTTCAGAATTTGGCATTAAAGGTTCAAAGATCTAAATGTGTGTAACCTTGTATATGCACATAACTGTGCACTGTACAGTCACGAGCATAAATACTGCGACACCAACCAAATAATTTTCGCCCCTTTATCTCCAAAGGTATTGCAAAACTTGGTATTCAAACTCACAATTATTTCTGTATTTCATCCTAGCTACCGTCAAACGATGTTATTCAGCTTAGTATAAACCCCTAGTGATGAAGGAGTTGACGTTATCTGGTTGATGTCGCAGCATTTATGGTCGTGACTGTACACTGTACACTTTTGGTGATGAACTGGTCTATCAGAGAGCTGAGCGTTCTCTGCCATACCCATAGCTTACTCTGACTGTTCCTTTTACTTATATATTTTCTAGATCTCAAGTGACGGCGTCTTTTCCGTGGGTTGACCTCCCTACTGCCAACCAAGAGGCTGACAGATTGGGAGCCAAAGCATTACATTTCTCCTTTGCCCCTCAACTTTCCCTTCATAATTGCTGAGGGGCACCGGGTCTTGGGTGGGGCTTTGGTTTCCGGGCGTTTAATCACCCTCCTCAGCTCCCCGCCTTGGAGTGGCTTCGGTCACCTAGGCTTTATTACTGGTAAGCAGGGAGGGTTCTGTGGGTGCGCTCGGTTATGGCCTTGGCCTTGCTCGAGACCTTGGGGCTGCTCGGCCAGACAGCCTGGGGAACAGCAACAACAACAAAACTGTACACTTTAAAATTATAGGTATAGAAGGGTTTTATAAAGGTATAGAAGACAAGGGACTCGAGTTCTCGATAAGAGGCTTTGGACTATACTTTCTTCCTAACTTATGCTGGCTACATAATTCTGAAGGGTTGATAGGCTATATAGATAAATGCTAATAGGACATAAAGCTATACATATACAATTGACCGCTAAACTAATATCACAGATAAAATGAACAGTAATAGGAATAATGAGCTTATCCTATTGTCATCAAAATAATATATAAGTGGGTAAGATCATGTATTCCTAATTATGCATTAATTAACTTACTAAGGTACAGTTGTCATGGCCAATGCCCCCAACGGACAGCTTCATCCAGTGGACGTTCAACCTCCAGTGCCTGATCCGCCAATTACAGGGGACTCGAGTTCTCGAAGAGGGGCTCCAGGCCTGACGCTATTCTTGAATTTCAGTGTGCTGGCTTAATAATCCAGAATGGTTGATGGCCTCTGCAATCCTATTTTAACAGACTAACCGCCAAATAGTGAAGACCCTTCCTCCCATACCGAGGTAAGGAAGGCTGTGGCTAAGCTGAAGGGTGGGAAGGCTCCTGATATTTGTAGCATTCCTGGAGAATCATTAAATACTAGAGGTGAGTCCATGGTCCACAGGTTACAGTTACATGCGGTCCTCAGTGCTGTTTGGCAGACAGCCATAATACTTGCTCACCCAATTGAATCTTTGAATTTCTAATGCCAGTATGTGAAGCCTTTGGAATATAACAGAACATGGATTGTCTCGCTTAGATTCTATACAGATTCAAATGGGTGTACACTGTACAGGTATTATGGCTCATGACTGTACCATGCCTCTTGACGGGAATAGGGGTATGGTCACCCCTATCTGGAACGGGAACGGGGACTGACAGGATTACAATAACTACCGTGGTATCACACTGCTCAGTGAGGGAGGTCTTTGCCCATATTCTACTAATGCGAAACTAAAGGAGCAGAGACCTGAGCAATCTGGATTTACATCCAAGAAATGAACAAAGACCGGATTCTGGCGCTCTGAGTTCTTGAGGGAGAAGGGAGTCCAGAAAAATAAAACTACATCCCCTTAACAATAGACTCCCAGGCAACGTGCAACACTGAAGTTTTTCAATGTTAATAAGATACACTCATTTTACTAGAAACTTAGGGTTTAATTATCATGAACTCTAACAAGTAAAAATATAGAAGCCTATTTAATATAACACTATTATTCTTTACTGGAAACCTTGTATTCTTATAAGCAGCACCTTTAGGCAGTCACTCTGTTCACTTTTTTCAGTACACTTAGTATCAACTGTGTGCATATTTTCTGAGATAATCCAAATTTCCAAATCATTATGTACAATATGCAGATTAAGCGTTTCATTAACCCTTTCAAGAAGATGACGCCAATATATCCTTTATTATCACTACCGACACATGATTTCATTCAACTTGAAAATACATTGCCAAAGTTAAAGGGGGGTTATCACACGAGAGCTTTTATCGTCAACATTCGATGGTCAACTTTTTTGTCTGGCAACATTCCTGGGATCTTCTGCTGTATCGATATTTGGATTAACCCCTTTAGCACGATGACGTCATTATTGTCTTATTCTGGTTACCATTAGGCCATTTTCTGTTACCGCTAGAACTCAATATTACCTCTGAACTGTAGCCAGAATAAAAAATACGTCATTGTGTTTAAGGGGTTAATTTAGGTACCAGTAACGGTATCATTATAAAAGTTGACTCAATAAGCTGTCAGACTAAGGTTGCAGATATATGTTGAGGGAATATTGATGTGCTCGTGAGACACCGGCTTTACACGGTTCTTCTAGATATTCTTCAATAATGTATACAGTATATGTTCAGTATACGGTTCTTTTACATATTCTTAACAAATGTATATATGTTCAGTATTTGTCTTAATTTTCTTAATTTTGTTCACATTATTCAGGATTGTTACCGAAATATATGATTATTTTCAACAAATCATACACTTAATTCATGCCAAAAGCTTATATGTATGTGTTTTTAGAGGAGTCCATATAGTATTATTTTGAAGATGCCTTTATATGAGAGTAATACTATCATAAGGCTCAGCATATCACCCATAAACTTATAGCACATGTATATAAAATTGATTCTACTTGGTTAAATTTAAGTTTCTATTTCAACCATTTAATTCTTAGAAGTTTTTCTCTTAAGTTGAATAAAATCGGCTGACAGTAGTATTGATATAGGAGAAAATTGTTGCTTGATTGAAAGGGATAACTGCATCTTATTGTGGAATATTGCTGATTACATTAGTGGCATTAACCCTTTCAGTGTTCGAGGACGCACTTATTCATACTAGTTTGGCTAGCATAAGATGCTTTTATTAGGATTAGGAAGGATCTGTGGGAGTTTAAAGGTTAATTGAGATCATATTTACTCCTCTGATATCTCGAGATCGTTTAATGTTAGCCATAATAAACTGTGCAAACGTGTCATAATCCTCAAGGAGTTAAATTTCCAGCTTCTGTGTCATAATCAGGTTACCTTTCACCATTGGCACTTCAATTGCCTACAATATTATTCAAGATAGTTGCTACACTATCACATTCTACAAAAACCTCATCCACCCCACACGTGTCAAAGAGATTAATGGTTTCCTTCAGTCCTAGCAATATTTTGGTTGCTCTATCACTTTGGTCAGATTCTTGTTCAACCTCGGGAGTCACTTGGTCCATTATATCCTGAGCAGCCATCATTTCAGAGGCAGGCGATAGATTCTGAATTCTTTTGAAGCAGACTATCATATTCAAGAACTGTGTTGCAACTTCCTCCTTTGCGGGACTGATCTCCAGACGTACTGCGTTTATCTTGTCAGTGGTTTCTTTGATCTTCAACTCAGTTTCATCAAATTGTGTCTTCATGAACTCATTCACAAAAGCAACCTTAATGATAGTGCTTTTGATTGATTCTTTTTCTTCGCAATGTTCTGACCTTGCGTGGCCACATTGAGCACATGGCTCATCATGGAAGAAACATTGCTTCTTGTTTATGGTTCGCACGCCTCGACTGATCCCTCTCACTCCGCCGACAAGTCCACCAAATACCCCATGACTTTTATGAGTCTCTATTGCATTATCTTTTACCATTTTTTCAAATGGAGAATGTGCTGTACAAAACTTGCAAGTCTGATCACATTTAGTGCAGTTGTGAGCATGACTTCTGCCAGTGTGCAATCGCATTTTCTTAGGAACCTCTTTTTCCTGATTAAAATCTCTGCTGTTTTCTCTCAAAACCTCATAATCAGTTATATCTTTTTTAAGATTTTCCGATGTTGACCATTGCATAACTAGATTTGTAACACTGACTTCAAGTGATCTTTGAGATATATCTAGACGTTTCTTTTCACGTATGATACTGACACTAACGGGCTTAGCTTCAAGAAGATCCGAGAAGAACAATTTGAACTGTTCAAGTGTGTTCTCCCATCTTAGCTCTAACATCTTCAGTTCTCTTTCTTGAACATCTTCACCAAGTTTGTTTGGTGCAAATACTACATGGTTATCAAACCCATATATCTTGTTAAACTTTACTCCAGCACTCACCAATACTTGACCGACCTTAGCCTTCTCTGTAGCATGAGTTGCGAGGATGTTGGTGATATCTGGGATGTGTTTACCGAGTAGAGACAGAATATTATCAACAATTTCTTTCTGATACAGAGAACGTCTGTTGATAGTGGCATTTGTTGTTAAGCCCAAACAATGCAAATCATCAATGCCATGGTCAGACAAGAAAAACTCCTCTAGGTCCTTCATAATCCTATTCTGGTGTTCTTTGCCTCTTGTGTCAGCCAGTCCAGGAGTGTCTATGATCACAAAGTTGCTGTCATATCTCATGCCCTCCATGTGGTGGAATTTAAACACGGTTATGAAATCCGTTTGACTCTCAGTAAAGCTGCGATCTTCTGTCCTCTGGTCCTCTACACAGACTCGGAAACTGTCCTCAAAGTTGATGTTGTAGAGGTGGTTGAACACAGCATTAACGAAAGTTGTCTTCCCAGCTCCTGTTTCTCCCAGAAGTAACAAACACTTTGTTTCCTTTTCATTAGCATCCCCATAGCTCAGAACTTTTGCAGTGTCTTCATCAGTTGACTCAACCTTCGCCCGTACAAGGTATTTTTTCACTCCCCCTTCATCACTGACAAGATCAAGCTCTTTGTCTATAAAGCACTTCATCTTATCTGTTGAATCAGCTGCCTCACTGTTGATTTCGGATGTCACGCTGGTATCTGCAGACAATATTATAGTAATTAATTCATGATTTTAGTACATGGTATATATACTGCGATATATTTATAATATATACATGGGCATAACAAATGTTCCCAGTATAATAGTTAAAGAATATACATTTTACAATATATACAATCTTATGCAGATAATATGTTTTTTCTATACTGATTTTTATGAAGGTGGACTCAATATACTAGCCATTGATCTTTTGACATTAACCATTGAACTTGATCAATAGAACATTTGGCTGAATAACAACAAGTAATATTTCAATTAAAATATATCTAATACAGATGATTTATATATTTATGAATAATGCATAAACATTAAAAAAAATAACCTTGGCATTGTAAATCATAATTGACCTTGATTTGTTTAACCATTTAGGACTTAACAATTTTGTTCACAGTTTGTCCTGGTTATCATTAGGCGATGTATGTTGCTTAGGATGGATCTGGAGGAATGAATCACAGGGGTTCCAACAATCCCAAATGACCTTTGACTTACGAAGAGCTTTCTTAATCTGAATAAAATCGTCTAATGAGAGCCAAAATAATAATGTTATTGAATACTGAAAGGGTTAATAGGCATAGATTTCTACCTCGCCTTGACTGTTAACAATTTACTTATCAATGTTCATAAGTTTACCTCCAGGAACTCTTTTCAAGCTAAATAAATAAGAAACGCGTCTTCCCAGACCCTCTCTCTTCAAGTTAAAAACATGACCCCTAGAATTCCATTCCATTTCAATTTCAAAATTCAATTACAAATATTTAATGCCATGAAACATTTACAATTCAATAAAATGCTTACAAAATATGATATACACTACAAAGTTTATGCCAATGAGGACTGACATCAAAGGTTTATATGTCCTCTAATTATTTTTCATTATAATTTTGTTGGCTGAAACAAAACAATATCGCTAAATTTGTACTCTTTTGGTAGAGCAATAACTGGTGTGGAGATTTAAGACCCATTTACTCTAGCCCTTTTCGAGTTAGGGGTCACGATTTCTGGCCTACTTATACCAAATGGATTATAGTTTATCTGTTGCTGTTCGCATGCCTTTGTGTATTCCTTTGTCTGCCTCACTTCAAACAACAATATTACAAAAGGGAAAACTCATAAACTCGCCCTGACACCATTTATACATCAGCAAGTGACAACATTACATCTTGTTACTCATTTACAGCACCTCTCTCTCTCTCTCTCTCTCTCTCTCTCTCTCTCTCTCTCTCTCTCTCTCTCTCTCTCCTTGTCTTCCATGTGTCTATATTGGGGGATCTGATACTATTAGAATAAAGTCCTGACCACCTCGTTTGGATCGTAAGGCCTCTGTGTGGTCAGTGTATCTATGTCAAACATAGTGAGGTAAACTGTGGTAACCTGGATAATATGAAGTCGCTCCTGTGTACCAAGTTGAGTATCTCACCCACTAAAAGCTTCAATGGGCAGAGAAATGGAGTTGAGGACCGTGTATTTCAAGTCTGGCACCTTAATTAACACTAGTTCAGCAGAGTTGTGTGTGTGGGGGGGGGGGGGGGGAATATTGTGATGGTGTGTGTGTTTCAATAATCGAGCTTTATTTGTTCTTTATCTGATAGACCCCCTTAAATTAAATAAATACTACCTCCCCAGACTTTTACTACTACCGTACTAAATGCAAAAAATTATATAAATAAATAATAAATAAATATCGCTACTTGGATGTCTTAGACCCTCATTCAAGCTAAATTTTTAATTTTCAGTAGAAATAATGTTCCGGCCAAAGGCCGCTTACTTCAAAATTGCAGGCTTACTTTTGCTCGGCAGGAAAGAAGTCAACACCTGAATGGGCCAAAATTATATATAATCTCCAAACTAATTGAGGCAAAATGTCTTATAATAAACAAACAAATAATGGGTTAACTCGGCAAGCGCGCCAATGGCCTGTGACAAACTTAGTTATATGTAAATTAATTACATTAATTTCTGACAGAATTCGTTATATTCGCCATATATAACATTATTTTTTAATAATATGCATTTCGTTTATTTACATGAAGAATATATTACCGTAACCTTGAAGAGTGATAAAATAAGTGAGGAAAGCATTTGAGTTGTGAAAAACGAAAATAATCGCCGCCCAGTCGTATCCTCAGGTAGGAGGCGGCGAGACCTATACCCTCCCTCTTCAAGCTCTGGCTCTATACTGAGACGAGCAGGTGAAGTCTCAGAGTTATATAAGGTCTCATATGTAACTCACTTGTGCTATTTAACCGCGGGAGAGAAATTAAATAAATTATGAAAATAAGAGGAAAAATAGGTGATAATTGAGGTGGGGAAGGAGGGGGTCAGAAACATATACAGTAGATGAGTGGTAGGAAGTACTATAGAGGGATTAACTCTCCTAATGACATTACTTTGTTTTGAGAACCCCTGGTGCATTTTTTAAGGGTTTTTCATGGTCTTGCTTCCATTAGGCCTATCGCATTCGCTATACATACTTCCGTGAGTTCGATCGCACTTCTCGGGTTAAAAAGTCATAGAATCGCCAAAACTTTCTGGGATAAACCGACCTTGAGAACTACCTGGTTGTTGCAGTAAGGTGACGGTGGCTGTTGACATCAATTGGCCAGAAGTTTGTACAGCCGGTGTTTCGCACTCCCCAACATCTGAGGACTCTTTTTCTTCGCTAAAATCATAAAGGTGTTCCGCCACTCCCTTCACTCGGCACCTGGAACAGTAATTGGGTATTGGTATTGGTATTAGTATTAGTATTAGTATTAGTATTATTAGTATTATTATTAGTAATAGTAGTAGTAGTAACCCGTTCAGTACCAGTGCCGTCCTATTAACTATATTCTGGCTACTATTAAACAATATTTATTCAGTGTAAAAAGGGCCTCCAGCAATTAACACCAAAGATCCTTCTTAAACTACATATAATTGTCAAAATACAGCTAGAATAAAATGAAAAAGACGTCAACCCTTTCTCTGCGGGCATATTTGGGCAACTTAGGGCATATTCAGGCACTGCTGAATGATTAATCAAGTGCCTGCATGAAATAAAATGTATTCAGCCTAAAACTAGACGAAAATAGCTTCAAAATGACACTAGAATGAGCTTCGTAGCTCGCAGGGTTCACCCGCAGCTCTACCATAGACATTGGGGAAAACTCGCTATTTATGAGCAATGTAGCGCTATTTTGCCTTTGGCAGCACTGTTGAGACCCAGGGCTGAGGTCTCAGTGCACGGACGGGACGGAAGTGCTGGCGGTCGGAGGTGGGTCCCTCGCGCTCCCAAAAACTGACACTCGATTTCTACGGCTTTAACAGGCTTTAAAAGCCTGTAAATTGTTGTAAATTGCCATGGCATTCCAGAACATGTCCGGCAGGGAAAGGGTTAAATTGGTATATAATCGTAAATGTGTTCCGCTATTCTCTTGACACCCCACCTTGTTGAAGTTATCGACATTCACCGGTAGTAAATATATTCAACTTGTTTTACTTACTCTTTTAATTGAAACCAGTAATATGGTATTCCATGTTCCAAAACTATGATTTCATATGTGTGTTCCTTTTAGTTATAATTATTCATTGTTAGTTACTCAGCCAGTACCTCTTATAAACTCTATACGGTGAGGGGTTATTTTTTCTTCTTCTTTTTAAAGTTAAGTGATTCCGATGATGGGACTCGTTACCCTTGGTCGGCAACCCATCTAGGGGAGTCAACCTTGCGAAAATTCAGGCGGATGGGACTCGTGAGCCTTGGCCGGCAACCCATTAGCTAGTTTAAATAGGACTTCCGAGGCTATCAACCCTATTGGATTATTAAGCCAGCACACTGTAAGTCAAGAAGAACGTCAGGACTGGAGCCTCTCTGCGAGAGCTCCAATACCTTCCGGCAACCCATCTAGGGGAGTAAACCTTATTCAAATCCGTACTGCTTACCTAAGGTTGAAACCGCACACCACTGTAGAAAAATGGTGCTATAAAGATACATAGAATGCCTCAGAGTAGGACGTTTTGGACAGAGGGAAATTGGTGCGGGGAAATTAGGCTTGATAATGACACAAGAGAAGTGTTGAAATGTTGCTGCCAATAAACATGTTTTTGTTCACTTTGGTCTCCTTATGCATTATGTATTATGTATATATATATATATATATATACTGTACATATACTGTATATATATATATATATATATATATATATATATATATATATATATATATAAACTAATATCTGTCACCTGTCCTATCTCTCCAGTATGGCCACCCGATCCTCACACCCAGCGGCGCTTGTGGCACTTTGGCGGTGCCGACTGGGTGGTTCTTCGGCAATACTTCTTTGATTTCCCTTGGAATGACTTTTGCTTCCGTGGCCGGGGGCCCTCGGAGAGTGCTGAACGCATTACCGAGGTAATCCTCTCGGGAATGGAAGCATACAATCCATTTTCTTTCTCTCAGTCTAATGCAAAAAAATCTTGGTTTACTCAAGCTTGTTCTACTGCTGTCCGCAACAAGGAGGAAGCATTCAAATGGTACCAGCGCCTTAAGGCTCAAGAATCTCATTCTTCCTATGTTTCTGCCCGGAATCAAGCCAAATCTGTTCTTCGACTTGCCAAACACTCTTTCATCAATAATAAATGCACTGAACTATCCAACTCTAGCTCTTCCCAAGCTTTCTCTCCAACAATTTGTCTTCCTCGTCTTTCCCTCCCCTTTTCCACTCTGATGGCACAACCATCACTTCTTCCTCTGACAAAGCTGAACTCTTCGCTCAAACTTTTGCTAGAAACTCCACCTTGGATGATTCCATGTTATTCCTCCCTCTCCACCTCTCCTACTTATGCCTAATATCCTAATCTCTTCTAAAGATGTATTTTCTACCCTCTCTGGGCTTAATACTAAGAATGTGGACGGTCCAGATGGTGTTCCTCCTGTTGTACTCAAAATCTGTGCTTCCGTGCTGACTCCCTGCCTAGGCAAACTCTTTCGTCTCTGTCTCTCCTCTAACGTCTTCCCTTCTTGCTGGAAGCTTGCTCTCATTCAACCTGTCCCAAAGAAGGGTGACTGCTCTCAACCCTCCAACTATCGTCCAATTGCTCTCATCTCTTGTATCTCTAAAGTTTTTGAAACTATTCTTGCTTCTAAATTTCTTAGGCATTTCTCTTCTCATAATCTACTCTCAGATCGCCAGTATGGCTTCCTTAAAGGTCGCTCTACTGGTGATCTTCTTTCATATCTTTCTAACTTTTGGTCATCCTCCTTTCGGGACTTCGGTGAGACCTTTTCTATTGCACTAGACATATCGAAGGCCTTTGATAGAATTAGGCACAAATCTTCAATTTCTAAACTACCCTCCTTCAGTTTCTATCCCTCCATCTGTGCCTTTGTCTCTAATTTCCTTTCCAGCCATTCCATAGCTGCGGTTGTGGATGGCCATCGCTCACTTCCTCATCCTATCAACTCCGGTGTTCCTCAGGGCTTTGTCCTATCTCCCATTCTTTTTCTAATTTTCATAAATGATCTTCTCAACTGTACCTCCAGTCCCATCCATTCATACGCAGACGACTCTACCTTACACTACTCAATTAGTTTTCCTGAACGCCCCAGCCAGCAATCCCTCAAAGAAAAACGCTATGAAGCCATGCAACACTCATCTTCTGATCTAACTACTATTTCCAATTGGGGCAGAGAAAACCTTGTTGCCTTTAATGCTTCAAAAACCCAATTTCTTCATCTTACTACCCATTCAGAACTCCCAGAGGACTATCACTTACAATTCAACAATACAAAAATCAATCCTTCATCTCCTCTCAATATTCTCGGTGTCTCTTTTTCTTCTGCTCTCACTTGGAAGGACCATATTACCAGTCTTGCTAAGGCAGTCTCCCAGAAGCTGGGTGTGCTCAACCGCCTCAAGGGGTTCTTTACCCCTGCACAGCTTCTTGCTCTGTACAGGGGCACAGTGCGTCCTTGTATTGAGTATTGTTCACATATGTGGGAAGGATCTTCTCACACTGCACTCCTAGACAAAGTAGAAAGGAAAGCCTTTCGTATCATTAACTCCTGCCCACTCACCAATCTCTGCAATCTCTCTCTCTTCGCTGCAATGTTGCATCTCTCTCGCTATTCTATCTCTAGTATAATAATCAATGTTCCTCAGAGCTTTCCCAGTGCATACCACCTCCTCTAAGTAGGGTATGTGGTACCCGTCTTGCAACACAATCCCACCCCTACTCTGTGCAACTCTCCAACCCAAGAGTGAAGCGGTATTCTCAGACTTTCTTCTATTCAACTGCTGAGCTCTGGAACTCTCTCCCAGAATCAGTCTTTCCTTCTTCCTATGACTTAAATTGCTTTACACACTGTGTGTCCAGTCATTTTGGCTCGAACGTCCCTTGATTTTGGCCCTGTCACTCTTTCAACTCTGGGGAAGGCACTCGATACAGGCAGTTTTGCCTTTTATCTCCCTCACTCACATAGAAAAAAAATAAAAATAATAATATATATACTGTATACAGTATATATATATATATATATATATATATATATATATATATATATATATATATATATATATATATATATATACATATATGTATGTACAGTATATATTGCACTGATAATAACCTTAATCATAGACTACAGTAGATCTGGACTTGACACGAACATAGAACTTTGCAGTAAGGGAGCCAAAATCGGAGAACGAACCTCCAGGTTCGAACCTCAAACCCGCGAAAATATCACATTTTCGCGCTTTTGAGGTTCGAACTTGGGAGATAATTTTCCGATTTTGGGTCCCTTACTGAAAAGTTCCATTTCCGTGTCAAGTCCAGATCTACTGTAGTCTATGCTGTAATGTATCTTAATTAGCATAGCCTTCATTTATCCTTTTAGAATTATGACACCTTTCTTCATTTTAATATGGCTATTATTAGAAAATTTCATACAGTTAAGGAAGGACGTCTAGCTATCAAAGGGGCAAACTCGATATCAATTAACACTGATTCCCAAAGACCCTTATCAAAACATAATAAAATCGCCGAATAATAGCCAGAACAAATGTGTCATGATTTATTAAAGGGGGTTCACCATTTCAATATATAATAACCCACTCTCATACTATAAATATAAATAATTATATTATTAATAACAAAAAGGGCCTGTGGATGCTAAAGGGATAAGAGATAAATTATACCCCTATTCATTATTAGAGGTCCTTCTTAAGCTGCATACAATTATCTAGCGTTAGCAAAAATAATCAACATCAAAAATGCAATTGGCTGATAGAGTTAATACTCTTACCGGGCATCGTGGTGAAGTAGGCACTGGAGCGTAGGATCGTTGACGTCTTTAATGTTTGGGTCAGTGAAGTTTCGCCAGCATTTTACTTCAACGTTGCATTTCTTCTGGGAGATGATCTCGAGCAAGAGGTTCAGGTGACGCACGTCATCAAGGTCACCAGGAAGGTCAAGGGTCACGAGGTACGGACTCAAGTGTGGCATGAGAGAGGACATCCCGGCCACACTCGAACATTTTATCACCAGCTCCTTTTCACTGCTGAAGTATATACTGGCGATAATGTTACTCATCTGTTGGACGCACTTCACCTCAGCCAAGAAATCCAACCAAGCTTCCCGAGTTGTGATCCCCGAATCTTTCAAAAGTTGTACCACCTCCCAGGCTTCATTGTTGTCTAGCTCATCCTCTTCCTCATTGAACAACTGCACCAGATGTTTCAAAATCTTTGTATATTTAGTAATATCCACCATAGCCAAAACATGTGTTATAATTACATCATTTGACACATTTTCTTCATAGTCTTGCTGCAGATCGGAAGTTTCTATAGGTCCCATCACATTCAGTCTGAGAGTGGAGTACTGGTGAATATCTGTGATAGCATACAAAAGGCCTTTGGCAGCAAAGTAGTTATGACAGTCATCTGAGGGAAAACATAGCTGCCCTTCGTTCACAGCAGACTTCTCTACAATTCTGTATGCAAGGTATGTTGAAGCTAACTCTTGAAAGTGAACCACATCATCATGAGCAAGCTGAGATTTCAACCTTTCCTGAGATGTAGAGTGCAGTATGCCTGGACCTTGACTTAGAGAGACTAGAGCTTCCAAGGAAAAATATTGGATGAACCTCCTGAACATGCCATCTATATCATCTACATTTATGTTGTTAGCTCTGGCCCGAGTTAAGAGACGTTGCTTCATTCTTTCCTCCAGCATCTGGTACAGTAAGTTGTAGAGCTCTGTGTCTGTGGTACTTTCATTTAACCTATCTGGTTGGCATGCCCACAAGTACACTACAAGCAACAGGATCAGTGGACACTTGAACAGCCCTTGTAGATGATCTGACTTGTTTACAAACTGAACTAGTCTGTCGGTGCTCTGGACACTCTTACCCAAATGTATCAGATGATCATGGTACCTGCTCACAAAACCTGCCTGTTCTGCAGGTGGGATGCCAACTATGTCAAAGATACACTTCTGATATTGGTCAGGTACTGTATATAAAAACTCTTTGGCCTTCTTCGGTCTTGAAGTACACAGGACTGTGTGTTGCTTGGTCTTGCTTAGCTGCATTATCTCATCAACAACCTTGTGAGATGCTGTATTCAGCTGATCCAACCCATCCAATATGAATAATATCTTTAAGTTATGGATGTATGTGATGATGTCTTCACCCAGCTTTGGGCTAGTATTGGGGAGAAGTGATCTTAACAGCTTGGTGAGTGAGTCAAAATGGTGATTCCGACACTCTAGAGGAATCACCAGATTATATTCAGCTAGACATGGCATCTGTACATCATTCTTGGCCCACTGGAGCATCATCCACTTGGTCAGTATACTCTTGCCAGCACCAGCCTCGCCTCTCACCAGAATTAAGGATGACTGCTCAGCTGTGGCACATTCACCAACCTGCAATATTTGGTTTAGGTCAACTGTTGTTTTCTTGTTGAATCTATCTTGGTGTTCAATTAACAACTGGAAGAAAACAACCTGCAGGTTTATAAGAGTGTCATATCCATCCATGAAAGAGAGAGGGTTAATGTAATCAAGTTTTGTTAACACTTCTTTCAACTCTGCAGCCCCTGATTCCTTGAGAGTGTTTTCAATATACTCCCTCAACCACAGAGTTTTGTACTCAAAGATCTCAGTCTCAGTGAGAGGTTGGTCTCGTACTTGATCCACATGATAGTTGAGCTCTGTCAGGTACTGTTGTCTCAGGATGGGGTCTACACCAAACCTGTCACTGCTTGTTTCAATGATCTTGGTAAGAAGACTCCTTAGTTCTTCAACCTTTGGCTTAAGTTCTGCTTTGGTTCTCATAGGTAAATTGTGAAGAAGTTCATTTCTCTCATCTTTGAGTAGTTTCAGTAAATATTCAAGTTTGGAATAATCCTGTGTAAACCACTCCGAACTGTCCTTGTCAGCGATGTTGTGGTCACAAGCCACTTTGATGACCAAAAAGAGAAGAGGGACATCAAACTGGTCACAGGCAGGGCTGGTGATAATCTGGTCAACCTGGGTCTTGTTAAAGTATTTCTTGAATGTCGCTACAGTCATGCCTACATCCTGCAGTAAATAATCCTTGAGGTTCTTACTAGGGTCCTTGTTGGGGCAGCCATAAGTGAAGACCCGGAACATAAGGTCACGGCCGACACAGGTGATCAACTTGATCAGTGGCAGCAGGTACAGGTCCTCATCCCTGATTGGGTGAGTTGGTTTAGAGAGCGACATCTTGGCCAGGTCACTCTTGATAACACCTCACCTTAGACTGGGTCATCTGGAATTAATAAAGGACCATTACCAAAGTAATCTTGCTTAATTGTGTTATGAATGCAATTAAATATTTAGAAAAATAGTTACTTTTTCTCAAATAAGGGTATATATACTGCAATTCTAATGTGAAACTTCAAATACGGTAGATATATAGAGTTTTGTTATAATAGTGTTACGACTGGGGTTCAAATATATCAGGGCTCTTATTCATTGGACTAGTAATGGCATAAATGTTACAATGGAAAGCGCTAGCTCCAACCTCTGATGTATATTCCCAATGAACAAAGAACACAAATACTCTACAGAGTTCTATATGCAATAATAGGCTATCAAACTCTCAATAAATGTGCGTCTACTCTAGGCTTAATGTTATGTGAAAACAGCCTATTACTACCTATAACCGAAGGTGCTTGGTTATGGTATGCAAAGTAAGGTGGTAAGAGAAGTTACAGCTTACGTTACTTTAATCAATAAATGTCAGGCACTCCTGCATGAAAGAAAGTGCACTAAAGTCCTTCAACACCAACAAGGAATCTTCTTTAAATGTTAGATGCTATAAAGATGCTCGTATCGGAAATGGAACCCAAAAAGGCAGGCAGCGGAACAATGCTCGTGCAGGCTATGCACACAAAAAGGCAGAATATATAATGCCGTCGGAGCCAAGAATATCCTAAACACTACAACAATAATAATTGCCACGACAATGCAGTATTCCTATCAACAAAAAGAGCCTAAGTCGTTTGTGTCTCCATACATCAAACTAGGCTGAGAAATGCTTGTGTAATCATAAATGGGTATGCATAAAATGAGTAATTGGATTAATATACTTAATGTCTACTATGATTGATGAAGTCTAGCTAGAGTCAATGATACGAGATACTGGTGCGCATGGCATGCCGCATAGCCTAGTGCAAATCTCAAGTCTGTGCGTCAAATATTACGTTATAGGGAAGGGTAGCTCTCTTGAGAAACCTTAATACCGAAGTATTAAGCGTTCTCCTGGCGTACCTCAAAGACAAACAATCGAGACTAGAACAGGGCAGAATGGTATAGGCAAAAAGCCCTCATTCGTGCATGCTCTACTCTCAATGGCACACAGACTAGAATTTACTCAATCAACTCCAGTTCTCAGGTATGTCGTGCAGCTTTTTCCTAAAGCCAGCACTCATAGGAAACAATACCTTATAATATCAGACCCCTAGTCTAGCATTATCTAATCCAGCAGAACACTAATAATTAAAGGAAGTGGTACTAAACAATATGAATGCCAACCAATGCTTCGTGATCAACTTATCTTAACAACTAACATACATGGGTTATATCAGACCTTAACGCACAATACAACTGGCCAGCATGAAGCTGATTTTGCAGAGTTAACCAGAGGGGATATAATATTAATAAAAGGTGGTGAAAGATATGGAAAATGAGAGAGATAGGCAGAGGAAAAGATTCTCAGGTGCAGAGCAGGGGACAGGTAGCAAGGGATAAGATAGATGCGTTCTAGAAACCAGATCTGAGGGAGAGAGTGGCGAGGAACCAGTATATATACCGGGACTAGATCGAGCTGCGTGGGAAAATAGCGGTAACAAGTCCTCTAGCCACTAGCAAGGGAGCTAGCAGCATGGTAAGGACCTCTCTCAACCAACCCCCACGAGGCAGCCAGCCGTGACGTCATCGAGCGGGACAAAAACACTGCGCGCCCCCCTCTCACTCTGTTCTACTCTCTCTCTCTCTCCCAGATCCCATCATTACTAGTTAATGATAAAACATATACTTTACAATTAAATATATAAAGCCTTGACATGGGTGAAAACAAAGAGCCTTTCTGGACTGCCCATGACACGAGCTTTCATATGAAATAAAGCACACTCTAATACATAAACTGTAGCCCCATCCACTGCCCTGGCGATCCTAGCGAGTCACTGTAGGACAAGCCATGCGGTTCTAACGGAGTGGTTAACGTCACAATAGCTATTATACGTTATTATAAATAATGTCCTTTTCTGCATAACTCAATTAAACGAGACTTTATGAGCCTAACCCAAATTCTATATATAAGCCATTGTCCATATTGTTGTGGAGAAGCTATTCAAGATAGTAGTCTTTGACAGTGAACAAATATTAATATCACTTATTAACCGGTAAATGGCGTTTATGCAGAACATTTGTCCTCGTGGAAGGCACTTATGGTATTCTAGACATTTATTGATTTGCCCCTTGGGCTGTAATACCAAGAATTTGATTGTTAAATCTTGATAAATTTCACTAATCATCTACTGTAGAATAAAACATCTAGTTAATTGAGCACACACATGCTAAGATGATTAAAGTCACCTACAAAGCAATGCAACTGTGATGCAAGTATACAAATATAATTCTAACAAGCCGTTATACTATCAAGGGATGGGGTGGGGGGGTAGGGGGTTCTCGACCCCCTTCTCCCTCATGCTTAGCCTAATGCTGGGGCATTTTGCTATACAAAAAATGTACACATTTATCTCGAAGGGGAGTCTTAGTGGCACTTTTCTGAGCTTGATGGAGGTGTGGGGAGGAAACTAAAAAATAAACAAATAAGTAGACAAATAAATAAACATATACATACAAATCTGCCTTTAACACACTCCCACTGGCACACGGAGATAAAGATATTAGCTCCCACTTCACACTCTTATCACCACCTCTGTTACGCAAGGCAATGGAAGGTACAGCCAAGTTTAAAGGTTATGTTCTACCTTCATACTGTCATCGTTGATTTATCTGGCAGTTAAAAATGAAAACGTACTGAATTGAAATGAAAACAAACATGAAAATGTACCAAACACACACACACACACACACACGTATAAAGTCGCCATAGCAAGCTTTATTCAGTCGTGTAAAGGAAATTCGTTCTTATATAAAACGAGGTAGATAAAGTTCAAGTTATAAACAAAGTGATGGAATTTAGAGATTTTTGCCTCAGGGTTTGGACAGACGCAAAGTACAGGAGGTGAAACAGAAGACAAAGTAGTGACAGTGGTATGGTTTAGGTTGTTGTTTGTGTTGTGTACTAGGCATTAACCCAGGAAGTGCGATAAACCTTCTGGAAGTCAAGGTATGTATACATGAGCAAAAAGAACCCTTCAAATACCATGCCAGTGAGACATTTTCCTGAAATTGGGTGACACTTAGAAAATAGTAGTATCTCCCTATACAAAATCCTCCACTCATCCCCCCTCCCCCTTCCCTTTATACCCCATCTCCCCTCAATCAAATTTACCTTTTTTTTTCTTTCTCTTTTTGCCCATTAATTTGCAGTCCATGGGTTAAAATGTGAGCAGACACCCTCACAAACTCGACTTGAGTTTGAATCCCTGCCAAACTACAGTCCGACCTTCGCCGGGACAATGTACAGAGGACCATAACCACAAGTCCAGCAAGAACCCAAGCTGAAATTGTAAACATGGGACACAACAATTGACCTTCTGCAGGTTTCCGGCTTTAAGGAAGTTAGAGCTGTAGACATCCATATTTAGCAAAATTACCAGCTAAAATATAGTTATAGCACATTTATGTATTTATGTATGCATATACTCAGGCACATACCCTATGGCCGACTCGAGACAAAGCCCAAACAAAGACAATAAAATAAAATAATAATAGAAAATTCAAACACATCTAGGTAGCCCAGGAGAAGACCCAGAGACCAAGGACCATGATGGGGTCCCCAACAAAAGATTCCCAGGTCCCAGATCTCCCGCAGAGGTTATAATCAAAGCAGGCAGACACGTAGCGGAACTACACAACAATGCCCGCCCACATACTTCCAGTCAGAGCCCTTCCTATACAGCATAAACCGGCTCCCCAGTCCGGGCGCCTGAAGGACTATTATCTAGTCAACTGGTGCCGATTCCTCAAATACTTCAGGCTCACTATCGCTCCAGGAAAAGATCGACACCTAAATGGCATGAAAAGTCTAAGTATTGACAAATAAATAGGGCTAAAGGTCTTAAAATCGACACACTACTGGAGCGAACATCTGAAAATTTTAAAAAATTGAGCTAAATATGAGGTCCAGAAAAAAAAAACTTTCCTTAACTTAATGCCTGAATTATGGAATTACCTGTAAAAAAACACCTTTCCTTAACTTAATGCCTGAATTATGGAATTACCTGTAAAAAACATAAACAAAGAAACTGATTATGTGCCCTTTCAGTACTGGTGACATCTGTTTGTCTTTATCTCGGCTACATTTAGACGATTATACGAAGTTTAGGAAGGATATACAGTATGGTAGCTAAAAGGATTAATTTGAGATAGTCTGTAGCCTTTTAATTGGCGTATGTCCTTCTTAAGCTGAATAAAGTAGGATATGTGGTAGCTAAAAGAATTCATTGAGATAGTCTGTAGCCATATAATTGGTGTGTGTTCTTCTTAAGCTGAATCAAATTGTCTAATAGTTGTCAGAATATAATTAAAAAGATGTCACCGGCACTGAATGGGTTAATCCTTTTCAGACAATGAGGCCATTTCTCCCAATAATTTGGATACCATCAGACGATTTTATCCAGCTTAGGAAGAGCTTGTGGGAGTTAGGGGGTTAATTGATATAGCTTTTACCCCTTCGATTCCAATAAAACCTAAAACTGCATGAAGTCGCTTAATGGTACTCAGAACAAAATGTGAAATACGGTCATAGGTAGTGATACAGGTAAAAAAATCAGTTTAGTTCTACTTATATTACTCACCAGAGTGTCGAGAGAGAGAGAGAGAGAGAGAGATTAAGTGAACAAGCATTACCCAACGTCCTCCAGCTGCATCCTGGGTGTGCACTGAACGTTTGGGTGCGAGGGCAGTGTGTTGCTGACGTCATACAAGGCACTGCACATTATACACTACACTACAGTCCCCAACAACAAACAATACACTCAATAATACCTTGCTTTATTTCGGGAGGGATCGTTCCATTCTATTATGGCTATACGCACGGTTGTTTTTAGCTTACAATGGACTTTTAACAACAAAAAGGGTAAAGTCGATCTCCGTTAACCATATAGCTCCCTCAGCGCATTCTTAATAAATAATATGGTCTAACTTGAAGGGCACTCTGTACAGCACATACCTCTGCCTACACTGGCTTTGCCACAACATAGACGGAAATGCACAACAATTGGTGTATACCACATGATCCGGATCGCTCCTAAATTAATTGAATCACTTCTTTCTTGGCGCGTCTGCCTACCAAATTTCGCGAACATCAGTTAATAACTTTGTGATATATCTTGTTGACAGGCAGACAGGCAGACAATCAGACGTAGGTGAAAACATGACCTCCGTCCATCTTTGTTGGCGGAGGTAATAATTTCCAGAATACAATTACTAAATGCGTCATGGATTACAGAGTAAACTAAAGTATCCCAATAACTAATTCATGATTGTGGCTCAAACATATTATACAAACTTCGCTAATATATCATTGTACAGCTGCCCACATAAAGCCTATAGCCTACACTCACAGATTATATATAAGGAAATAATATTAGTATGACTGAGTTAGAAGCGTATTTCTTAGGCAGTACTTAAATATTATAACCAAGTAACGGATTTAGAAGTAATTATTTGTGTAAGTTAGGGGGCAAGGAATCATCCTCCCTTTGCATAATTCTCCTACTCGACGAGACAGAGAAACGGACGAGAGAACGCGAAAGTGGTCCCTTACCCTGAGAATAGGAACATTAAATGTTGTTTCAGTTTGGGCTCTGTCTCGTGTCCAGCAATGGGGTATTTGCTTGAGTACATACCGGTACATATATTATATACATACACACATACATACATACAAGTTAATCATACTATGTTTCCTTCGACACCCTAAACATACTCACGGAGTGGATATACATGGAGGTGGCCAACTGTACCTCTAAAAATTAACCAGATATGCCTGTCCACGAGTGTACCAGCCTAAAGGGTTGAGAGTGCGTGACGGAGGTGATTATGACTTGTTAAGGGAGCCCACCTCGCTTTTGTTCCCTCTTTCTCTCCCTCTCTCTTTGGCTTGTATCCATTCGGCCTCATTCAGCTTACTGTTTTAAGACATTTACCGCCATCCAGGTGTCAATATTTTCCTGGCGAGCGCTAGCGAGCCATCATACAGTAGATATATATTTTTTTTTTACAGCAAGCTAAATTTGTAAATTTTTCGATAGAAAGATTTGTCCGGCGAAGCCGGATTTCTCCATACAATGCTGGCTCGCTATCGCTCGCCAGGAAGAAATTGGCACCTGGATGGGGATAAACGTCTTAAAACAGTTGGCTGAATGGGGCCAAATGGATACAAGCCAGAGAAAGAGGAGAGAAAGAGAAAAAAAAGCAGGTGACTCCCCTTAAACTTCTTCTTGTTGATATTTTACATATAGGGTACACTGTCCTAACTTAGTGGGCGAGCGATAGCGAATCTGTGTCATGGAGGAACTGACCTTGGGCCGGGACATTATTATACCGAAAAATGTACAAATTTATCTCGAAGGCGGGTCTTGGGGGTATTTTTGCTTAAGCTTGATAGAGGTCTAGGGAGCTAACTAAAACAAATATATGTACCGGTAAATATACAAAATATATAAATATATATATATACCGGTATATATATATATATATATATATATATACTATAACGTCCCATAGATCCCCATTCAAAATAAATTTGTAAATGTTGTCAGTAGAAAAATGTCCTGGCCTAAGGCCGGTTCCTCATAAAATTACAGGTTCGGTTCGGTGTCGCTCGCCAGGAAAAAATGGAAACCTAAATAGCACGAAGTCTTAATATTGATAAATCAATGGGGCGAAAGGTCTCAAAATTACCAAACTAGTGGAACGAACGTCTAAAAATGTCAAAACTATTGGGGCAAAACATGAGGGAGATGGGGGTAGAGAAAAACGAGCCTTCCCCCTTCAATACGAATAATATATGAATTTCAATTCTGAACGATGTTGCTACGCGTTTTGTCAAACACTTAAATTTACTAGTCACTGGAATGCTTAACTATAAAATAATATATCTATTCCAAAAACGTCCTTTCCCCGATACAAATATGGTAAAGTTATGGCGCAATAAGCTAAGTAACGCTTATGGTACTTTTATTTACGTACTTATAATTTATTATTAGCTCTTTGTCAATGTTAATACAATCCCAGCCACAAATATAATCATCGCATGGTAATTATAAAAACAAATAGTTATAGCGTCACTTACAAATGTTTAGACAGGTGCCAGTCATATGAAGTATGGAGCGGACCAAGAGTGCACATCTGTTAAGCCAGGCAGATACTGAGGACGGGGAGGCAGTATCTGGGCCTCAGACTGAACACTGAGGTGTTGTGTAACACTATGGTAAAAACGTTTACCACAACAGAGGTGTCTCGCTTTCAAGGGCATCAATTACAGTAATTTCAGGCTCCTTATCAGCGTCACATCCTGCTACACCCTGTAGGTAAGGCACTAAGAGCTCAACACTGTCATATGTCACTGAAATTTTTAAATAATCAAGTTCGAAATCTCAAATATATAAAGACAACACGATGTCAATGTACCTCGTTATCCTGGATTATCAGTCTTCTCTTCAAGCGTTTTCAGTACTGTAATTTCAGACTCCTTATCAACGTCATATCCTGTTATGTTTCCTGGCACAATAAGCTCAACTCTCTGTCACGTCAATAACAGGTATGAATAAGTAAATAAGAACATAGTGTGAAACCCCAGAAAGATAAAACCACCACAACGTCGCAGTATACTGTATTTGGGCCACAACATGCACCTTTATCGCCTTATAACTAGCTCGTATCCTTACAAGGCTTATCATTCTTATCTTCAAGGGCCTCTAATCAATAGGCGAGCTCACAGAATTCGCATGTCCGACTTTGTTTACAGTTTCGTGTGATCGATGGCTATACATGAGCGTTATATATATATACAGTATATACAGTATATATATATATATATATATATATATATATATATATATATATATATATATATATATATATATTGGCCTTTAACCCTTGCAGTACCGGTGACGTATTATATATTTGATTTCGCTACATTTAGACGACTTTTTGAAGTTTTGGAAGGATATATGAAAACTAAAAAGAATAATTGAGATAGTCTGTTGCCTATAAATGGGTAGACGTCCTTCCTAAGCTGAATAAAATCGTCCAATAATAGCCAAAATATTATGAACAGAATATCACTGGTACTGTACGGGTTAACATCCCTCCTGTTTCTATCAGTTGCTCTTGGATGCCCTCATGGAGCATACTATAATTTAATTGGTAAGCCTTGATAATTACCTGAGCCTCATTTGTTAACCTATTTGTCTCTTATAAGGGGGGTCACCGGCTTTTTTTATCTTTCTCTCCTTTTCTCTCTTTCCCTGACTTGTATCCATTCGGCCCCATTCAGCCAACTGTTTTAAGACGTTTATCCCAATCCAGGTGTCGATTGCAAATTTAGCTTGCTGTCAAAACAAAAATATATATATGCTGGCTCGCTACCGCTACGTCTTAAAACAGTAGGCTGAATGGGGCCGAATGGATACAAGCCAGAGAGAGAGAGGGAGAGAAAGAGAACAAAAGCGAGGTGGGCTCCCTTAACTCGCACACATTGGACGCATCTGTGAACGCACTTATTTTACACTCGTTTGTTTTTTATCAGAGAAAGGGGCCGGGATTTTCATATATGTTTGTTTACTTATTTATCTATGTATTGTTATGTATATATTATTTTTTCGGGGGGTGAGGAGGGAGGGGGGGGAGGGTTTAATCACCAAGCTAATGGGGTAAAGTTCACCAAATCACAACACTAATGGGGTGAACGTCTCAACATTTCAATATCCATGGGGCTAAACATGGGGAGAAGGCAGATAAACCACCCCATTAAGTGAAATTACCACTACTTTCTGTATTCCGTGGAGTATTCGGTGACGCGACGTTATTCTATCTATCTATCTATATTCTCAGGCCCAAACACTGACAGATTTCGCTTAATGGTATCAGTTAATAACACATAAAAAAGCCACTCCAACACTTTACTCTCTCTCTCTCTCTCTCTCTCTCTCTCTCTCCAACACCTCTTCTCCCCTCTCAACGCTCTTCAAAAAGTAGATACGAGATGTCGTTGTAAAGGTTTATCCCTCAATACCTTCACTTTGACCCGATAGCTTGAATAAAATTAAATAAATGTGTCCTAATACTGAAAGGTTTAAGGGGGTAGTGCTTGTTAGTCTATATATTTATCTATTAATTATTGGTTTGAGTTTCCTCACTAGGCCTTCATCAGGCTTAACAAAAAATAAACATCCCTAGACCCCCTTTCAAAATAATTGTGTACATTTTTTCGGTAGCTAAATGTCTGGCCCGGAGGTCGATTCCTTCTAAAAAATTACAGGCTTGCTCTCGCTCGCCAGGAAAAAAATCGACACCTAAATGGCATGAAAGGTCTACATATTGACAAAGAAATGGATCGAAAGGTATCAAAATCGCCAAACTAACGGAAAGGACATCTTAAAATTTCAAATAAACATGAGGGAGAAGGGTGTCCAGAGAAAGCAACTACCTTCCCCCTAAGGGATGAGGGAGTAAGCGGCCTTACCCCTGACACAGACCTATTAAAACTGGTGGTGGAGCGAGGGAGGGAGGCGATGCACGGAGTGAGGTAGTGTTGCCAAATTAGCTAATTCTCGCTAGATCAAGAGGTAGTTTTGTCAATCTAGCTACTTTCCAGCTAGATCAAGAGGTATTTACTTCGACTTCAGCTTAGAGGCAAATGTTTACATCTAGCGGCATGATTATAGCGACATTCTGGAGATCTGAGCCATTTTAGATCGATATTCTAGAGGTTGTGGCACTGTGGCAGTATTCTAGTGTTTTTAGGCTTATATTTACTATCTAGCTGACTTAATAACCCTGAGGAGGTTGCCTAAAGGTTTTCCCATAGAGTACAATTATGACCTAGAGACCAAAGAAGACGCCACAAATCAGTAAATAGGGATCCGCGTGTTCGAGAGATGGCAGCACGATCGCAAAGGACAATGGGAGGAGAGGGTCCCCACAAAGACATTATATTGACTATCCTTGTCCTTGGTGTCCATTAATTCGTAATAATCCCTACCTTGTACTAATAACGCTATTAATAAGCAATTGAACATTATCCAGAGACTCTGCAGACATGACATAGTTAAATAGACATAAGTAGAGGCTACTGTAAAGGCGCCAGTCATCGTGTAATTGTCGTCATTATGAGGAGGTACACAAGCAAAACTCCTCCAACACCCGCCATTGTTGATGTGAGATTCGGGAGTTGCCAACGTCAATGGTGGGACAAAATATCCCTAGATGTCATAAGTATAAATGTCCAGTTTTAGTGCTACTTGACAAATTAACATCTACAAAACATGTAACATAATAATATATATTCAAAATTACATTTTAATTCTTGTTGTGTTGCTTGAAGGTATACAGCTTGCATCATTATATGAGTAGCCTATGTTTTATAGTGTATATATTAATGCATACTTAATGTTTTCATCTTGCTTATATATATCTAATTTATACTAAATAATTTACAAGTGTTTTTACCAACATTAATTAACTCTTAAATACGTTCCCTCTTTAATCTATTGCTCCCTCGTTTTGCGGATATTCCCTTAATTTTGGTAACACTGCAGCAAGCTAGCTGGCAGGCGCGCGCGGCGCACAGACTATCTATAATAAGGACAAGCCACTGAGGTGCTTTGGTTGTTTTACAGTACAACAGTGCTGCCACCAAATCCCTAGGACGTGCGGCAAACTAACCGTGTGACGTCACGCTTTTGTCTCTAGGTCATATGTACTCTATGGGTTTCCCCGACTGATCAGCGTCATATCCGGTTGTATACAGGGGTTGCCAGATGGGCCATGCACTCACAATAGCTTCATGGCTATATCCTGTCTAGCTCCTCAATAACATGATTTAGAAGCTATTTAACCCCTTCTGTACCGGCGACGTATTGTTTCACTTTATTTTGGCTACTTTCAGACAATTTTATTTAGCTTGGGAAGGACGTCTACAAATTAGAGACCAACAAACTATCTCAATTAATCCTTTTAGCTACCACATGTGCTTCCTAAGCTACTTAAAATCGTCTATATGTAGCTGAAATCAAATACAAAAGTCGTCACCGGTATAGAAGGGAATAATATGCGTAACTTTTACTTCCATCACTGACTCTACAAACCCAAATATATTTCATGCCCTTCCATAGCTATTTAATAAGTGAACATAATGAAAACAAAATAACTGTTCAAATTAAACTCAGGTTGTGATAATGTGCAGTCACGATCCTCAAAACACTGTGTTCCTCGCTATGCCATATTGCCATACCTATTTGAGGCATGCTAAGAGAATGGTTTGTATTTGGTGGAGATTGGATAATGTGCCTTACACGTTCCATACGACCTTAAACATTAAACATAATGCCTAATTAGAGACAAAATGGTTGCTGATTTTGGTTGTGAAACAAGGGGGTGGACAGACAGAGGAGAAAGGGTGTTTTCAAAGGGTAGAGTGAAGAGAAGTGTAGAAAGGAAAAGGTAGTCTTTTGTTCACGTTATAGCATTATTACTGATACAATTATTATCAGTATTGTCCACCTTTAACTTGGTTACTGCTCGTAATGTGGTGATGGGGTTGGGGTTGGACACACGGGGGGGGGGGAATCTCTAAGCTCACCTAATGTTTATTAGTAATGACAACATATCGAGGCAAGACAGTTTAGACATTACATAGCCCTTAAATGTCATCGTTTCCGCTTCTATGCACTTCAGTCGACTAATAGCTTTCGTGCCTATTAAGATATAATTGATATATGATGGTTGATTGCATATTTGTATTACTATTAACACACACACACACTCTTATGCACAGTGGCCGAGTGCACTGAATCATTATACTCGGATGGTTGGCTCGGTAGTGCGGGTTCGATCCCAGCTACCGGCCGAAAAGCTTTCTGTCAAAACCATTGCTGGCTGTGGAGGTTAGGTGTGGAAGCACCATGCATCTCTGTGTTCCACCTGTTTCCCTGCCCACATCCTACCCCTTCTGGGGGTATGCAGGCCCTTTTGTGGGAAGATAAGTCAACATGTTGACTACTTAGGTTAAGTTAGGTTAAGGAATTATGTATTTTCAGCCTCATTGGCTACCTGCTCGAAATAAAACAATTATTATTATAATTATTATATAGATTATAATAGATATTGTACCAGTTCATTTGTTTTGCACTACTGCAGAAATGTTCATGGGAGCTCTAGCAACTTCCCTTTGTTACAGACCAGATGGCTGGAGTAAAGTAGGAAAGAAGAGCAATTGGACAGAGGAAGAACAAGCGGGGAAGTGAGAAGTACAGTAGAAGACTGAAAGTTTTCGGGCTCAACTAAGTTGTTTCATCGTTACAAGAACTTTTAATATATAAGCAATATTACTGCATAAATACTACCATTATATGTTGAATACTCTAAAGGCAGAGCTACTCGGGAAAGATTGTATTCAATTTGATATGTGTGCACTTTATATATACAGTTTATATAATGTATATATTGCAACAACATTCCGCCATTATCACAACTACTCATTATATATTAATGCAAAACGTCCAGGAATATGAATGTGATACTTGGTTTACGGGGAGGCAGACTGTTTTTCTGGACCCCCTTCTCTCTAATGTTTAGCCCCACTAGTTTTGAGATTATAAGACGTTCGGCCTATTAGTTTGGCGATTTTAACACCTTTCGCACCATTTCATTGTCAATTTTAAGACCTTTCGTGCCATTTAGGTGTCGATTATTTCCTGGCGAGCGATAGCGAGCCTGCAATTTTAAGAGGAATCGGCCTTCGGCCATGTACCGAAAAATGTACAAATTTATCTTGAAGGGGGGTGTTTTTCTAAGCTTGATGGAGGTCTAGGGAGGAAACTAAAAAAATATATGAATAAATTAATTAATAGACCAAACAAACGGTCAGTCTCCCCTTATGTACTAGCTTGCAATAATAGTGAGATGCAAACGTCGCTTACTTTAAGGGGGGATGGTTCACTTTTTGGGTAATTTTTGCATGTATTCATCTAGTTTCCTCCCTAGACCGCCATCAAATTAAAAAAACAAATCCATTAGATCCCCCTTCTAGATTAATTTATACATTTTTCGGTAGAAAAAATTTCCGGCCGAAGACCGGTTTTTCCAACATTACAGGCTCACTATCGTTCGCCAGGAAAAATTCGACACCTAAATAGCACGAAAGGTCTAAATATTGACGACAAAATGGGGCGAAAGGTCTTAAAATCGACTAACTAATGGGGCAAACATCTTAACATCTGAAAACTAATGGGGCTAAACATGAGGGAGAAAGTGGTAAAGGAAACCGGCCCATCCCTCCTTACAAGTAACTCTTAAATATGTTGACTACTATGTGTCTACAAGTCATGTATATATCTTGCACTTAACTTTTGATAATGATCTATGCACTGTTACGGGAATATACTAAAGTTAATACGTATATTATTATGTAGCGGGCACCGTTTTATTTATGCAAGTTGTTGTTTAACCCTTTGAGTACCAGCGACGTGTGGTATCTTTTATTCTAGCTATAATTATACGATACTATGCCGCTTAGGAAGGATCTGTGGTAGTTAGAAGGGTTGGTTGAGATAGTTTGAGGCCTTATTTTTGCTAGAGGTTCTTCCTAACCTGAAAAAATCGTCTAATAGTTGCCAAAATATATAGAAAAGGACGTCACCGGTACTGTACGGGTTAAGTCAGACGACTAGATTCAACTTAAACATTCACCAATACCGTAAAAGTATGTGGACATTAATGTGTCTTGTAAAATAATATCCATCTCACAAACTCTGCTGGCTGCAGAGTGGATTCGAACCTCCATCAGCCACATAGTAGGCTGACCTTCGCCTAGCCAATGTACTGTTAGCTACGTGCATGTGTATCCTCTCTGTGTTTTAAGGGGAGATCCTTCACTTTTTAGTCCATTTTTTAATTTATTTATTTTGTGTTTCTAGTTTCCTCGCTAGACCTCCATCAAGCTTAAGAAGACGCCTCCTAGACCCCCTTTCAAGAAAAATTTGTAAATTTTTCGATAGAAAATTTTCCCGGCCAAAGGCCGGTTCCTTTTAAATTACAGGCTCGCTATCGCTCGCCAGGGAAAAATCGACTCCTAAATGGCAGGAAAGGTCTTAAAATTGACAGAAATGGGGCAATAGTTCATAAAATCACCAAACCAATGGGGCTAAAGATGAGGGAGAAAGGGGTCTAGAAAAGCGACCTATCTGCCCTTAAGCACTGAAGTCAACATAGTATGATTTAATTCAATGGGTTGTTTTGTTGTGTAGTCAATATACATTATCATGTAACGGTGTTATAACAATTATTATTGAAAGTAATTCACACGGCTTTCCTTTCAAAAATCAAATCACAGAGACCGAATACCTGTGGTCAACTATACATCTGACTCTAAATAGTCATAAATCAAATTAAATCACAGAGCACGAATACAGCTCATCCTAACAACTAATAAATCAGGGAGAGCGAATACATGTGATCAACTGTACTGTACAACCCACTCTAACCAATCATAAATACAATCACAGGGCATGAATACATGTGATCAACTGTACTGTACAACCCACTCTAACCAATCATAAATACAATCACAGGGCATGAATACATGTGATCAACTGTACTGTACAACCCACTCTAACCAATCATAAATACTATCACAGGGCATGAATACATGTGATCAACTGTACTGTACAACCCACTCTAACCAATCATAAATACTATCACAGGGCATGAATACATGTGATCAACTGTACTGTACAACCCACTCTAACCAATCATAAATACTATCACAGGGCATGAATACATGTGATCAAACTGTACTGTACAACCCACTCTAACCAATCATAAATACAATCACAGGGCATGAATACATGTGATCAACTGTACTGTACAACCCACTCTAACCAATCATAAATACAATCACAGGGCATGAATACATGTGATCAACTGTACTGTACAACCCACTCTAACCAATCATAAATACAATCACAGGGCATGAATACATGTGATCAACTGTACTGTACAACCCACTCTAACCAATCATAAATACAATCACAGGGCATGAATACATGTGATCAACTGTACTGTACAACCCACTCTAACCAATCATAAATACTATCACAGGGCATGAATACATGTGATCAACTGTACTGTACAACCCACTCTAACCAATCATAAATACAATCACAGGGCATGAATACATGTGATCAACTGTACTGTACAACCCACTCTAACCAATCATAAATACAATCACAGGGCATGAATACATGTGATCAACTGTACTGTACAACCCACTCTAACCAATCATAAATACAATCACAGGGCATGAATACATGTGATCAACTGTACTGTACAACCCACTCTAACCAATCATAAATACAATCACAGGGCATGAATATATTTGGTCAACTTTACAATCGGGGGTATTAAGTGTTGTCATAGATTCCAGTGGTTTTTCGCTCAAAAAGCGTTATTGGTATCTTGGTATCTGGGAAAAGTGCTTATCCGTCAGAGTGTTAGTCAGTGTCCGAAACTTTGTGAAATATATGACAACACTTATTAACCTCGACTGTACAATCGCGCTAATAAGTGATGTTTCGGCGCCAAGTATGTGTTGATCAATAATTGGTATCAGCCATATCTAAGGTTAATTTTTTCATATCGAGCGAAATATACAAACATGTTCCTACACTTACCCCTCCTATTCAACATCTGACAGACATTAATACCTCAGAGAGCAAGCCAAACGTAATGACAGCAGCTGGAACATGACTTATTAGCGCGACTGTACAACCTACTCTAAACAGTGAACCATATAGCGTGCGAGTCATGATGAAGGAATGTGGGCTTCCCTGTCCCCCCCCCCCCCCCCCCCCGGCCTTCCCCTCCCCACCCCATCCCCACCTGCATTCAATCTTTAAGACAAATTAAATCAACAATTAGAAAAAAACAAAAGGATGCGGAACTTTTTATGATGCAAGAAAAACACGCGAATAGTGCAACATTCTATCACTATAATAACGTTGCACGGCGAACTAGCTTCATATACGGAAACTTAAGAAGTGCTTGGAAGGACTCCTTGTGCACACGACTTAGGTTAGGATATTGTTACATGTGGGAACTTGGTGTTCCTAAAGGAGAACACGAAATATGTTGTCAACTATGTAAAAAACCAAGAAGTCATACCTTAAATCATTATATACTGCACTGCCAACACCTAGCGAAATATAGAAACAATGTCATAGATAAGGTCGATGAACAAATTATATGGATGTTCAATCATAATATGATTACTCAAATAATAGCCAAATGCAAACAAATACAATACATCGTAAGGTAAATATACATAAAACAAAGTTTAGGATTTAGTGTTATGATTATTATGTAATTGATAGCCTCATTATATCATTATTGTTATTATAATAATAAATGTGTATGTATACACTGTATATTGTGAAATTTGTGTGTTATTGTATGAATTATTGTGTGTATAGGTATGTATGTAGGTATATGTACATGCATGTGTGTGTGTGTCTGTGTGTGTGTATGTATATGTATGTATATGTGTATATTATATATATGTATATACTGTATATGTATTTATGTGTGTATGGGTGTATGTATGTGTGTGTATATGTAGGCATGTATTAAACTGGAGTGGGAGGGGCATTCTATGACATTAAGGAAAGTAGAAGGATTATAACAAACCCGCGCTAACCCTAAGCCCAGCTTAGCTAAGGGTCCTTCTTAAACAGTTAGGGACAACTGGTTTGCTAACAAGTATAGAGATAAAAACTTACTAAATGTTGTATTCATGTTTGTGTTTATATTGTACATGTATAATATGAGTAGGGTAAAAGACTGTTTTATCACCTTTGCCCTTTTGAGACGTGTAATTATGTATTCCCATGTATTTATGCTTTCTCAATAAAGAATCAATCAATCATCAATCAATCCCCACCTGCACCCGGGCCGCATATAGCCCAACTGTATTATGGTTCGGCACCACTGGTGAGAACGATTTCCACGCGGCCTATTTAATGGCTAACTCAGCTAAACTCGCGCATATTTTACCGTACGTACCGTATGGCGCGGCAAAGAGAAGACAGAATGAGACCACAGTTTTAAGTCCTAACCTAACCTAACCTAACCTAACCTAACCTAACCTAACCTAACCTAACCTAACCTAACCTAAGGCTTAGATCGCGCCCGAGCGTGGGCGCGGTCCTAAGCCTTCTGGGTGGAAGTCCAAGACGCTAGTCACTACACCAGTGAGCCGCATTAACTAAATTGTTTTTATAGGCTCTACAGGTATGTGATTTATGCCTTTTATTTCCACTTTAAATTTTTCTATTCTATCAAATCTCAGGCAGGGAAACTATACCATTGTTATGTTGAAGTGCCCCAATCACCGAGTTATAGACCTCCATCAATGTTAGCTTCGTTATCAACGATATTTTCGCGGATTATCTAGCGGCAGAAATAGCGGCAGAAATAGGCCCCTAGGGCCTAGCATGTCAGTCAAATGTATAAATTATAGAGTGTGCAACCTCAACAATTATAACCTTGTTTCGCTCCACTAGTTTGGATATTTTAAGACGTTACGAACTTAGAGCACTCGTTAGCGCAGAAAATATAGACATAATAGCGCTAACTGAAACGTGGATTAATACAGAATCTAGGCATTTTTTAGCAGGATTTAATATTCCAGGATATAGTTTGTTTAAATATGACCGAACAAGTAGGAGGGGCGTGGGTATAGCAGTGTGTGTCAGGAGTAAATTAAAAAGCTGTATTAAATCAGGTATTAGACTAAATAATGATAATGAAAGTGTTTGGGTAGAGGTTAACGAAGGTAGTGAGACCATAGTTATTGGAGTTATATATAGACCGCCTAATATGAGTAGAAATGGCGGAACATCGTTATGGGAGGAAATTAAAATAGCATCAAGGTTTAGCAATGTGTGCATTATGGGGGATTTTAATTTTCCGAACATTGATTGGCAGCATCAAATAGGCGACTCCGATTCAGTAGAGTTTATTGAGGTAGTACAAGATAGTTTTTTATTTCAATTCATAGATACACCGACTAGAGGTATTAATATTCTTGATTTAGTTTTCAGTAACAATGAACATATGGTAAATAATGTAGAGATTGGTGACCACCTAGGAAATAGCGATCATAAATCTATTTATTTTCATATACAATGGACAGGGAATGCTAAAGAGAATACGACACTTATCCCAGATTTCAGAAAAGCCGATTATGGTGGGCTAAGAAGAGACTTAAGGGTGGACCCTATTGTTAAGCAATTAAGTCAGGATATGCCAGAGTTAAACTTGCCACCTACATATAACCAGTTTATTGCTTCACGCCACAATGCTCAAAATAAATATATCCCTAAAAGAAGATTTAGATCGACGCAGAACCAACCAAAATGGATGACTAATAAGCTAATAGATCTTATAGGAAAAAAGAAAGGATATATAGAAAAATAAAGAAACGCGAAAATCATTTACATATATACTATCAGACTCTATCAAGACAGGTCAAAAAGGAAATCTGGAAAGCAAAAAGAAATTATGAAATAAGGATAGCCAGTGACTCAAAAAATAACCCTAAAGCTTTTTACCAACTATATAAATCTAAAGTTAGAGATGTAATAGGCCCCCTAAAAACTTCAATAGGAGAAATAACAGAAAATTATTTAGAAATGTGCAGTACATTAAATAGTCAGTTTCTTTCCGTTTTCACTAATGAAAATTTGGCACAGATTCCAGAAGTCAATATGGTATATAGTGATAGTATAGAAAATATGTTAAGTACAGTTAGTATAAGTAGAAATGATGTGCTTAAGGAAATTGACAGACTGAAACCTCAAAAATCGCCTGGTCCTGACGAGGTATATGCTAGAGTATTAAACGAATACAGAGATGAGTTAAGTAGTCCATTAGCATTTGTATTTAACATTTCATTAGAAACAGGTTTAGTTCCAGAAGCTTGGAAGCTTGCAAATGTAGTTCCGATCTTCAAAAAAGGTGATAAATCGATAGCATCCAATTACCGTCCCATTAGTCTCACATCAATCATAGGAAAGTTGCTAGAGTCTATTATTGCTAGGAAAATTAGAAGCCACTTAGTAAAATATAACTTAATAAATTCTTCTCAGCATGGATTCACTCAGGGACGTTCTTGCCTTACTAATTTGCTTAGCTTTTTCTCAGAGGTATATGAAGCAGTAGATAGTGACAAGTCATATGATATTATATATTTAGATTTCAGTAAAGCTTTCGACAGAGTCCCTCATGAGAGATTGATGAGAAAGGTTGAGGCACATGGAATAGGAGGGGCGTTGTTGGGATGGATTAGGTCATGGCTAATTGGTAGGAAACAGAGAGTCAGCATAAATGGTACCAAGTCAGAGTGGGGAGCAGTCAAAAGTGGTGTCCCCCAGGGATCGGTATTAGGTCCCCTGTTGTTTCTTATATACATAAATGACCTAGATTTAGGTATAACTAGTAGGATAAGTAAATTCGCAGACGATACTAAAATAGGGAGATCAATTGATTCAGATAGCGATATAGAGTGCCTCCAAAGGGATCTAGATACCTTACATGAATGGTCAGTAAATTGGCAGATGAAGTTTAACATTGACAAATGCAAGGTATTAAAGATAGGGAAGATGCAAACAAATGTTAAATATAAACTAGCTAATTTAGAATTAGAAAATTCAGGCTGCGAGGAAGATCTAGGTGTTTGTTAGCAATGATTTGAAGCCTAGAAAACAGTGTATAAGCGTTCGTAATAAGGCAAACAGGATTCTCGGGTTCATCTCTAGGAGTGTGAGTAACAGAACTGCTGATGTTATCTTAAAACTTTACTTGTCATTAGTGAGACCCCATATGGATTATGCTGTCCAATTTTGGTGTCCTTATTACAGAATGGACATAGATTCATTGGAGAGAGTACAGCGTAGAATGACAAAAATGATCCATAATAATTATTAGAAATCTTCCGTATGAAGAAAGGTTGAAGAAATTAGGTTTACATTCGTTAGAGAGACGCAGAGTTAGAGGGGATATGATAGAGGTGTTCAAGTGGGTTAGTGGGATTAACAAAGGGGACATGACAAATGTACTAAAGCTCAGTGATAGCCAAAGAACTCGTACCAATGGTTTCAAATTAGATAAATTTCGTTTCAGAAAAGATATAGGCAAATATTGGTTTGGTAACAGAGTTGTAGATGGGTGGAATGGACTACCAAGTGCTATAGTGGGATTAAAAACGGTAGGGAGCTTTAAGATAAAATTGGATAAGCATATGGACGAGAAGGGTTGGGTGTGAAGGGGGATCAGCGGGGTTGGGCCAATCAGCGCTCTGCAGACCCCCGTAATCCTGCGTTAATCTCTAACCGTTTTGGTAAGATGATCCTCAGGGTATTAGAGTGTTGAGCCTATAATTGGGCTTTGTAATTGGGGTTGTGTGGGACAGGGATCTGCCTTGCTTAGGCCAATCGGCTTTCTGCAGACTCCCATTTTCTTATGTTCTTATGTTACACTCTATTAGTTTGGTGATAATAAGATGCTTCACCCTGTGCTGGTGTCGATTTTGTTCTGGGTAAGCAATAGAGAGCTTGTAACATTAAAAGAAATCGGCCTTTGAGACATTTTTCTATCGAAAAAAAAGGTGTACAAATTTAGCTTGAAGGCGGTTTGAGTCGGCAATTTTTACATTCCTCGAAAATGGCTGAAACAAAAACAAGCAAATTCCTCAACTATAAAACAATGTTATAATATCATAATATTATCCAACAAGAGGTGGAATCAGTTAGTGTTAAAGGCATCAGTACATTTCAGAATCCATACCAACTTTGTTTCTTGGATTATCTACAGGAAATAAACGCTTAGCCCTCTAGCATTCACTAATATGCACAACTTATCGCTTGATACCTAACAAATAGAAGAGAACGACGTCCTAGCATCTATGGGTGGCTTTATAGCCTATAGTCTATTCGTTGTAAGTAGGCGATAAATCATGACCTCTAACCTCTGTAACTAAAAAACGACTAGAGTAATCGAGCTAACATTTCTACCATTTGGGAAGAGTCAGTCAAGGAATAGATGTGGTAATTTACAGCCAATTTGCTCTAGCCCTATTTGAGTTACAGAGGTCAATATATCTCGCCTGCTTGCAGCGAATAGACTATAGCATCTGCGTTGTTTTATACTACTGTACCTGCAATACAGAAGCCAAGAAGTGATTAGATGAAGCTCCATATTGCCTTCATCTCTGACGATCACCATAACCACATGTCTAGTATAAACTACTCCGGCTCATCCTCTAATGCGTTTATGCGTTAATACGTTTGCTCAGCTATACCCTAGGCACCTGAAGCCTGGGAGTCTACGACAACGTATACATTATAATACGTGATTAAACTATTCACACAATAATATATGATTAATACTATTAGATTCTAAGTACAGAACTTTACAAATAACAATAAAAGATTATATGACGTGTTCAAAGGATTCAATACTCTTCATCGGCATCATTCAATTACTTATAAAAGAGAAAACGGATCCGCACCATAGAAAACTAATTTTTATGGGTACCTACAACAAACATTTCATGTGTTTCTACTATACTGGAGGCACTTACATTATAGAATAGAAACGCATGTATAGTTTGTACGCATTTATTTTAAGAATACCCTTTCTGTAATTCTATCTATCTATCTATATGCTCAGGCCCAATCCCCATTTTGGGGGTAGCCGACTCAAGACAGAGCAAGAACAGGGAAAACACAAAAACAACATAAAACAACAAATAAACACGGATAAAAAGCACAAACTCACACACTTTCTGTAATTAGTAGAATAAAAACCTACTGGAAGAAGAGAATGTCTGTGGTCCAGGTTCGAATCCCGGTAGGATCACATGCTTTCATTAATTTCATTGTGAGTGAAATAAATAAATTACATTATTATCGTTGTGAGGAGGGGATATTACGGTAACTGGTTCATAAATATATCTCGATAGAATCCGAGATATAAATATATCAGGAAATTGGCCACCCCCAAGAAAAAAAAAAAAAATAATAATAAAATAGAGGAAACTAAAATAAAAAATAGGAAAAGTTGGGATTGGGCCTGAGCATATAGAATAGCATAGCATAAGACATTGGCAAAGACAGTGCGTGCGTGAACTGTTCTATATTAACGTTAAGCAGGGTACCCGACGAAACTCTATTTTAGCCCCTTAATTATTGAGGTGGGTTATCTTGTTTTTATTGGCCTTTTTCATTATTATGTATATATTTTTGGTTTACTCCCTAAACCTTTATCAAGCTTAAAAAAATCACACCAAATTAGACAACGAAATTGGGCGAAAGGTGTTAAAATCGCCAAACTAATGGGCCGGACATCTTACATCTCAAAACTAATGGGGCTAAACACGAGGGAGAAGAGGCTTAAGACTCCATAGGTTTCTCTGAGGGTGGTGTAACAAGGGAGTTTAAGGGGAGATGGTTCACTTTTTGGGCGAATTTTGCATGTATTCATTATTTTTCTAGTTTCCTCCCTAAACCTCCATCAAATTTAATAAAACATCCATTAGATCCCACTTCTAGATTAATTTGTACATTTTTCGGTAGACAAATGTCCCGGTAATGCTGCCTCTCGATGTAATTGTATAGCTAGGCAGTAATTTGCGGGAACCGCGTAATAGATATTTTATAGAAACAAACAATTTTTTCACAACGATCACATACATTGCCTTTTATATATTCCCATTACTTGCAGAATAGATAGTAGAAGCAACTGTTAATATATAAGTTGTAATACAAATACACTTATATGAATAATACCGAGTAAAAGACGAATTACGCACAATAGTAGGTTGACAAAGCGCACTCCAGCTGGATATTTGAGTGGGTGGTGGTGGTAGTAGTGGTGGTGCACTGAACGTTTGGGTGAGAGCAGTGTACATCATGCTTACGTCACATTATATTGCGCCACATACACTACACCACATAATATACAGTATACTACACCACATATAATGTATACTACACCCAATATACACTACACCACATATATACTACACCACATACATACTACACCATATATACACTACACCACATCTACTACATACATACAATTACACTACACCACATATATACACCACATACTACACCATATATACACTACACCACATATACTACACCACATACATACTACACCCAATATACACTACACCACATATACTACACACATATACACCATAACACTACCCAAATACATACTACACCTCATACTACACCACATACATACTACACCCAATAAACTACACCACATTACACTACACTACATCCTACACCATAAGACCTACACCATATATACACTACACCACATATACTACACCACATACATACTACACCATATATACACTACACCACATATACTACACCACATACATACTACACCATATATACACTACACCACATACATACTACACCTCATATACTACACCACATACATACTACACCATATATACACTACACCACATACATACTACACCTCATATACTACACCACATACATACTACACCCAATATAAACTACACCACATCTACACTACACCACATACATACTACACCATATATACACTACACCACATATATGCCACATATATACTACACCACATACATACTACACCCAATATACACTACACCACATATGCCACATATATACTACACCACATACATACTACACCCAATATACACTACACCACATCTACACTACACCACATACATACTACACCATATATACACTACACCACATATATGCCACATATATACTACCCCACATACATACTACACCCAATATACACTACACCACATATATACTACACCATATAATTATACACTACACCGCATATACGCCACATATACTACACCCAATATACACTACACCACATCTATACTACACCACATACATACTACACTATATATACACTACACCACATATACGCCACATATACTACACCCAATATACACTACACCCAATATACACTACACCACATGTATACTACACCACATACATACTACACCATATATACACTACACCACATATACGCCACATATATACTACACCCAATATACACTACACCACATATATACTACACCACATATACACTACACCACATATACACTACATACACGCTACACCACATATGACTATTATAGCTACTACAAGAGTCAACAACACGATGAACTTTAACTCTTTCAATGTACAATTGCACACATAAGTTATGTTCCTAGTCGTGATCTTATATATGGAAGTAAAATATTATGAATGAATTATGAGTTGGCTTCATTTAATTATCAGTTGACTAATCAGATGAGTTGACTACTGCTTGTAATTCAGGCATGCGTATTAAATGTTCATGTATGAGATCACAGAGAGAAGCAGAACTTAATTGGCCAACTGTACATAACGTGGTCAGGTAATATTTGTAGTTTTTCGGAAGCACAATAATGATACCTCGACGAACTATTTTGATAACCACTTGAACCACAAAACTCATAATACTGTGATTCACTAGTTAACGCTCATTCTCTTGTTGTTATCATGACCACGATAACAAAACAAAAATCTAATTCAGTCTTTTAACATTATAAAAGTAAGTAAGGGCATCCTATGTACGCTAGGTTGCGCTAATGTTACAGCTATAATTTACTTATTCGTATCATATTAATAACAAATATTAGCTCTCTGTTAGTGTTAATACAATCCCAACCTAAAACGTTATCCTCACATGGATCACTAGAAATATATAGTTATAAGATTTCTTACAATAATCTATGTAGGTGCCAATGATGTGAAGTATGGATCAGCCAAAGAGTGGTGCACATCTGTTAAGCCAGGCAGATACTGAGGACGACGAGGCAGTATATGGGCAGCAGTAGACTGAACACCGAGGTGTTGTGTAGCACTATGGCAACAACGTTTACCACAAACAGAGCTGGATCACTTTCCGGGAACCATCACAAGTCTTATCTTCAATTAGTTTAATCAGGCTACTTATCCACGTCACATCCGGTTACATCCTGTAGTTATCGGCAATAAAGAGCTCAACACTGATATGTCTCTGAAATTATTAAATAAGAAAGTTCGAAATCTCAAATATATAAGAACAATACGGAGTCAATGTACCTCGTTTACCTGGAATTATTATCAACCTTATTATCAAGGGTTTCCAGTAATGTCAGACTCCTTATCGACGTCCTATCCTGTAATGTCTCCTGGCACAATAAGCCTACTACTCTGTCATGTCAACAAGATTTATATATATATATATATATATATATATATATATATATTGAGAATATATCACAAATACACGTGAGCCACTAAATGTTTCTAATCTCTCAGTGGGGATCGAACCGTCGACCATCAGGACGATAGCCGACGCTTTATCAACTGCCGTGGTGTAGTTGATAAAGCGTCGGCTATCGTCCTGATGGTCGACGATTCGATCCCCACTGAGAGATTAGAAACATATTTATATATATATATATATATATATATATATATATATATATATATATACATATATAAATCTTGTTGTATATCCTGTATATATATATAAATCAAATATGCAAACAAGAGAATCTTGTGGTAAGAGTATAAGTAAAAATATTTCCACACCAAAAGAAGTGTAGAAAATGATAGGTTCACTGTACAAATTTTAAAGATATATACATGCGGTCAATTATTATTAAATTTCCGAACATGCTAGAAAATATCGTAGGAGTAGGATGTGCTTTTTTTTTAAATACTCCTACGATATTTTCTAGCATGTTCGGAAATTTAATAATATTTGACCGCATGTACAGTAGATCATCTACTTCCTGCCACCCAGCGAAAACTCATCAGAGACCTGGAAACTTTGAATAATAAAATTTCCAACGCAGAAATTGCCATTTCTTTCAACCTCGTATGTATTAAAGAAAATTTATTACCTGGCTTTACCAACATATATATATATATATATACTTTTTGTATATTATGACACCACACAAAGATAAGACAATATAATGGCACATTATTTAGGTCACACTACACTTATCTCGTGGTCTTGGAAATCTTATCAATTTATATCCACCTTGGATGATTCCGGTGCTATTCCTCCCTCTCCATCCCCCTCTCTCCTACTTATACCTAATATCCTAATCTCTTCTAAATATGTACCTTCTCCCCTCTCTGGGCTTAATACTAAGAAGGCGGCGTAAGGTCCGGACGGTGTTCCTCCTGCTGTACTCAAAAACTGTGCTTCCGCGTCTCTGTCTCTCCTCTAACGTCTTCCCTTCTTGCTGGAAGTTTGCTCTCATTCAACCTGTCCCAAAGAAGGGTGACCGCTCTCAACCCTCCAACTATCGTCCAATTGCTCTCATCTCTTGTATCTCTAAAGTTTTTTAAACCATTGTTGCTTCCAAATTTCTTGAGCATTTCTCTTCTCATAATCTACTCTTAAATCGCCAGTATGGCTTCCTTAAGGGTCTCTCTACTGGTGATCTTCTTTCATATCTTACTAACTCCTGGTCATCCTCCTTTCGGGACTTCGGTGAGACCTTTTCTATTGCGCTAGACATATCAAAGGCCTCCGATAGAGTCTGGCACAAATCTTTAATTTCTATACTACCCTCCTTCGGTTTCTATCTCTCCATCTGTGCCTTTGTCTCTAATTTCCTTTCCGGCTGTTCCATAGCTGTGGTTGTTGACGACCATCGCTCACTTCCTCACCCTATCAACTCCAGTGTTCCTTGGGGCTCTGTCGTATCTCCTATTCTCTTTCTAATTTAAATAAATTATCTTCTCAACTGTACCTCCAGTCCCATCCTTTCATACGCAGAAGATTCTACCTTTCACTACTCAATTAGTTTTCCAGAACACCCCAGCAAGCAATCCCTCAACAAAAAACGTAATGAAGCCATAAAACACTTATCTTCTGATCTAACTACTATTTCCATTTGGGGCAGAGAAAACCTTGTTGCCTTTAATGCTTCCAAAACCCAATTTATCCATCTTACTACCCGTCGGGAACTCCCAGAAGACTATCCCTTATTCTTCAACAATACAAAAATCAATCCTTCATCTTCTCTTAATATTCGTGGTGTCTCTTTTTCTTCTGCTCTCTCTTGGAAGGACCATATTACCAGTCTTGCTAAAGCAGCCTTCCAAAAGCTGGGTGTGCTCAACCACTTAAAGGGTTTCTTTACCCCTGCACAGCTTCTTGCTCTGTACAGGGGCCCAGTGCATCCTTGTATTGAGTATTGTTCACATGTGTGGGGAGGATCCTCTTACACCGCACTCCAAGACAAAGTAGCAAGGAAAGACTTTCGTATCATTAACTCACGTCCACTCACCAACTATTTGCAACCTCTCTCTCTTCGCCGCAATGTTGCATCTCTCTCGCTATTCTATCGCTACTACAATAATCAGTGTTCCTAAGAGCTCTCCCAGTGTATACCAACTCCTCTACGTAGGTAGGGTACGTAGTACACGTCTTGCAATCCAATCCCACCCTATTCCCTGCAACTCTCCAACTCAAGAGTGAAACGATACTCCCAATCCTTCTTCTATTCAACAATTAAGCTCTGGAACTATCTCCCTGATTCCATCTTTCCCTCATCCTATGATTTAAATTGCTTCAAACTCCGTGTGCCCAGACATTTTGGCTCGAACATTCCTTGATTTTGGCCCTGTCACTTTTTCAACTCTGGTGGAGGCACTTGTCACAAGCAGTTTTGCTTTTTGTCTCCCTCATCCACAGAGAAAAAGAACAAATTATATACCGGTATATATATATATATATATATATATATATATATATATATATATATATATATATATTCAAGGGTCTCTAATCAATAGGCGCGCTCACTAAATCCATATATCGGAGATCTTTTACAGCTTCGTTTGATTAACCCATTCAGTACTGGTGACATCCCTTACATTGCATTCTGGCAACTATTAGACGAATTCATGCAGGTTAGGATGGACGCCTACCCATTGAGAGGATTAATATCAGACTATTTCAGTTAGTCCTATTAGCTATCATATATCCTTCCTAAGCTTCATACAATTGTCTAAATGTAGCTTAAATAATAAACGAAAAGACGTCACTGGTACAGAAGGGGTTAAGGAGAGATGGGTAGTTTTTCTGGACCAATTTCTCCCTCGTGCTTAGCCTCATTAGTTTGGACGATTTTAACACCTTTCGCCCCATTTCGTTATCAATCTTAAGACCTTTCGTGCCATTTAATAGGCGAGCGATAACGAGCCTGTAATTTTAAGAGGAAATACCCTTCGGCCGGGACATTATTCTACTGAAAAATGTACAATTTATCTTGAGGAGGTTCTAGGGGGAGGTGTTTCAAGCCTGATGGAGGTCTAGCAAGGAAACTAAAACAAATATATGAATAACTAAATAAATAGACCAAAACAACAGCCACTACCCCCTTAAATACTATAGCCATAAGCCATAGTGACCATCCAAACTGTTACCTTCGATGGCCTCATTGATCATCATATCAAGCCATCTACCACTTGACTCAAAGCACATTGTCCTCATCTGTGAACACACTTTTTTCACACTTTCGTTTATTGTATTTGTCTCGAATTAATCGCTTGAGGAATATAACGCGCTCTGACAGTTTATTCTGACCTTCATTGAGCTAGTTTATTCATTTTAGGAAGAACCTATGCAAGCTATGAAAATAAGCGAGTTAATTGAGATACCCCGTAGTTTTTTCTCCGTTGACACATATAGATCCTTACTAAACTGCTAACAATATACTAAACTAATGGGCCACACGTCATAAAATCTTAATTAACAGTAATGGGGATAAACACGAGGGAGAAAGGGGCCCAGAAAAATTACCCATCCCCCCTTAATTGTTGGTTGTACAGAGACCTTGGGTGTGGTGAGACTGAGAAGTGAGGATGTTGACTAAAGAACTGCGTCATATCCGTCATATCCGGTACTGCAAGATAGCCTACCTGAATGACGTAGTTTTTTATACCGGTCCTGGCCGGAACACCTAGATCGCTTAGACCAAGTCTTCCAGCGTATACGAGAAACCAGTGGCGTTCCCCATTTAGGCTACATGTAAGTAAACCCTTCTGCTTATACATATGTATCTCTTGTAGGTATAAGAGCAGTCCTAGCACAGATCTCTGAGGGAACAGAGAACATCGAGGCTTGTGCCAGTTGAACATTAAACCAAGCTGAAGTAAATTACGCCGCCACAAAATATGAATGTCTAAGGTTAGTTTGGGCTCTGCAACATTTACGGTCATATTTATTAGGGGCTCTTCTAACAGTGATAGTCACCGATCATCACTCGCTGCAATGGCTCCGGAAGTCAGAGACATCCAACGCGTTAGTAGTACGTTAGAGGGAGACACTGGAGGAGTTCCAGTATACTATACAGCATAGACCTGGCAAGCAGTCACAGGCAGTTTTGCCTTTTGTCTCCCTCGTCCACACAGAAAACAAAATAATATATAAATATATAAACATTGCATACTAATGCGGATTACCTTTCCCGCTTCCCTTACTTGCCGTCAAACTACTCCCCCACACCATACACCCCACTGAAAACCGAGTCAGATCTATCAACAACAGCCTTGAAACCCCTGAGCGTACTCCGGGCAGGACTCTTTTATAAGCCTTGCTAAACCACAAGCACCCCTCGTGGCTCTTTTCACATGTGTACCGCTCGTTGCAACGCGTAGGTGACCACAGTTACACCAAGTTTTGCCAACGTTTAAAAATACTTACTGGACGCCTCACCCTAACCCCTCTGCCAAAGCCTGTCTAGCCTGCGTGAAGGGCAAAGACACAACATGCACCTCAGGTCACTCTGGCACCCTCACCACCAAATAATCGGGGCAATTTCTAGCATTAGACGCGTTTGGCCCTTTACCAGCCTATAATTCCTTTGTTATGGTATCACATTCGTAGACACATATTTGATATTCGTAATTATCACCCCAGTCAAAGAACACACCACAGTCAATGCTTTACTAACCGATGTATCCCCAAATTTAGGCTTACCCCAAGCATTGCAGTCCGATAACGTCCACGAGTTCTCTGGATAACTTGAACAGAATTATCTAAACTGTTAGGATATAAACTGTTCCATTCCTCGCTATACTGACCCGAGGGAAATTATATCTGGAAACACAGCTACAGGAGCATGGCAAATTAGTTACATACTAGTTTACAGAAGAATGAAACTACAGATTGGCCCAGCCAACTAATAATGAAACAGTGGGGCTTAAATTCTACATAACGTAAAGATGTTATCTCACCCCACGAACGGATTCGCCCTTCAGGCACCTCGTAACCGCGGCCGAACCTGTCACCGACTCTAACTCAATGCTCATTCACATAAAAATCAATTGCATCAGCTTCAGAAATGCCAAGACCTTGACACCGACATCACACCCCCTTGAATCCCTTCCGTGTAGGGGAAAAAGTAGTAATTGCCAATCTGTCATATCTAAATAAGTTCAGCCTAAGTTCATATATAGGGCCTTACGAAATAATTAAAATACCTAACCCGTATCAGGTGGTAGTAGAATGCCATGGTGAGAAATAATATGAAGATCCACCTAGAAATTCACTCACAGCTTTCAGCTGGATCGAACCTTTTGAAAATTTGGTTATTCCACCTCCAAAGCCACCTCATTCACTTCCTACACTAGAAAGAGAAAGAAAAGGAAGGATATGAATCAAGAAGAGAAAAAAGAAGATAAATCAAATGAAGAAAGAAGATATTTATATAATACTATACTGTACTCAGGCACATACCACATTGTTGTGGGTGGCCGACTCAAGACAGAGCCTGAACGGAAACCTGTAATGTTCTAATTCTTAGGGTCCCGGACCACTTTCGCGATCCCTCACCCCTTTCTCTGTCTCATTGAGTAGGAGAATTTTACAATAGGAGGAGGATTCCTAGCCTTATATAAATATAATTTAAGAAAGGAGCAAGGCACTTGACTTCCCGAACCACAACTGATAGGTGGTGATCCATAAGATTTGCGATCAGTCCTTCACCGAACATGTTTCCTGGGTAGCTTTTTGTTTGGCCACTGCTAACTATGCTACATCAACTAGAAATCGAGGCTTAGTTGGAAGTAAAGCTCAAGGTAGACTTCGGGGACCTGTTTCCTATTTAGCGGTGCTAGAGACTGTTTGACCTGGGGTGCCTGAACTTGTTCAAGACTATTCACCCCAAACTTACTGTACAACTTAAAGCCACCATGCAGACAGACATTTGAGTAGGACCACTACCAGCCAAGAAGAATTCGTGGGACAGAAGTTATTAATACAAAAATACAATTAATACAAAATCAAGAAAGTATACTCTTAAAATTTGCACATTGTATTTTTCGGCGTTCAGAATCATGTTCGAAAATCACGTTGAAGAAATTATAATGAAGCAAACAAGTGAAATTTAATTTGTGTATTAATTTAATAAACTTTTATCATTGCTAGCACACCGGAGTCCCTGCAGCGGGCCGATGCAGGGAGGTTGCCCGCACTCAGCCGCCTCTGATTTTCATAGAGCAGGTGGGGACAGTACATCATTAGATTAATATCCAGTATTCAATAAATGGATATGAATTGTGGTCATGTGCTGTACTTATAACTGCCTTGATGGTGTAATGGTTAGAGTGTTTAAAATCTGTATGTGGTAACTCAGGTTTGAATCCCGGTAGGATCATATCTATCTATCTATCTATTGCCGGACGCCTTACTCCCCTTACGAGGGTGGCCATACACAGAATGCCCCCAAGCGGACCTATTCCCTGTGAGAGGGACAGCCCGAGCCAGTTTAGTGAAGGACTTACAGGATTGACCACTCAATTTAGGATCCGTCTGACTCAGAGGCCCTCTGTGTATCTTGTTAGCACTATTTTTCTACAGTGGTGTTCGGCTAATCCATCCACTAACCTGCCTTACCCTTAGGTAAGCAGTACGGATTTGTATCAGGTTTACTCCCCTAGACAGGTTGCCAACCAAGGCTGACGAGTCCCATCCACCCGGATTTGTATAAGGTTGTCTCCTTTAGATGAGTTGCCGACCAAGGCTAACGAGTCCCATCCACCCGATCATATGCTTTCATAAATTTCTTTGGGAGGTTTTTGGTGTGTGGAGTGAAATAAATAAATTATATTATTAGTCTAGGACCTGGCTTAGATATGTATGGACATAATTTAGGAGAGAATATCTCAACTGGTATAGACTAATAAGACCCCAAGGAACAACTTGGGATGTGTGCCAAAATCTCTATCCGGGACGAACAACCCAAAATTTAACACGCCATTTTGAAATTGACCTCGCCATTTTTCATCGGAAGTGCTACTTCCGACTTACAGTAGCTTTATCTTTTAAGCCATTGGAGCTACAGATTTTCTGAGGTGCTCAAAATGTTCAGAATGGCCATGTTTAGGGGGGTCATAGAAGAGTGGAAATGTTCTAAATTTGATAGTTTACGAGAAAATTACTTAAAACTGTTACATCAAATTCTTACAACTACCTTCATACAGGAATTATCATATATTTATAAATTTAAACTTTTCGGGCTTAGCAAAGTTAGAACATTTGTGTCATCTACTTGAGTTGTACTGACAATTTGGACTTTAAACAATACAAGGAATTTCTTTAAAAGAAAGAAAACGAGCATTTGATTAATATACAGAAATTGTATTTTCAATCATACTACTATCATTGAAATGTTGACATCAGCAGCAACACAGCCAACAATACAATTTTGAACACCACATTAGTACTGTTTATATGTCACGTTAACCAGGGTCAGGAACATGAAGAGTAACACAGAGTCCACAGTATGTGGATAATGAGCAGTATTCATTCGTTGATGAGGTTTTTACAACAATCACCTCCCTTCCATTTGCAGTACTTGCAGCAAGGGATCCCAGCTACCCGGCAGGGACACCCATTCTTGCGTGCACACTTTCCACACATGCAGGGATCTGGCAGGCCTTCGGGTTTTGAGACCACATTCTCAGGGACTAATATACTGCCCTTTCTTACAAAACCATAAGATTCGGCATTCATAATCAAGCTGGCATCTCTAAATGGGGCTTGGACCCACAGCTGCAGTTGGTAATAGCCTCTATGGATATGTTTCCTTGCATTAGTTGAGGTGCAAGGGGTTCTCTCAAAGTCCATCTTGAGGGCATTGTTATTAAATGCAGCAAGACGCAGATCGTCAAATGTCTGCAGGTCTGTTGATGGTTTCAAACACTTGACCAAGAATGTTTCTGCCATCTGTGCACTTTCCGTTAGCTGTGGACAGTCAAAATTCTTGATCAGAGAGGAATTTTTTGGTTTGCGGACAACGTTCATGGCTGCAAGTTTAGTAGATATCTTGCTGCTTGTGTCGCACCCTGTCAGCACATGGAGTGCTGGGAGACACCTTGTGAGCTCGTCTCCCAGCGCTATGCAGATCTCGTGGAGTGGTAGTATTAATCTTTTCACTCCTGAGTTACGGACAAGCCAGAGCTCTTTGAGGCCAAGATCTCTCCAATTGACTGTGATGTGGTATAACAGGAAAACAAAGACATCTGTGTCATCTGATAGCAGCATTAGGGATGTTGGTCCTGGCCGGTGACTTACAATGTCATGCACATGGAACATCAACCTGTCATCAGCTTCCTCATGTGTGCAGTTGAGCCGAGGGAATGGAGAAGCACACCCAGCTGACACAATCCATGCCTGTGGTGATATACCAAGGTGTAGAGGTTTGATTCCTTGGTAATTGGTGGTGAGCCACTCCACATTGAATGCCTGGAAAGCAGTTTTGATGATGGAAGACGACCAAAAGTTATCTAATACCACTGGAACATTTTGATTTGGTGATATCACATCAAGGACAACCATGTCTTTTGACTTTCCTCTTCTCCCCCTCTCTCCATTCTTGATGCTGTCATCTCTGTAAGTGTTGCAAACGATGTGGATCTCATCACAGTTGTCCCCAACTTTGGTGACCATATATGTCAAGGCAATAGTAAAGTCATGGAAAGTCTTGATGGGCGGATCAATCTTCTTTAAAGGGATCTTTCTCACCAAGGCCATGAAGTCGATAACGATGGCGTGAGTTCGTGGGGAGGTTTCTGGCCCTTTTTTATCTATTAGTGGGCACAACTTCAGCAGCTCAGTTCCAAGTTGTGATTTGACACTCTTTCTCAAATAACCATCTTTGTCAACCAAGAAGAATGCAGAGTTGGTGATTTCATGCTGGAGTGAACCCCCGGTGACAACCATACTCCAAAAACATAAGAGCTTTGATTGTCTCATCTTTGATGTCTGATTTGGAAGCCAAAGTCAAGGTAGTCGTAGGAGATGTAAACTTGATCTTGCTAATAGTTGAATGTATCGATATTGACCTATTTCTGAGTCGATCATCGATAAACTTAGCACAAGCAACGCTGCCCTCCTTGATACAGCACAACAACTTGTCTATGTTTACGTTGGTCACAATTTCTCCAGTGAGAACATTCTTCAGTGCTACCTGGTCTTGTAGAGGACTGCATACCTTCTGGAGATACTCCTCTATGTCTTGCACCATGCTAACTATCTTCATTGCAGTACTCGGGTTGAAGTCGTGGTGAAGTGACAGTTCTCCTTCGACATCATCTTTCATCTCAAGGAGGTCAACGTACTGGTCTTTTTTATGCTTGATGATATTCCACAGAGCTACTGCTTCCTTCTTCCTGGTGACCCCAATTATACCCCCACTCACTTTGGCAGGCCGGTTGTAGCACTGCTCTAGCGCCTGGTCAAAGGGCACTCCACTACCTTTCTTGGTGGTGTTCATGACAAATCCAGCATTCATGTAGGAGTCGTAGAGGAGTGGGTACTTTTCCTTCAGTTGATAACAATCCTGCAGAAACACTAGGCACATGGACGAGATGCTGGGTGTGAAAGGGATCTGCCTTGTGTGGGCCAAGCCACCATTTGGCTCTCTGCAGACTCCTGTTTTCTTATGTTCAGTTCAGTTCAGTTCATTTGGAATTCGGGAAGTTTAGCCTTAACGTTGGCACTTCCCTAAGAGGTTTTGTTATTTTTCTTTTTGTGACGTGTTCTATTTGTCTACAAAAATAAATATACAGTAATGTACAGTATCCCATTTTTCATTCCGTCTTCTTCAGTCTTCTTTATTCTCTCTTCTTTCTTCAGTCTTGTTTCTTCTCTCTTCTTTTTTCAGTCTTCTTTCTTCTTATTTCAGTTCTTTCATTTTTTTCTCTCGTACTCTCCACATTTGGTATTTTGGCTGTTTCACTCTATCGTTATTTTCTTTGTTGAACAAGAGGTGTCTGATGACTTGGTTTTCATTTCCAATATAAGGCTGTTGGAACCCTGGATCTTTTATTGTGTTTGCTTTATAAAATGAACAGTGTAGTAGAAAATGTTTTAGGTCTTCTGTTCCTTCCTTACATAGGTCACATTGCGTCTCTCCACCTACATGCCTATTTCTATCTTTTAAATTTAAGTTATTTGTCCTACATCTGTAAAATAAAATATTATCGATGCCTGTGTTTTGTCATAAATATCTTCCTCGCTCCTAATCTCCTTTTTATACCTTCTGTACACTTCTAGGCTACTCTTCTCTCCCAACTCCTCTCGCCATCTTCCCGAATCCCATTCCAGAACTCTTTTTCTAATGTTATCATTCTTAATATTTGCTAAATTTGTTTCTCCTAACTTCAAATTTTCTACAGTCCAGGGATCTTTACTATTTCTAAGTTTTTCCTCTGTGATTCTTCTTAGCAAGTCATTACTTTCCTCTCCTACTAAATATTTAAGATATTTTATATTACCTTCCATAATTCTCGCCTCCATTGATGAGGCTCCTATTTCTCCCCTTAAGGTTACCCTTTGGGCATATCTGGGCGCCCCTAGTGTGTGTCTAAAAACCCTATTCTCTATATTTTGCAATTTATTTATCAAGGCTGTAAACAACTGAGGAGTGGTGTGCCACATCACACAGTAGCTCCATACATTATCAAGTGTTTCTCGTTAAAAAAAGTGCAATCGGTGACTACCAAGGACAGAATAACCTACATAAACACCTAGTGAGTGCACGCAAACAAGAAACAAAGTCCGAAACAGAAGGATTGAAGTGATAATAAGCGACAAAACGTGACTACGCTCATGTCGTCCACAATGGCCAGGGATCAAAACACACCCGACCTGGAATGCCCCGACTGTGGAATCAAGTTCGCAAGTGAAAAAAGTGCAATCCAATGCGACTACTGCCAGGAATGGCTGCACTACTTCTGCACAGACCTCCCTGCCTACCAAATTCTCAATTATGCAAAGACGGCAAGGAAATTCATGTGCAAAGCCTGCTGCCTAACAAAGTTTGACACAAAAGGTGAATGGGTGGCCGAAACAGAAGCAGCCGTTCTCCAACACAAGGAACGACTAACCAAATCTGGAGCAATAAACAAGGTAAGAAAAATCCCTGTTCGGCTCCAGAGCAACACAGCCAACACCAACACCAACACGACACTTGTAGATACACCTACAATCAAGGAACCAACTGGGGACACTGGGCTATGCCTAGGCCTAGGCCCAGAAGCAGCCGAAGGAAAGAGTGACACCGACAACCCCAATACCAGTACCACAACAAACAAGACTTTAGATTTAGGTCTGGGGAACACACCAGAAGATATCAGCCTCACAACTATAGGTGCCCAAAGTCTCCCCCCCGCAACACTAGCAGACACGGCAGAGACTCCTCAAACCGCAGCAAGCCAGGAGGAGCAATCGGGGACCTCAAGGAGCACACACCCCACATGCAACGGATGCAGCCATAATGCTCCTACATACGGGACTCCAGCAGCAACTGAACCCACAACCACAAGAACAGGTGAGGAAAGTGCTGTAAATTCAAATTAATTTAGGCCTAGGGCTAGAGCTGAAAACAAGAACACATATAATATGAAGAAAAGCATGGTAGTATGCAAGTTCTACCTAAGAAATGAATGCCGATATGGAGTAGTTGGCATGGGATGCAAACAAGAACATCAAAAAATATGTGCAAAATTCATGAAGCATGGTCGTGATGACAGGATCGGCTGCAAGCTTGGATGGAAGTGCACCGACTACCACCCAATTGTATGCAGAAACTCGCTTAGCAAAAGGGCATGCGATACCAGAGACTGCAATCTTCCACACATCAAAGGAACTAAAATACTGACGCCCAGCAACAATGACAACAAACCAAGGAAACATGCCTTAGGACACATCCAAAGGGAAATTGCTTCTACATCAACACGTGAGGTAACACTTGACAGCCACTGCAATGCCCTCAGAAGCTGGCCAACCATCCAGCAAACTCAAAGGGACAGACCAGCCGCGGTACACACGGCTATGCCCGACCAAAGTGCTTTTTTAGAGTTACTAATGGAACGTCTCCTGGAAGTGGAAAAACGGTCTCAGGCAATAATTGAGAGATTCCTAGCCCAAACTGAGGGGCCAGACATGAAACATAGAGGAAGGTGTAGCTACCACTAAATAGTTTTTATGTGGGCAACATCAGAGGACTTTACCCACAAAACAATCAATGTAAAGTCCCCATGTTGGAAGAAATCGCAGAGGAAGATAACTCAATTTTTCTAGCCCTCACAGAAACATACTTGAACGAAAACATTCTGGATGCAGAGATCAATATCCAAAACTTCACACTTTTCAGAGCTGACAGAGCGGATAGAAGCCATGGAGGAGTAGCACTTTACCTAAGGGAGGATATAGCAGCAAATTCCGAAACCCTAGTTGTATTCTCAAACGGCACAACAGAGCTACTAGCAGTAGACATAAGACAAACCGACATGCTCATCATAATTTTGTACCGACCCCCAAACACCACAGGGGACATTTTCAAGGTCACAGAGAAGATACAATCACTCCTACAAAATCTGCCAACTCCCGCTACTGATGTCATTATCACAGGCGATTTCAACCTGCCCATCATCAATTGGGCAATCATGAAAATAAACGGAGGATCCAGGGATGAAAAACAGCAAGCCAAGGAGCTAATGACTACCATGGACACTGCATACCTGAAACAATACATCGAGGAACCTACAAGAGGCAACAACTCACTGGACTTACTATTTGGCAACAACTTCGACCTGGTACACTCGTACGAAACTGTTTAAACTGTAATGTCCGACCACAGCCTCATCAAAGTTAGAATCCCCACTGCCACACCACCCAGAAGATGTCAACAGGACTCAAACCAAATCCCATGCACCTCTCTGAAAGATCTCAACTTCTACAGCAAAGAAATAGACTGGGACAGACTGAGAGCAGAACTGGCAGTAACTGACTGGAGGGCACTATTCGAAGATAAAAACGTCGACGAAACTCTCAATATCCTCCAGAAACAATGTCTGGAGACCTGTAAAAACATCATACCATCCAAATCAAGCAGGAAGCAGATAAAACAGATCCCCAGAGATAGAAAAATACTAATGAAGAAAAGGACGAACACGAAAGCCAAGCAAAGGAAGATCAGCCATGCGCACACTATCACCAAACTACAAGAAGATCTCGAAAGAAAACTCATCCAGTCACACCAAGAGCAAAGAACCTGTGAAGAACTTCGAGCAGTTGCAAACATCCAAATAAATAGCAAATTCTTCTACGCATACGCAAAAAGGAGACTCAGGAGCACCTCAACAATAGGACTGCTTGCAAAACCCACGGCTGAACTTGAGAGTTACCCAACCGAAATGGCCAAGATACTCAAACAGCAATACGAAAGTGTCTTCAGTCCACCAAATGAAGATAAGAAAATTGACAATGCAACGACCTTCTTTGCCAATGCCCCAGGGGCACCACATCAACTCTCCTCGGTAGCAGTATCAACAGATGACATAATGGCAGCCATCGACAAGATTGGACCGAACTCTGCAGCAGGACCAGACGGCTTTCATGCCCAACTGCTGAAAAACTGCAAATATCTGCTAGCCTTGCCTCTAAAACTGCTGTGGAGCAAGTCCCTCCAAACTGGATATGTACCACAATCCCTAAAAGAAGGTACCGTCACACCAATCCACAAAGGGGGTAGTAAAGGCATAGCCAAAAACTACAGACCAGTGGTGCTGACGTCACATCTTATTAGGATCATAGAAAGAACAAAATGAGCTAAGATGGTCAGCTACCTTGAAGACAACGAGGGTCAACATGGCTTTAGACAAGGCCGCTCCTGCCTTTCACAACTACTATCACACTACGACAAAATCCTACAGGATATTCAAGACGGAGAAAATGTAGCCGTCATGTGCTTAGATTTCGCCAAAGCTTTTGACAAGGTGGACCATGGGATCCTTCTACATAAACTCAAATCACTTGGAATAGGTGGAGATCTTGAAAGATGGCTCCACAGCTTCATCACCAACAGAAAACAAAGAGTCACGGTTCAAGGAAGCCTATCAAAAGCAGGTGGTGTCATCAGCGGTGTACCACAAGGATCAGTTCTGGGACCTCTCCTATTTCTCATCATCATGATAGGAGACATCGACAGGGACCTGGAACACTCAACAGCCACATCATTCGCAGATGACACCAGATTCATGAAGAAAATCACCACACAACATGATGCTCAGCTACTACAACAAGACTTAGACAAAATCATGAAGTGGTCAGAAGAAAACAACATGGCCCTAAACGGAGACAAGTTCGAGCTTCTAAGGTACGGGAATAAGAGAGCACTACAAAATGCCACCAACTACAAAAGTGGACAGCAAGAAATTACTGCCAAAGACACAGTGAAAGACTTGGGAGTAAATATGAGCAGTGGCGCCAATTTTTCCCAGCATATTACCAAAGCCACAACAACAGCAAAACAAATAGCAGGCTGGATCTTGAGAACCTTCCACACAAGAAATGAAAGGTGTATGTTAACCCTATGGAAGTCACTGGTCCTACCACGACTTGAGTACTGCTCTCAGCTCTGGTCTCCCCAAAAAGTAGGAGAAATAACTGAAATCGAAGCCACCCAGAGGACTTTCACCAGTAAAATCCATGGGTTTCAACACTTTAAGTACTGGGAGAGACTCAAGGAGCTACAGCTGTACTCACTTCAAAGACGTAGGGAGAGATACATCATCATCTACGTCTGGAAGATTTTGGAAAAAAAGGTACCAAATCCAAACATCCAAGAGACTCATCACAAAAGGCGAGGGAGACTGTGCCATGTGAGGACTACGCCGGGATCAACGCAAAAAATCAAATCCCTGATCCATCACAGCTTTGTATACAATGGAACCAGACTGTTCAACTGTATACCAGTCCCTCTCAGGAACATGACCGGGGTGTCTCCCGACACCTTCAAGAAACATTTGGACATGTGGCTGGCCAAAATACCGGACCGGCCACCAACACCAGGATACCCCAGCGCCAACTCCAACCGACTTCTGGACTGGAGCGTGGAAGAAAGGGAGCTGCCTGGTCGCAGTGGAGCCCCAGCTCAACTGTGTCGCTAACAGACGGAATACTACAAAGTGTAACAAAGTGTGTAAAGTGTGTTTATATGCATTTTAGACACTATAAATCTAGTTATCCCTAAAACTAACATTTTCTATGAGTGGTCATAGAAGAAAACGGAATTTTATGAGTAACTTACTTATTTCAAAAGGATTTCTCAATCTGTACGCACACACTAGGGGATATTTCGAGTTGGTTTCCTGCGACAAAACAGAGTACACACTTACAATCACACATACATTCACAAATAAACACCCCTTCCTCATCAATAATCCACAGTGCGTGGGCGAAAAAGAAATAATTAATCTAAGCTAATTACAAGTTAGTGTTCTAAGTAGTGGTTCCCCTGAAATAGAATCTAACTTACCAACCATAATATGTCCCAGATTAGATTAGGTTATGTTAGATAGGGATAGTAGCATCACTGAGTAGGTGTTGACAGAGAGCCAAATTCACCCTGATGCTACCAGAGATGATCCAGCTAACTCTTTCTATTACAAGTAATTCTCAATACGATCGTTGGCTTTCCTAACCCAGGAGTCATGTGGTCTTCCCATAGATACATTCTTTCAGGTTTGTCACCCATTTAACCCCTAGAGTACCAGCGACGCACGTTATGCGCCGCCTATGTATGGAACGCTAAACCCCAGCGACGCATTGGTTTCGTTCGCCTTAATTACTCTTGTCCTATGGCACCTAGAGGGTTCAGATTTGGATAGGAACTACTTTAGGATCCCACTGAATAACACCAATGGTTGGCAACCCTCCAAGTCCAGCCGCGTGCGTGTGGGCACGCGTGGGAGTAATTTTCCAGTATATTGCCTATCTATCACCCCATGTTAATTGTGACTCTCCACCGCCCCCCAAGACCCCTAAATGACCTAGGTGAGCGGTTTTGTGTTGTTTTTCCTTCATTATGCTAAACCATCCCATGTGTTTTCAGGAAAAAAAATAACAAGTGGCTGGGCCTGGACTGTACATTTATATTAAATCGCTTGGGGTCCACCGGGTTAAACTAATGCACGAGCAGGGTCATTGTCTCCTTACACCCTGTGCCTCGGTTTCACCTAGCAGGCCCAAGCAGACTATTGTGAAGTCACCTTTGGGTTTGCCGGTCTTATAGTTGAAAGGGTACGATACTGACAGGGTCAGCCAAGCCTTCGAATCCAGATGTCGCTAATGTAAATATGGGGATGGCACGAGGTTCTGATTAGCTTTCAATGTAAAAGTCGATGGAGTGTACTGAACATGCTCTATCCTCTTAGTGTTCCGTCTCACTCAGCCGTAAATGAGGACCTGCAATGTACATTTTTGTGGCTTGGCAGTCATCTAAGTAATTTTGATTGCTTGTCTCGCCTTAGGGTCAGTTTTGAGAAGATGAGCTGCGTGAATTAGCAATAATAGACAATTAAAACAATCAAAATGCCTCGATTCAATTTCAAAAAATGCACAGTAGCTATGTGATTCGATATAATCTATGGGTTACTATAGTCAGTTTTATTCCAGCTGATGGTAAATTGAATCCCTAATCAACTGATTTCCCAATAATTAATGCCATATATAAAACTACTATATCTCTGCATCAAATTTGCACCAAGTTTTCCTAAGTCGTAGGCTAATATTTATCGCTACAAAAATATTCGTAAAAAAACAATAATGAAGATAATATATACTATAGATCGAGGAAACTTATTGTAAGATTATGTGGAGTTGATTTTTATTCCCAGGTTCTAATAATTAGTACTCAACATGTCTCTCATCCATATTAAAACGAGTATATGCATAAATGCGCGGAATTGGTGTGAGTATCCTAGGTTTGAGTCCTTGGAGTGCCACATGTATTTGTTGATTTCATTAATTGAGTTTAGAAGTAAAGTTGGTTGGTGAAAAAATATGAATATCACCAGTGGCTAGGGGGAGAGAGAGAGAGAGAGTCACGAAGGACAAGTGGGATACTTGGGCCTACATTCTTATTATGGAGTGATTAGATTTATTGTATATACGCTCGTGCCACCACTAACCCTAGCCCTCTTTGTGTGCGTGTGTGTGTGTGTGGGTGGGTGGATGAGTGTGTGTGTGTGTGTGTGTGTGTGTGTGAGCGTGTGTGTGTGTGTGTGTATGTGTGTGTGTGTGTGTGAGAGAGATAAGAGTCATATACTTACACTTACACTTACCATACACTTACCTTATAAATATGGCAGTACAATTGTTAAGAGCAAACCTGGTGGTCCCTCGGATATCCACCCCCGGCAGGGTTGGGTTATTGACACAGGGCCCTCCCGGTCGTCATCATGCGACTGTGTCAAGAGCATTGCAACGTCCCAAAGCTGCTTGTCAGTACAGCTATTTCTTTAGTAATATAAGGGGACTTCACTCTAACATCAATTCTGTACACCAATTTCTTCAAGCAGAATCCCCTACTCTCCTTTTTTTGACAGAGACTCAAGTAACATCCACATCTGACACATCTAGATTTAATTTTCCAGGTTATCAACTGCTCCAAAATTTCAGACCTAAAGGTGGTGTATGTTGCTTCGCAAAATCTGAAATTGCCCTGGAGGAGGTTACTAGTTTCAATTGTCCCTATTTTGATTATTCTATATACAAATTAATTTCTGCTGGTAAATTTAAATACATATGTTGCATCTACCGTTCCCCAAATACTCCTCCAGAGCAAAGTCTTTTTGATTCTCTGTCCTCACAACTCGGTGTCCTCAACTTAAATGCTTCTTCTGAAATCACTGTGTTGGGTGATTTTAATGTCCATAATGTTGAATGGCTCACTCATTCAGCCAGGACTGATGATGCTGGCCTTGAATGTGAGCTATTTGCAGACTCATTTAATCTCATTCAACTAGTCAACCAACCCACCCGTGTACCAGATAATCCTAATCATAATTCCCACCTACTGGACTTATTTTTAACAACCAATTCAGAAAATTATGATGTTACAGTGAGGTCCCCACTTGGATCTTCTGATCACTGTCTGATACAGGCCACCTGTCTATCACCTACCACACCTTCCCACTCTGAACCTGTTTTGGTGACTAAATGGCATTACGATAGGGCAGACTGGGAGGGTCTTCAAGGTTTCTTTATTGATATTCCCTGGACCTTTTTCTTTTCTAATGATGCACACTCCACCTTGAGCCACATACAAGATTTTGTAAAAATTGGAATGGAAACTTTTATTCCTCATCAAAAGTACAGTAAAAGATCTAATTCACCTAAATGGTTTGACCATAATTGTGCTAGAGTAACTGAACAAAAAGCAATAGCCTACAATGCATACACAAGATCAAAAACACATGAAGCCTTTAATTACTTTAGAAACATCAGAAATCATGCCAAAACTGTATTAAACCTAACTAAATCAAACTTTCTCCATAAGCAGGCAAATAAACTTCTAAATAATCCAAATGATAACAAAATATTTTGGTCTACTCTTAACTCATTCAAATCCAACTTCACTACTGCTTCATCCATTCCACCATTAAAATCTCCGACTGGCAATCTTGTAAGTGACCCACGAGGTAAAGCTAACCTTCTTGCAGATATTTTCTCCACCAACTCAACCTTAGATGACATAAATCAAGATGTCCCTGTACTTAATTTTAATTCACCTGAAATTCCCTCACTTAAGATCCACACCAGACATGTCAAAACTATTTTGCAGAATCTCTCAGTAGATAAGGCTCCTGGTCCAGATGAAATTCCTCCAATAGTACTTAAGAATTGCTCCTTGGTGCTCGCTCCTGTATTGGCAAAATTTTTCCGTCTGTGTACTCATACCTCATGCTTCCCAGTACCCTGGAAAGAAGCAAACATCCATCCAGTTCCTAAAAAAGGTGCCTCTTCAGATCCATCAAACTACAGACCAATAGCTATAACTTCCACTCTTGGCAAAGTTTTTGAAATTATATTAAATAATCACATAATTAAGCATCTGGAGAATAATAAATTAATCAGTGATAGGCAATATGGTTTTAGACGATGTCGATCAACTGCAGACATTCTTTGCCTTCTTACGCATCAAATCAATCAAGCTACAGACCAACATGGTGAAACACATACAATAGCACTGGATATATCAAAGGCATTTGATAGAGTCTGGCATCAATCCTTATTGTCGAAGATGTCACACTACGGCCTTGCATCATTAGTTCCACTAATTTCTTCTTATCTTCATAACAGAAAAATATGTGTAATGGTAGATGGCCTTTATTCTCAATTTCACTCAATAAATGCTGGTGTTCCCCAGGGATCAGTTTTGGCCCCAACTCTGTTCCTCATTCATATCAATGATCTCATATCTACCACTCATAATCCAATACATTCCTACGCAGATGACTCAACACTCCACAGTTCCTTCACATTTACCAATTCTTTCACCCAACCCGATCTTATAAATTCAAAAATAAACACTGCAATTTCTCTGAACCAGGACCTTTCTAGAATTAATGAATGGGGACAAGAGAATCTAGTTTCCTTTAATGCACAGAAAACCAAGTACATTCAATTTTCTAACCGACAGAATCTCACTGACTCCCATATATTTTTTAATGATGTAAATATTCCCACTTCCCCTAGTATTGACATTCTCGGTGTAACATTAACTACTAACTTGAGCTGGACACATTATGTTAGAAGCATTGCTAAGAATGCCTCTAAAAAACTGGGACTCCTGTACAGAGTTCGAGAATTCTTCACTGATGAGCAGTTGGCCGTAATATATAAAAGTCATGTGCGCTCTCAGATGGATTACTGTTCACCTCTGTGGGGTGGAAGTGGAGTGGTTGCATTGAGGCAGTTGGACAAAATTCAAAATAAAGCTATTAGATTAATCAATAACCCTGCAATCACACAGGACCTTCCTACATTAGCCATACGAAGAAACGTTGCATCCCTTGCATTATTCTACAGATATTTTCACAGCAATTGTTCCGAGGAACTTGCTTCAATTGTGCCGCCTCTCCACATCTTTCCCCGTAGAACTAGGGCAGCTGAGAGCGCCCATGAATTTACACTTTCTCCTCCACAATGCAGAACTTCTGCTTATCAGAATTCATTTATCCCCAGAGCTACTACTCTTTGGAATTCACTTCCCTCGAATTGCTTTCCACAAACTTACAATCAACAAATGTTTAAATCCAGTTGTTACAAACATTTTATGAATGGAGGATGCCTTTAGGCACATGGACCTTTTTGTTTTATCTGTCTTTTTCCTTCCTCCGTTCATTGTCTCTTAAAAAAAAAAAAAAAAAAAAAATATGTGTGTGTGATAGTTTAAGTATGTGTGTTTATATGTGTGTGTGTGTGTGTGTGGGTGGGTATGTGTGTGTATTCAGTGTTGAGTGATAGTATAATTTTGCACTATATGTGTGTGTGTATTTAGGCTACCATAACAACAATTAGCAATGTGCCAATTAATATTATATATATTTTTCATATAATTGATTTGTTTTACAGTACACAACACGAACGTTCTATGGTGCACGTAATATATACAGTATTTATACCGGTATATATATATATATATAAATATATATATATATATCTATATATAATTATAGATATATATATATATATAGAGAGAGAGAGAGAGTATTTTAAATTGAGAAATTGGAGTGTCCCTGGCGATCAATGCTATCCTGCTATCTCTCTCTCTCTCTCTCTCTCTCTCTCTCTCTCTCTCTCTCTCTCTCTCTCTCTCTCTTCAGTACACCACACTGCGGCAGTTCGTGATCTTACACTAATAACGGATTAACCCCTTCTGTACCGGCGACGTCCTTTTAATTTTATTCTAGCTATATTTAGACGATTTCATGCGGTTTAAGAAGGATCTGTGGTAGTAAAAAGGGTTAAGTGAGATAGTTCGATGCCTGTTGATTGCTGGAAGCCCTTTTGAAACTGAATATAATCGTCTAATAGTAGCCAGAATATAGTTAAAAAGACGTCGCCTGTACATAAGGGGTTAATGTAGATCAAGGAGTGTATGGATATTAATAACACATATAATATTATAGTCTAGCAGCTTCACATCACCTTCATATTGTATTTGTATTATTATTGAGGGTTTTGGGTATGTTTTTCTTATTATTAATATAAGTAACACCCCGTTCTTAATATTAATCACTCATTACAAACCCCGATGTACTTGAATAAACTAATGAAAGCATATGGTCCTCCCGGGATTCGAACTCGGGACACCACACCCAGAACATAAGCATCTAAACCATTACACCACCAACACAGTTAAAGGTTGAGTACACAATCACGATTAATATCCTTTTTCGAATTATGGATATCAATCTAATCATATACTCAGACCCAACTGCATTATGGAAAGCGTCACGTTTTAGTGAGAGGAAAGAACATTGAATGGGGCCCATATGATGATGTGACGAGACCTTGTCCGGAAGTATAACATCTGAGGTGAAGCCATTGATTTCGGGGGCTGATGAGTGATTGGTGCTTCTGAATGCTTGTGTGCTTGCTTTTTGTGGGCGAACTGTTATATGTGTTCTTCTGTAATCATAAAGACGTCGCCGGCACAGAAGGGGTTAACGCCTCCAAAACCATGGCGCCTTTTTACCTGTAATTCTGGCTAAAATAGATGATTTTATGCAGTTTAAGAAGGAACTATGTTATTAAGATTGAATGTTCCCAATACATACATACATACCTGTATACTGTATACAGTACATACATATTGTTCACTGGTCATGCTTAGCTATAAATCCTGAAGTAACATAAATATTGTGTTAGTGCTGGTCCACGTACTGCTGACAAGGTGATTTTATTTTTCTATGTGAGTGAGGGAGACAAAAGGCAGAACTGCCTGTAGCGAGTGCCTCCCCCATAGTTGAAAGAGTGACAGGGCCAAAATCAAGGGACGATCGAGCCAAAATGCCTGGACACACAGAGTTTGAAGCAATTTAAGTCATAGGAGGAGGGAAAGATTGATTCTGGGAGAGAGTTCCAGACCTCAGCTGTTGAATAGAAGAAAGATTGGGTATTGTTTCACCCTTGGGTTGAAGAATTGCACAGATGGAGAACCCATACTTGGCATGCATACTAAGGGGGTGCTAGAATATGTTTTAAGCTATTTTTTTTCCCTCACCCCCCAGGGGAATTCCCTCAGTTTTCAAGATGGAGAGCCCATACTTGGAATGCATAGGTGTGGTTAGGTTAAATTTCTGATTATTTCCCCCTGGGCAGTGCCGGGTACCTCAATAATTTGCCACACGAAAAGCAAGCACACAAGCATTCAGAAGCACTAATCACTCATCAGGAACACCTTGAGATGGTTCGGCCATATGGAACGTATGGAAAGCGAGAGAATGACTAAGAAAGTGTACGAGAGCGAGGTGGAAGGACAGAGAGGGAGAAGTAGACCGAGAGAGAGGTGGAAGGATGGAGCGAGGAAGTATATGGATGAAGGCGGTGCTTGTTGGGAGGAGGGGCGTCGACTGACTGGGGACAGAGGTGCATGGGGGCGGTTCGTTCGTGGCCACTTCGGGGATCACGGCGTCAGGCAATAGATAGATAGATAGATAGATTAATATTTGGATAGAACGTGCTTTTTAATAAATAGTATATATAGTTTTGGTCTAATATGAACTAATAAATAGTATATATAGTTTTGGTCTAAAATGAACTCCCGAAAATCATTAACAGATTTCCAAAATGTAAATAATAGGCGATTAATTAATGAGAAGATCCGATTAAGGGGGTCACCTGCATTTTGTCTCTCCTTTTCTCTCTTTCTCTGGCTTGTATCCATTCGGCCCCATACAGCCTACTGTTTTAAGACGTTTACCCCCATCCAGGTGTCAATATTTTCCCAGCGAGCGGTAGCGAGCCAACATATATATATTTTTGTTTTGACAGCAAGCTAAATTTGTAAATTTTTCGATAGAAAAATGCCTCCGGCGAAGCCGGATTTCTCCATGCAATGCTGGCTCGCTATCGCTAGCCAGGAAGAAATCAACACCTGGATGGGGATAAACGTCTTAAAACATTTGGCTGAATGGGGCCGAATGGATACAAGCCAGAGAAAGAGAGAAAGATAAAACAAAAGGCAGGTGACTCCCCTTAAGTTTGGGAGAGATCATGATTTATGTCCTCGAGTGTGCACATCATTTGACTCGCGCAGGTAAGTATATAATTCTGCGCATATGTTAGTTAGTTAATAAATTCAGAGGCTATCAACCGTTCTGGATTATTAGGCCAGCACACTTTAAGTCAAGAATAGCGTTAGGACTGGAAACCTTTTTCGAGAACTCCATTCCCTTGCGCAGAAGCTTGACTTCATTTGTTTTATGGGGGGGGGGGTGATATCGATGCCAGTGTTTCAATTAAAAGGACAATTAAACGTGCATGATATACCGTATTTAGAGATCACAACAACTTACAATACCTAAGACAAAACAAACTACGTGCTGAGAAAGTCCTGAGCCTGAAGGTAATGCGGAAGTTGATTAATTAACAATATTTAAATCCGAGCGAGTCTCGTGGATTTGGGGGGGAGGGTGGGGTTGAGAATGACGTCATTCATCAGTACAAGCATTCGGATAGCAGGGGTAGGACGTCCGCTGCTGGCTGCTGGCTTCTGGTATATTTGGCCGTATTTAAGGTGTGTACAGGCAATATTTCGTATATATTTTGACAATATGGGTGTGTATTCGAATTGTATGTATGTTAAGTTAGTTAGACATTTAAATTATTGGATTATTATACGAAAACTGTGGTTTTGTGGTTGAATGAGCCGGTTCCTGCATGCCGTGTTGTCTGCATAATTATATTCCAACAAGTAATTACGGGAATATTGTTGACCTCTATGACTTTAAAGTGATCACAGATACAATTTGTCTAGTTTACATTGTGTTTGTCCTGCGCAGTTAACATAGAGGGTACATTAGCTCAAAATTATGGTACAAACTAGCGAACGAGGTAACTGCGTTGTGCCCCTCCCCTCTCCCCCCATTTTCGTTCTCAAACTTCAGAGATAGGAGTGTTCTTGGGGAACCGGATCTTGAATAGGAAGAGTAAAAATAATGGAAGTCACGAACATTATGCTACTGTTCGTGACTTCTATTATTTTACTTTTCCTATTCTTTCTCAAACTCCCAGCCCCACTCGTGTGAGTGTCTCTCTCTCTCTTTCTCTTCCCCCCCTCTTCCCCCCCCCCCTCCACTCTCCGCTATTCTCGCCTCCCCCCCTCCTTTTTTTACCTCCCCCCCCTTCCCCACTCCCCCCCCCTCCAATTTCCCTCGCCTCCCCACTTACCTCGATTTCAATTTAGACTGTCTCTTAAGTATATTACGGATATTAAAAAGGATGATTGAAGTGTTCATTATAATTATATTCCTATATAAACACGTATTACCATTAACCCCTACTTTACCGGCGACGTCTCTTTAATTTTGTGCTAGCTATAATTATACGATTTTGTACCGTTTAAAAAGGATCTGTGGTAGTAAAAAGGGTTGAATGAGATAGTTGGAAGCCTGTTAGTTGCTGGAGGCACTTTCTAAACTGAATAATATCGTCTAATATCATCCAGAATATAGTTAATAAGACATCCCCGGTACAGGAGGGAATACAGTGTTTATTATAATTATGGCCTACCGAATTATTTGATGTACAGTCGACCTAATAAGTCATGTCCCAGCTGTCATTACGTTTGGCTTGCTCTGTGCTGTATTAATGTCTGTCAGATGTTGAATAGGGCGGGTAAGTGTAGGATTATGTTTGTATATTTCACTCGATATGAAGAAATGCAGCTTAGATATTGCTGATACCAATTATTGGTCAAAACATACTTGGTGCCGAGACATGACTTATTAGCGCGACTGTACCTTTGTCATACCCTTATTACCCCCCCCCCCCCCTCCCCCTCCCCCTCCCCGATAACATTACGGGATTGTAAAACTAGTAATCGTATTATTTTCTTAAGAGTGATTTAGATGCTACCCTATAATTAAGTGATCCTGCTTACTACCCCCCCCCCTTTCCTCCCTCCAGCACAGTCACGCGCTCTCTCTCTCTCATCTCTCTTTCATTTCTCTGTCATCTCTTTCATTTCTCTTTCTTCTCTCTCTCTTTCTTCTCTCTATATATCTTTCTTCTCTCTCTATCTTTCTTCTCTCTCTATCTTTCTTCTCTCTCTATCTCTCTATCTCTCTTCTCTCTCTTCTCTCTCTTTTTTTTCTCTCTTTTTTTTCTCTCTTTTTTTTTCTCTCTCTCTTTCTTCTCTCACTCTCTTTCTTCTCTCACTCTCTCTCTCTTTCATCTCTCTCTCTCTCTCTCTCTTTCTTTCTCTCTCTTTCTTTCTCTCTCTTTCATCTCTCTCTCTTTCATCTCTCTCTCTCTCTCACTCTCTCTCTCTCTCTCTCTCTCTTTTTTCTCTCTCTCTCTCTTTCATCTCTCTCTCTCTTTCATCTCTCTCTCTCTCTCTCTCTCTCTCTTTCATCTCTCTCTCTTTCATCTCTCTCTCTTTCATCTCTCTCTCTTTCATCTCTCTCTCTCTCTTTCATCTCTCTCTCTCTTTCATCTCTCTCTCTTTCATCTTCCCTCTCTCTCTCTCTCTTTTATCTCTCTCTCTCTCTCTTTTATCTCTCTCTCTCTCTTTCATCTCTCTCTCTCTCTCTCTCTCTCTCTCTCTCTCTCTCTCTCTCTCTTCATCTCTCTCTCTCTTTCATCTCTCCTCTCTTCTCTTCTCTCTCTTTCATCTCTCTCTCTTTCATCTCTCTCTTATATCTCTCTCTCTCATCTCTCTCTCTCTCTCTCTCTCTCTCTCTCATCTCTCTCTCTCATCTCTCTCTCTCATCTCTCTCTCTCTTCTCTCTCTTTCTTCTCTCTCTCTTTCTTTCATCTCTCTCTCTCTCTTTTCTCTCTCTCTCTTTCATCTCTCTCTCCTCTCTCTCTTATCTCTCTCTCTCTCTCCTCTCTCTCTCTCTCTCCTCTCTCTCTCTTATCTCTCTCTCTCTCTCTCTCTCTCTCTCTCTCTCTCTCTCTCTCATATCTCTCTCTCTCTCTCTCTCTCTCTCTCTCTCTCTCTCTCTCTCTCTCTCTCTCTCTTTATTTCTTTCATGTCTCTTTCTCTCTCCCCTCCCCCAATCATGCTTTAGAGTGCGTGGATAATCAGTACTTAGATTCTACAATGTATATTTATATTACTATTGTCAAAGTAAATTTAAAATATTAGTTAAGTATTAAATATTAACCCCTTGAAGCTCTGACGCGTTTTAGCAGTTTATTTTGGCTATCATTAAACGGTGTTATGCAGCTTAAGAAGTATCTGTGGGTATTAAAAGGGTAAAGACTCTCTCAATCAACCATATGACTTCCATATACCCTTACTAATCTGAATATAATCGTCTAATAGTAGCCAGAAACAGAACAGAAACGCGTATTGGAGCTTGAAAGGGTTAAATATTTTCACCAATTACTAAGTTACACATCGGTTCGGGGAATGTCGCGCTAATCTATTCATATATTACGTATTTTTTGTTTTTGGTTTTAAATAAATCTGAGCAAGCCATTTTGTCTACATAATTAGAACTATCTATTGTCAAAGTTTCAGCCTTGTAACTCGAAAACTGCATAACTTACATAACTTTCACTTGTATTGACCTAGAAATACGACTTATGGGTTAGCGAGTGAGAATAGGAATAAGGACTAGAGCAAATGAGCTGTCAATTTATACATATATTCCCTAGAAATACGACTTATGGGTTAGCGAGTGAGAATAGGAATAAGGACTAGAGCAAATGAGCTGCCAATTTATACATATATTCCCTAGAAATACGACTTATGGGTTAGCGAGTGAGAATAGGAATAAGGACTAGAGCAAATGAGCTGCCAATTTATACATATATTCCCTAGAAATACGACTTATGGGTTAGCGAGTGAGAATAAGAAGAATAATAATGGACAAAAATCATAATTTCTAACCTCTGTAACTCAAAAAGGGCTAGAGCAAATGAGCTGTCAATTTATACATATATTCCCTAGACAAGTCTTCCTATTTGATAGAAATATTAGCTCGATCACTTTACTCCTTTTTGAGTTTGAGAGATTAGGGGTTACGATTTCTGCCCAACCTAGAATAAACGGACTATAGTTATAAGGTTAAATGATGCGGTAAATCGAATGACATAGGTTAGAAAGGTGTAGCGTTATTTTGGACGTGGTAAATTCGGTGTTTTAGGCTGGACTTGGCACCAGGCAGCCAGACTGGGCCAGAGTGCGCCGATCACCAAGTACTTCAATATCTACATTATTCGGTTGATATTAAAGTTTTTTAGTTATATAAGTATTCATATAAAAGGGAATATATAATTGAGTGCATACTTTTGTGAATGAACAACTATTTCAACTACATTTACTTATATTATAAGTTTTATTGATAAAGCGGCACTAATTTATTCATATCTCTCGAACAAAATACAAATTGAAACATCTGAGAAACTTCATTTCTCTAAACAACTAGAACTACCCATTGTCAAAGTCTCAGCCTTGTAACTTAATAATTGCAAAAGTTACTCAACTTTCAAATTTGTGACTGAAAAATTCGATTTGTGACTCAGGGAAGGCGAATATGGAGAATCTGACACGAGTGCTACAAAGAAACCTGGCAAAGAAAAGGTAGAATGATGCGGTAAATCCATTGGTGTAGGTTAGAATGATGTACTGTTAATTTTGGGCGTGGTGATTTAGGGCGGATTGGGCGTTTTTGGGCGACTCAGGCAGCCAGCCAGCCCAAGGACCTACCGTTTTCTATACAAAACAGTTCAGTAGAGACGTTTAAATGCAACTCGGTTCTTTGTACTGTCAACATATCCCGCACCTTGTAAATATTTCAGTTTATTAATGGGTTTATTGAATTAATTCTCAAGATCCGTACTTTGTTAATATTTCACAGTCGAGTAATTTAGTGATTACAAGTTCTTATTACTATTATTAAGAACCTGTACTATTTCGTAGTCGAATACTCTTATTAAGTATTTTTGTTCTTTTGTTTCAGGATTTGAGTTGCTCCCTGTGGACTCTGCCAACTCTACGATTGTCAACACTGCGAGATTATGGACTCCGCCAACAACACATCCCAACCTACCAACTGTCTGAGGTGAGTTACTGCCCAACTCATTATACAATATACTCTGTTCACGACAAGTAGGCCAATAATTAGTTTTCTTTTCACAATTTGAATGTTCAACAATGACTAGAAATAAGAAACGTACAGTAATTACCACTGATAATACCATGGTGTGTCTAGGAATTGTGACTTCTTGACAAAATTGCTATTTGTGGAATTACGAATGGGAATAGAGAAAACCCGTGACAATTAATATACAGAAACGTTTTATTGAAGGGATTAATAATGCGGTAAATCGATTGGAATAGGTTAGAAAGGTGTAGCTTTAATATTGCGTGATTAATTAGAGCATTTTTGGCTAGACTTGGCACCAGGCAGCCAGACTGGGCCAGAGTGCGTGGATCACTAAGTACTTCATTACCTACATTATTCGGTTATTACAGTTTCTTTTATTTGCAAGTAGTCATATAAAACGGAATATATAATCGAGTGCATAATTATGTGAATTAACAACTGCTTTCCACCACATTTATTTATACTTCACGTTTTATGAATAAAGCTGCACTTATTTATTCATATCTCTCGAAAGAAATAAAAATTTAATAATCTGAGAAAATTCATTTCTCTAAATAAATAGACCTACCCATTGTCAAAGTCTCAGCCTTGTAACTTAATAATTGCAAAAGTTATTCAACTTTGAAATTTGTAATTGAAAATTTCGATTCTTGGCTCAGGGGAGGCGAATATGGAGAATCTGGCACAAGTCCAACTAAAGAAAAAAGTATACAAAGAATGTCTCAAATTATGCGGTAAATCCATTGGTGTAGGTTAGAATGCTGTAGCGTTAATTTCGGGCGTGGTAATTTCGGGCGTATTAGGCGTAACTTGGCAAGCAGCCAGCCCCAGGACCCACCCGCGCGCTACCGTTTTCTAGACAACACAGTTCAGTAAAGACGTTTAAATGCAACTCGGTTCTTTTTCACTGTCAACATATCTCGCACTTTGTAAGTACTTCAGTTTATTATTGTGTGTATTTAACTAATACTAAAGATCCGTACGTTGTTAATATTTCAAAGTAGAGGATTTTAGTGATTAAAAGTTCTTATTACTATTATTTAGAACTTGGACTTTTTACTAATTCGTAGTCGAATATTCAAATTGGTTATTAATTATGTTTAGGTTAGACAAATGTAGGTTAATATGGGCGTGGCGAATTAGGGCGTTTTTGGTTGGACTTGGCACCAGGCAGCCAGACTGGGCCAGAGTGCGTGGATCACCAAGTACTTTATTATCTACATTATTCAGTTATTATTACAGTTTCCTACTTGTGTGACTATTCATATAAAGCTTATTAAATAATTGAGTACACAATTGTGTGAGTGAACAGCTAATTCCAACCATATTTACTTATAATTCCCGTTTTACAAATAAAGTGGCACTAATTTATTCATATCTCTCGAAAGAAATACACTTTTAAAAATCTGAGAAAATTCCTTTCTCTAAACAATTAGAACTACCCATTGGCAAAGTTTCAGCCTTGTAACTTAATAATTACAAAAGTTATCCAACTTTGAAATTTGTGACTGAAAATTTCGATTCTTGGCTCAGGGAGGCGAATATGGAGAATCTGGCACTAGTCCAACAAAGAAAAAAGTAAACAAAGAATGTATAAAATGATGCGGTAAATCCATTGGTGTAGGTTAGAATGCTGTAGCGTTAATTTTGGGCGTAGTAATTTCGGGCGTTTTAGGGTTTTTTGGGCGACTAAGGCAGGTTTCCTCGTCTAGCTGGCCCCAGGACCAATGTTTTCTATACAACACAGTTCAGGGGGGACGTTTAAATGTAACTTGGATCTTTTTCACTGTCAACATATCCCGCACTTTGTAAATACTCCCTTTGCAATAGTTTTTTTATAATTATATACAAAATCAGAAAGTGTATAACTATTCCCTTCATTATTGTTGCTTGGTAATTAGCATCGTTTATCAACAATATTGCAAAAGAGTATCCATTGGAAGTGGATCCTTCTTATGCAATACTGATGATAATTAAAGACATGATCAGAGAGTATATAACCGTCCATCCTTCCATTGTCACTTGATAATTAATATTGTATTTCTTTGCTTATGTCTAGTAATTGTTGAACATTCAGATACAAACTAATTACTGGCCTACTTGTCATGAACAAAGTATTGTTTATTTTATTATATCTGATATCATCCCTTGTCAATCTATTGCCCAAATTAATGCTTTGTTATCTTGTGTTTCAGGATTGGAGTTGGTGCCTGTGGACTCTGCGGTCTGCCAACACTACGAGGATTGGAGTGGCTGCCTGTGGACTGCCGCCGCTGAGAGAGAGACTGCACACGCCACTACGATACAAGGGGAGTGATGTTCATGTTTTGTTTGTAGTTTAGTGTAGTTAGTTGTAGTTTAGTGTAGTTAGCTTGTAGTTAGTTGTAGTTTAGTGTAGTTAGTTTGTAGTTAGTTGTAGTTTAGTGTAGTTAGTTTGTAGTTAGTTGTAGTTTAGTGTAGTTAGTTTGTAGTTAGTTGTAGTTTAGGAAGGTGGGGGGAAGGGGGGTTAGGTTAGGGTAGTTAGTTAGTAGTTAGTAAGTAGTTAGTTAGTAGTGTAGTTGCATGGTATGAATGGTGTGTGTTAAGTTAGGCTAATCATTCTTCCCTTTCAGATTACTAATGATGTCTTCCCTTTCAGCTTAGATAGGTCTTATTCCTTTACTAATCTTTGCTATTATCTTATTATTTCACAGTTTTGTTGTTTTGATGATGTCCCCCCCTCTTCCCCTCCCCCCGGCTTGGTCACCCCTCCTTCAGCTTCAATATTTTGCTTTGCTTTAAATAATGATTGTGTTTGCCTTTAACGTAGCACTTTAGTTCATAACTATTGTATTTTCCATTAACTTCACTTGTGATATACACGCCGTTTTTGTACTGGGTTTAATATTGTTATATATCGTCTTTGTCACGCGAACTTTACTTAATAAAAACAAAAAAATCGAACTTAATCTTGTATTGATCACTTTATTATAAGCTATGACTTTTATAACTGATGAAAACTTAATTTTTGTTCTCAATGATAAGTTCCATTTTATGGACTTAGAAAAAATGACAAAATAAATAGAGTTCCGTTATATGGACTTAGAAAAAATTACAAACTAAATATAGTTCCGTTATATGGACTTAGAAAAAATGACAAAATAAAATTAAATTATAGTTCCATTTTATGGACTTAGAAAAATGACAAAATAAATATAGTTCCGTTATATGGACTAACAAAATAGTAAACGGATTATAAAACCAAAGAACTTAGAAAAATTACTTTGACTTTACTATAGATATTAATTACTTATAATAAAAATTATAAAATAATTAATACCATGTGGCTAAGTAACTAGAACAGTAAGATAACAGGAGAAATGGATATTAAAAAGAGCATAAATCAACTAAGTATTTTATTAACCAGATTCAGACATACACTTGTAAAATATATAAAGAACACAGTATACAAAACATATTACCGTACTGGTATATAGATTGACTAAATTTAAAAATATACCTTATCAAATAACATACTTGTCAACAGTTTTTATGTAATTTACGGTCATTTTCATTCCGTAGATTTTAATTATTCATGTTTAATTACTATTGGGCTTGTGTGTTTAGATTTCAATTATATTATCTTTTAATAACTTTTGGTAATAGTTTTCATATAGCTTTATTTTGGAATGGAACCCTTGTTTTAGTATTATTGACTTTGTTGGTCTTGATCCATTCTTGCATTATCTATATTCATCTTGGTTGAGTTTTTCCATTTTCTCTCATTTCACAAAGCTATCTAATTTACTTTAGTAATCTTTAGTCTTTCCTGAATGATTTCTTATTTCTCAGATTTAATGTAATTCATCAGCTTCAAAGTAAACGTCTAGTATCCTACACCACAACTACATCCCTAGCTCTCCCACCAGACAGTATTTAGGGAAGTGTGTTAACTATTTTTGTTTCGTTTATAACCTGCCTTTAACATACTAAAATTATTCCTAAATTACTTAACTATTTTACTATCATTTAAACTAGCTTTTGTATTGTGTGTAGCCTTGTGGATAGTTAGATTGGTTTTCATAATGACTAAGTTTCTTTGTGTACTGTGGTATGGCTTGTAGACAGTGGCGAAGGTGTTGGCTTATATTTGTAGGGTGGTAGGGGTGCTGGCATGGTAGTGAAGTGTGAATTAGTGATGGATGTGGGTGTCGGCAGTGTATTGACAAACGGGCAGAAATACTGGTTAAGTGTATTCTATAAGGTTAGAACGTTTAAGTGTGTGTGTGCGAGGGTTGGTAGGACATAAGCGAGGGTTTTAGAACATTTAAGTGTGTATGAGGGTTGGTAGAACAGTTAAGTGTATGTGAGGGTTGATATAACAAGCGTGTGTAAGGGTTGATATAACAGTTACGCGTGAGGATTGGTAGAACAATTATGTAGTTTAGCTTAGGTGTGTGTGTGTGTCCGCTGGCAAAGTCAAGTGTGGCATTTATAATTATTGGCTGTGAAATGTGGTTACAAACATTGAATGCAAACGATATGTGTTGGCAGTGTGAATTACTAACGTGACATGTAGCTGGGTTGGCAAAGTGGTATTTAGGTTTTGGTTAATATAAATAGTGAAGGAATTATGTAACGATCTATGGTGTAATTTAGGATTTAATATGTAGTATATCTATTTCTACTGATCTATCATTTCATGTAACCATAATTTGTCTATGAATGTAGCTTCCTATGTATATCTATTAGTGTAACTATCTACTAATCTATCCATGTAAAGGATTTATCTACCAATGTAACTACCTACTGTATCTATCCAAGTATCTAAATATATTAGGAAATAAAAGTCACCCTCTTCTCCCTGGAATTTTATTAATCGCAGGATTTATTTATTTTCTTGAATATTAGTAAGCCTTTCAGTTTATCCTCTGGCAATGTATTCCAATAGTTTTCATTTCAAAGTTTTATTTAATTGTAATAGTTTGTAATAGACTTAGTTTAATTATAGGCTATACATTTATGTAATTTGTCCAAATGTAATGCTATTTTCATTAAAATTAATTAAAACATTACTGTTCATATAATAATCAGATCTACGATATTGATTACATTAACTTCTTCAGTCTTACTCAAAGTTAAAATTAATTAGTGACTGGACAAGACAAAAAAATGATTTACAATATTGGATTACATTAACAGGACATTAACTGGTACACAAAGAAATATCATACATAGTAACGTGTACAAACCAAATCCCTCCTCCCCCCAAATGATAACACAACAGAAATACTCTATCTATTTATCTATATGCTCAGGCCCAATCCCCATTTTGGGGGTAGCCGACTCAAGACAGAGCAAGAACAGGGAAAACACAAAAACAACATAAAACAAAAAATAAACACAGATAAAAAACACAAACTCACACACATCCAGGTCATCCAGGAGAAGACCCAGAGACCAGGGTTACCAAGGTCGCTCCAGCACTCCCCCGGCCCCTGACCACCCGGAGAGGTTCCGATCTCGGCAGGCAGACATGCAGCGGAGCCAAAGCCACAAGCCCTCCCACCACACTTCCAGGCACACCCTTCATATTAATCGTCCCCCCGGGCCAGGCGCCTGATGGACTATTATCTAGTCGAACTTGCGCCCGACCCCTTACTCCAAATGACCACGTGTTCACTCAACTATTCACAAGCATTCTCCATTCACTCCTGTCCACCACCACTTCCCCTGCCTGATCTATAGTCATTCCTCTATCATCCAAAGCCTTTCTTACACAGTCTCTCCCTCTCAATGGGGGTCTTCCTGCCCTTCTATCTCCCCTTGTACCTGACTCACATATTCTCTTTGTAAGCCTTTCATCTCCCATTCGTTCAACATGACCATACCAGCTCAGCACCCTTCTGTCCACTCTGGCTGACAAATGTTCCTGCTGCCCCACTCTCCTACGTATCTCTTCATTCCTCAATCTGTCTCTACGAGTAACTCCACACATACTCCTCAAGCAGCTCATCTCCATCACATCCAGCCCTCTTTTCTCCTTTTTCTTCAGTTTATCAGTTTAACAGAAATACAGTCAATTAAAATACGCACTGGCAACAACTCCAACATAACCATCATAAACACATACATCCCTCCCCAAACATCCCCTACAGTACCAAATGAATACAGACCACACTTACAACACATCACAAACACCCCACACACCCCACACATCATCCTGGGTGGTGACTTCAACGCCAAGACGTCGCCCTGGTTTGTCGACAACCCCGACACAGACAGAGGGCTGGTACTACAAAACCAAACCGATAACCTCATCATCCTTAACGACATCCATCAACATACCCATATTCCTCACCAAGCCCTCTATAACCCATCATCTCCAGACATCACCTTTTGCTCCCCAGAACTCGCCCCCACAACATCCTGGAGGGTGGTCAGAACCTTAGGCTCTGACCACCTCCCGATCATTATCACCACCAAAACCAGACTCACCCCAGCTAGCCACAAACACACATACACTAATTATAAAAGAGCTAACTGGGAAGCATTCACAAATGAGACAGAACAACACTTCACAACTCTAAACAGTACACCCATCACTAACATCAACAATGCTGTACACATACTCAATAAAACTATCCAAAACGCTGACAAGAAACACATTCCAAGAGGTAACAGAAAAAGACACAACCCCAACTTCACACCAGAAATTCAAAACCTCATCAGACAACGCGACATACTGAAACACTCCCCAGCACCCCACACACAAGACATCACACAACAAATTCAAGCACTCAACACCCAAACTAACAACAAAATACAAGAACAACAAAAACTAAATTGGAATAACTTCCTACAAACACTTGATCACAAAACAAACCCCAAAAAACTCTACAAAACACTAAACAGCATCACACTTTCCAACAGCAACACAACACAATCACATGCTGCAATCACATCAACAGACTCTACTCCTTCATGTAAACAACAAGCAAACACTCTCGTCAATCACTTCTCACATGTCAGCCACCTAAAACCTCACAAAGACGACCGACGTGTCATCCGACGTAAGAGACAATTCCCCACAGACCCTGACTATACACCCTTCACCAATCACCAGACAAATCATATCATCAACAATCTCAAGCACTCACCCGCCTGTGGCCTAGACAACATAAGCAACATACACCTCAGACACCTGGGACCACAAGGCATACAAGCACTCACTAACATATCAAACTACAGCTATTCACACAACACAATACCAGACATTTGGAAGCATGGTATCATCATCACATTCCCCAAACCCAACAAAGACCCCACGCTACCCTCCTCGCACCGCCCCATCACACTCCTTTGCTCCCCCTCCAAAGTCATGGAACGCCTAGTATTACAACTAATTACACCTGACTTACCCCTAGCTCCAACACAACATGGCTTTAGGCCACTGCACTCCACAAACACTCTTCTCACAGACCTTACACAAAGAGCTTTCGACGGCATCAATTCAGCTAGACCACCACACAGATCACTATTAGCCACACTCGACATTAGTAAAGCCTTCGATGCCATCCCTGGCAACAACCTAACAAACAAAATCTACAACACAAACATGCACAACAACACAAAAAGGTGGCTGGCCAACTTCCTAGCAGGCAGATGTGCACACGTATCTTTTGCCGGTCAGTCATCTAAAATCAGAAACTTTCCAAACGGAGTCCCACAAGGATCCGTCCTATCGCCCGCACTCTTCAATCTGTACATGCACGATATAACTACACCCAATACGCCCCAAATAAACTTAGCCTCCTATGCAGATGACATAACACTCACATGCACACACCATGACCCAAAAAGAGCAACAGATCTCCTTCAACCCTATCTCAACACACTACATGGCTGGTGCACTACAAACAGACTTAATCTAGCCCCAGCCAAATCCACCGCAACCCTGCTCACAAGTTGGACAGGAGAACACGAATACATCCCTCAACTCACCATAAACAACACACCCCTAACACACACACACACACCCAAAATCCTAGGAGTAACATATGATACTCATATGACATTCAAACAGCACACCACAAACATTAAAAAGAAACGGACACCCAGACTTAACGCCCTCAGGTCACTTGCTCACACAAAATTTGGACACAACAAAGAAACTACCACCACAGTATATAAACAATACATAAGATCAGTGATGGAATACGGAAGCCCAGCCTGGGCTTCTAACCTAGCTGAAACACATCATAAGACCTTACAGACTATTCAAAACAAAGCCCTGAAGATCATTACAGGCTGCACAGCTACTGCACAGCTACTGCACAGCTACTGCACCCACAGATCACCTACATCAAGAAACCAAAATCCTCAAAGTCAAAGACCATCTGGACATGAGAGGCACTCAATTCCTGGCAGCAGCCTCCACGAACCAAGACCACCCACTAAACTACATGGCAACACACCCACAGACACCAAGAAATATCAAAACACACCCAGCACACGGTATCACACACAATTATTGTCCTCTCTCCCTCCCTGCCCACCCCGAACCAACTTCCAGAAGCACATCCATACTTATATCTCTCACCGATCCATCCACTCACTCACAGACAACACGCAGCTGCATGCACGACCTCCCGAAATCCATCCTTCCGAATCCTCCCTTCCTCGCGAGGACAGAGTCCACCTGGCCAGGCTGAGATGCGGACACCATCCAGCTCTCCTGAGCTATCAGAAGAGACTGGATGACTCCGTTGTCGACGCCTGCCCGGGATGTAACACAGCACCCCATACCATTAAACACATCATAGAAGACTGCATTTCACACAACCACTTACGCCAACAACACAATCTACACTCAATGAGAGCTCTGTGGGAAAGCCCGATCATGGCCATGGCCTTTCTCAGGGAGTCGGGGCTGTTCGGCCAGGCAGCTTAGGGAACAACAACAACAACAACAACATTAACAGGATATAATCAAAGAGGCAACTTATATTCCATTGTTCTTATTTAAAAAAAGGCGTGTTTTCCAGTGGTCCATGTTGAAGTAACGCTCCGCCATTTAGTTCTTGAGCGACCATCTTGAAATGTTGGACACCATCTTGCGACCATCTTGACATGAACGACACGATCCTCACCCTTTTCTTAAACATTTGTTTCCCTTCTCAGCACTTGATACTGAACGACTATTGTGGCAATTGAGTATTTAGAGATTACTGATTAACATTAACTTATCAAGGTAACTTCAATATACACGGATTAGCACTAATTTCTCAAGTTAACGTTATTATTTAAAGATATTCAAAGTTATTTCTACCATTAACGGCATTGCGAAGCGAAAGAATGGTTTAAGAAGGCCACGGTCCTCAGTCTCCTCACAGCAACACGTCACACCTGCAAAAATAATGAAATATTGAGGCACCGGAAGTACAGGGGTTTCAAGGAGAGGAGAGGGGGGTGGGGGGAGGCGATTGGGGTATATGGGGGGAGAGGGGGTTCATAGGGCGAGAGGGGGGTCATGGGGTCCGGGAGAAAAGGGGGGGGGGGGGGGGGTGATTCTGTAAGAGTCCTATTCGGTATTTTGGCCTTATTCTATATTCTGTTCTATTCTCTATTCTATTTCCTATTATATTTTCCATCCCCTCCCTGGTACATCAACACCCTCCCTGGTACATCAACACCCTCCCTGCAGCCCTACATAAGAAAAGTCACAGTAAGGTTTGTATATATTTATTTATAGTCAGTTATGTCAGTGTAGAAGTCATTGGTGTCCAGCAGTGTAGCGGTGGATTGGGTACAGAGCCCAACAGCAGAGCGGGTATGAACAGAAAACAATTTTACGACAGTATTAACCCTCTCCGACATATGACGCGATTTAGAGCCTATTGGGGATACTTTAAAGCCATTGTTACCATCAGGGTTATTCAGAAACCTTTAGTTTAGTTACTTCAACCTCTGCAGTTGTCTTTGAGTTAGCTGTGGGCAGAAAACTAATTTTGGAGAGGTAATTATATGAGTGAGAGAACTCGCATCTTGTTGTTGTGATATGTTGGTATGATAACCATTGTTTTTGTGTTCCCATAGCAATCCATAGCAGTTTATTGCTGGTTATGCAGAAAGCTATCGATGGATACTGAGAGTTTTAAGTACAGAGTTTGGACGACTGGTGAGACAAGCAGCAGGATTTGACGAGACCAAAACACCTGAAGCGACAACCAAAGCAGCAGGACCAAGAGATAAGGATGACACAGACGCGGCGGTATGGTTGAAGGAGAGCGACACCATCGACGGCAGATCATAGGGCGGTGATAGTAGTAGCTTCAGAGTGGAACTACTGCACCAGACTACACCAACTACCAGGTCAGCAATACTATATTGTTGTTGTGTGGGGGATAATAAGTCAGTCAGTCATACTTAGCTTCAGTAATAAGTTAAGGGGATAAGAGACCCCAGAGAAAGGTAAAAGGTTAGATTGGTAGAGAAAACAGTGTGCCCAACAAAGTAGGCCAGCCTTCATTCACTCATTAGTATTCTCCAAACCACATACATTTACTTAAAAGCAATATTTAACCTTACATTTACTGTATATCCGTTTTTGCGAGATTATGAAAGCAATTTGATATATTCGTGACAAGTAAATTTGATATTACTTAAGCAATAACAGTTTAAATAGGTATGCAAATTCGAAATTATATTCAAGGCATTGCTTTCAAAAGTAAATTACTAGTAAACCGTATTCGGCTACATATTAATAGTATCTTATTACTCAAATATTTGTCTTATTTAGGATTTATGCAGAACACTGGATAAATTGGTTTTAATTTTTAAATTTACTATTGCGACCTAATAGTTTTCTTTTAGTATTAATTATTTCTGAAAATACCATAAGCTACTTCCAATACATGCAATTTTGCTTTGATGTATTCTTCTGCCTCTGCTTGTGAATGAATTTTATAACTGATATTTTGATTTATATATTAGTTTTCCAAAAGTGCTAGTACCGTACATTGATTTAAATGTAGCACTGATAACTAAGCAATAACCTGTAATTTATGATTTAAAATTTATGATTTATCCTTTACCGTAAACTGTATTAGCTTAAACTGCAGTGGCATTGATAGTTTGTCTAAGCAGAGTAAGGAAATGTATTTTTATATTACATAGAAAGTGAAGCTATGAAGCTATAGTACATCCCATTTTTGTTAGTCAATATTATTCATTTATGTCTCCAGTGTTTTGCACATCTAAATGTTTTTACTTTAATTTAATACTTAAGTGGCTATGAATTTTTATATTAGCAAAGGTACCTGGTAGATTTTGTTATTTCTAATAGGGCAATTCGTACATTTGGCAACACTGATGATAGTTCATCTAACCTAGCCTAAGTAAATGTGCAATCATGAACATTATGTGACTCACCCATTTGGCTGTACATAATCCAGAACACTTAAAATGCAAGAAAATCCGTATTTGAGATAGTTTTTCTGGATTCACATTTTATCAAGGTTTTCTGCCAAGTATTGATTTTGACAAGAGTCTCCTGTGAAACCCCCAATATAGGATGGCCATGGCAGAATCACCTCTATTGTAGGATACTTTGTTCAGACATTGTTAAGTTTAAGTTGAGGGGGGATGAATAGGTTGGAGAGGCAAAGTCTAAGAACCAGAGCATAGGAAAGAAAGACATTTAGACAAATAATAGGTGGATTGTGTCATTGCCATTATTAAAAGGGTTACAATTTTGCTATGATCATTGACAAAGTATATATATATTAGCTTACAGAGCCAGAGCCCTCATAAGGCTAGTGTTTATAATCTGAATAGTTATGTAGTGTGAGCGTTAATTAACCCGCTGGTGAGTTAAACAGGTCCTCGTGACAATAGAAAACACCAACTTAAAATATTGTAGTTTGAGTAGTATTAGTAATCCTTCTTTGTTTGACTATTTCTTAACCCTTTCCAATGCATGACGCAAAGTTAAGTTTAATTCTAACTTGGGACACAAATTTAAGTTTAATATTAACTTTCAGACGATTGTATTCAACTAAGGAGCCTGAACGAGTTAAGAGTGTTTATTATGTTAAGTCGCAAGCCCTTTGATTCCCAGAGTTCAATATAATATGGCACTGGTAATTTATGTTCTCTTATATTAATACTTTAAGTACTATTATTTTATTCTATGAGTCGAAAACTTTATTCAGATTAGTTAGGACCTGCTGGAGTCTAAAGGATAGAGATAATTTGTACCCCATTGATTCCTTAAGGTCATTTAACTGATTGATGTCTTATGTGCCAAAATGAAATAACTATAAATTGAAGGTATTAATTATGTCAAACAGCTGAGGCCAATCATGTTTTTTTTTTCATTCTCAGTAGTTCTCCCAAAGCTGAGTAAAATCATCTTGCTGTAGTAATAATCGTGAATGAAAAGCAAAGTTTGATTAAATTATTATATTCTTATTTTACTTTACAATTTTTTTCATTTCTCTGACTACCGTTTGTCCCAATTAATGATTTTATATATTATATCGTGTTTTCTATTGACCTGATCACCAGTTCTCTACATCAGTGGGTTAAAAAGCGCTCACATTATGTAAATTAACAAGTCAAACTTTATAAACTTAATTCGCCGTACAATCAATAGTGTCAATGGCTCTCTTATGATTAGTTAATATGAAATTTGAATGAATGTGCTTTAATCTTTAAATGAACAAACAATACGGTTCTTATTAAAGCTATTTTGCAGATGGTTAAAACTATTATCTTTAAACCTACAATAATGACGAAATTTCACTTTTCTCACTTAATCTAGTATAGTTAATTTATCTGGTTTTCACCATTCGCCCATTGTCACAAACCTTCGTTTGGAGAGGATCTATTACATACATTATCATTGCTGCCATATGTACGAATTGCCTTTAACTAGTTAGATTACAAACTATTGCCTAGATCACTGCCCACCAATTATGATAGTCTAGGGAATATTTTGAAGTTCCTTGGCTATTTTCAAACTGGTCTGTTTCAACCAAATAGTCTCAATTGTTCGAGTATGTATTTAATGCAAAATGTTTATATAATATATATATTTTGTTGCCTTCCTTTACTGTGTATCTGTCATTATACAGACTGATTAAAAAAGAAGTGTTAATGTTTTAACCCCCTCAGACATAAGTTGCTAAGTTACTGATGAGGTGGCTGATCGCCCGGTACTTCCCTCAAAACACTTTCTCTCGACAGATTCTGATCTAACTTACATAACTTACTGAGCTCAATATGACGCAAATGCGTCATATAACTTGCTTATCAAGCTATTTCACTAAGTTCATATGACACGATCGCGTCATATGATACCTTTGGGCAACACCGCCATAGACGCGATCGCATCATATGTGACGGAGGGGGTTAAGGAAGTTTTCAAATGTTCGAGTCTGTATTTAATGCAATTCTTTATATAATTAATATATTTTGTTGCCTTCCTTTACTGTGTATCTATGTCATATAGGTTGATTAAAAAAAAAGTGATAATGTTTTAAGGACGTTTATGCCAGAACAACACAAGATCATGGGATGAGTTAATTTTTTCGAAGTACTTTGTTCGTATACGTTTTGGTTTGTTTGTTTTGAAAGTTTTCCATTATAATTATACAAACACTTTTGGCAAGAAAATTAAATCTATGGAGTGGAAACTAATCATGAACATAAGAATTATAGCTATGCTACAAACCTTAGTTAACCAATGTTTGTCTCTTAATATATTATTGACTTACGTATTATTTTTAAGACAGTTTCCAACATTATTATATTCTTGTTTATCTATTGAGAGCAAAGGAAGGTTGTGTGTTCTGTGTTAATTATTCAGTATAATGATTCTTTATCCAACATCTCTATACTGCCACATCAACAATGGGGCTCACGATAACTTAGTCAGCAAAATTTAGTGGAATACAGGACAAAATATCGGTTCTATCCTCTTCCACAATTATTATAAGTTTTTATGCCGATTATTTTTTAAAGTGTAATACATTTGAAATAATTAAGACTTTCCGAGGGTCAGAGTAATATGGTCTTAATTTTGTTTAACAAATCCATCCGTGAAAGCATGAAATAGTTTTTTTTACCACCCTGTATACATACTATAAGACTTATCCATAAGTATGGTTTCAGTCTAGCGTTCTAATGGAGGCAGTACAATTAGCTTAATTAGATCGTCTTGAAAACTATATTGAGCAGAATAACTTCAAAATATTACAGTACATAGACTTTCATAATAGGCAAGATTAATATAATCTATAAACAGTTACTGACACACCTTCTGTATTGTTGTGATGGAGCTGGTGTTTGTCCCCAGGCTGGACGTCTACCACACATCTGAAACAATAGGTCAGTATTACCAACTGGGATCTATACAAAATAAAATAGATATAAATAATCTGCAGTATATCCAGAAACCTATTTGGTCCTATGGTGTTATCTTGGGTTCACCCACCCCCCAACCCCAGTTTCGCTTCTTTAATTTGGAGATTACGACTTTTCACCCCATTACTTTTGGCGATATGATTTCACCCCATTCAGGTGTCTTTTCTGGGCGAGCAATAACCAGCCTGTACCTTCCGGCCTTCGGCCAAGAAGTTTTTCTGTCGAAACATTTACAAATTCAGCTTAAAGGGTGTCTAGGTGGTCGTTTGTTAGTCTAAAGAAAGTCTTCGAAGGCGTTTTTATTAGCCTAGGGGGCAAACTAAAATGCTATGCTCGAAAATGGCTGAAGCAAGCATAATCCCTAATCATTAAAAATATATATATACAGTACATGTAACCCCCAAGACGTCGGATCATATTGTGTTAAACCTTTACATATATTCGTTTTCATTTATGAATTCATTTAACCCTCTCCGACATATGACGCGATTTTGAGCCTATTGGGGATACTTTAAAGCCTTTGTTACCATCAGGGGTATTTAGAAACCTTTAGTTTAGTTACTTCAACCTCTGCAGTTGTCTTTGAGTTAGCTGTGGGCAGAAAACTAATTTGGAGAGGTAATTATAAGAGTGAGAGAACTCCATTTCGTATTGATAGAGTTCGGCCCAAATTCTAAGACAAACCCCATACCAACACTGTCGGTGGTAATTACTACTGTACAGTACAGATTTGTATTATTCCTAGCCAGTCAATACAGGTCTCCTTCACTATCTGATGCCCCAAATAACGATATCATTATAGGTTTTATAAGTGTTTGTGTTTGGGTTGGTCCCAGAATGCATCCCCATTTACCCCATTAATTTTAGGGTTCGCTATACAATTATTCTATCTAAGATCGGGTTTTCAGGGACGTAACCCAATCGTAAACCTAGGGAGACCTGTACCATCACTGCCGGTGATAATTACTGTACTACACTATAGCTTTTTATTTTTCCTAACCAGTAAATTAATTATATGCTAAAGTTGTAATTGCAACGGAATTGTATTCAAGCTAACCTGACAAAAATTGGTAACACTGCCTTTCTATGCTTACCATACTGCCTTTCTAAACTGTTCGTGTGATGCCACCTTTATATAATATTGGCCATACAAATACTGTATATAGAAAGGCAGCGTTACCAATTTCTGCCAGGTTAGCTTGAATACACTTTAGAGTACCGGTATACAAGGGTGCCAAACGAATGCCGAGTCTATTATTTTTCTATCTATATACTCAGGCTCAAACCCCATATTTATTTATTTATATATTTATTAGTATTTATTTATTTTTATTTTTTTTAGCTGGGGGTGGCCAACTCGAGACAGAGCCCGAACAGGGACAACACAAGAAAAACAAAACACAAATTCAAACACATCTAGGTTGCCCAGGAGAAGACCCAGAGACCAGGGATCACTAAGGGCACTCCAACACTCTCCTGGCCCCCAACCTCCCGGAGAATTTCCGGTTTCATCAGGAAGACATGCAGCAGAGCACACCACAATGCCCGTCCACTACGCATCCAGGCGTACCCTTCAAATATACCAGCTTCCCGGGCAGGTATTATTGCATATGTAAGGATGATACTATTGTTTATAGTTCAAATTATATCTTTGTAAGTGATAAAATGGCCAAAACAATTATATTTTATGGTCATTTCTTGTATTCCTTCTCATTATTCATTCAAGTATTCTAAATAAATTGCTCCAGTTTGACACCCTGGCAGTATACAGGGTGATTCTTTAAAGCATGTCGTAAACCAGAGAGTGATATCCTGAGACAATCCATGGCAAAAAGTGTCTATAACAAAATGTCTATTTCGGATTAATTTCATAGTAACAGCATATTAATATATGGAGTTATACATCCATAGATTTATGTATGGTAGTTCAATTATTATTCACATTATTTATTTATGTTAGTTTTTACATACAGTAATTAACGTATGTAACACTGATGTAAAAACTAACATGAATTAATAATGTTAATACTGTAATGTTAAGAGCAGTGGAAAGACGACTAGGTGGGTTCGACCTGGAATTTACGGAGGAAGTGGAGGAGATGAGCAAGGTGTTTAAGGATGAGATCTGTGCAGCATGTGAGGAGGTGTGTGGAGTGAGGAGAAGAGGGAGGGGAGTGAAAGGTACAGCATGGTGGACAGAAGAGGTAAAAATAGCTGTGAAAGAAAAGAAGAAAGCATATAGAGAGTGTTTGGGTAGTAGAGGGAATGAAGATTTTGAGAGACAGAAACGAGCGAGGTACGTGGAGAGTAAGAGGGTGGTGAAGAGAGTAGTGAAGGAAAGTAAGAGAAGAGTAGATGAGGAATTTGGAAGGAATCTGAGTGTAAAATGGAGGGAGAGTAAGAAACTGTTCTGGAAAGAAGTCAAGAAAGTTAGGGAAGGTAGCAAGGGAAACAGTAAGGGTGTGAAAGATAAGAATGGGAGAATGATAGCCGAGAAGCAAGAGAGAGTCGAAAGATGGAGGGAGTACTTCAATGAGTTGCTAAATGTAAGGAATGAAGAGCCAGCAAACATAGCTGGATATGGTATGGGAGGGAGAAGAAGAGAAGTAGTGGAGGAGGAGGTGGGGATCAGGAGGTTAGAAGTGTGGGAAGCCATGAAAAGAGTGAAGTTGGGGAAAGCACCAGGAACAGATGGAGTGTGTGGGGAAATGTTGAGGTATGGTGGTGAGATAGTGATAGAATGGGTATGGAAAATGTGCAAACTAGCATGGGAGAAGGGGAGTGCACCCGATGACTGGAAGACTGGCATAAGAGTCCCCCTATATAAGGGCAAAGGGGAAAGAGGAGTGTGTGGTAACCACCGAGGAATATGTCTTCTAAGCGTAGTAAGGAAGGTATACAGTAGGGTAGTGATTGAGAGAGTGAGAGTGAGAACAGAGAAATGGATAGGCGACGAGCAGGGAGGTTTTAGGAAGGGAAGAGGATGTGTAGATCAGAGTTTTACCCTGAATTGTGTTGTGGAGAAATATCTGGAGAAGAAACAAAAGGTGTATGTTGCCTTTATGGACTTGGAGAAGGACAGAGTGGATAGAGAAGGTTTGTGGAAAGTACTTAGAATATACGGAGTAGAGGGCAAGTTGCTGAAAGTAGTAAAGAGCATGTATGAGGGTGCAAAGGCGGCAGTACGTGTGGAGAGTGAGCAGAGCGAGTTCTTTGACCTGAATGTTGGTTTGAAACAGGGGTGTGTGATGTCCCTGTGGTTGTTTACTGTATATATGGATGGAGTCATGAAAGAAATACTATCAAGAGCAGTGGATGTTGATGTATCGCTGAAAAGGGAAGGAATTGAGTGGAAGCTACCTATACTGCTGTTTGCGGATGATACAGTTCTGATGAGTGATAATGAATGGGAGTTGCAGGGTCTGGTAAATGAGTTTGGAACAGTGTGCGAAAAACGGAATTTGAAGGTAAATGCGGGGAAGAGCAAGGTTATGGTCTTCGAAAGGGGTGAAGTCACAGAGTGTGAGGTGAAGCTGAACGGTCAGGCTATGGAGATCGTCAACTCTTTTAAGTATCTGGGCAGTGTGTTGAGTAAAGATGGGACTATGGATGAAGAAGTGTGGGAGAGGGTACAACAAGGGAAGAGGGTTGTAGGAACGCTGAAAGCATTAACAAGAAATAGGGTGGTCAGTATGGAAGTGAAGAAGTCCTTGCATGACAGTGTGGTTATCCCGACACTGACTTACGGAAGCGAAGCATGGACGTTGGTTGAGAGACTCAGACCAAGAGTGAGAGCAGTGGAAATGAATTACTTAAGGAGTGTGTGCGGAGTTACATGGAGGGATAGACAGACTAATGAGGAAGTAAGAAGGAGGTGTGGTGTGGAGGTAGATGTGCTGGAAAGTGTGAAAAGGAACAACTTGAGATTTTTCGGCCATATGGAACGGATGGAAAGCGAGAGAATGACTAAGAGGGTGTACGAGAGCGAGGTGGAGGGACAGAGAGGGAGAGGTAGGCCGAATGAGAGGTGGAAGGATGGAGTGAGGAAGTACATGAACAAAGGCGGTGCTGGTTGGGGGGAGGGGCGTCGACTGACTGGGGACAGAGGTGCATGGGGGCGGTTCGTTCGTGTCCACCCCTTCGGGGATCACGGCGTCAGGCAATAGATAGATAGATAGATAGATAGAATAATAATTCAATTACCATACATAAACCTATGGGTGTGTGACTTCAACCTTCCCTCCAGTAGTTCCTAATACATTAACATAATGTAACTACGAAACTAATCCGAAGTCGACATTTTGTTATCGACACTTTTTGCCTTGTACAGTAATTGTCTAAGGATATCACTCTCTGCTTTACGACATGCTATAAAGAATCACCCTGTACTGTATATTGTAATAATGTTCTTATACAGTACTTCTCATTGTAATTATAACTAAATTAAGTTACCAATGTGGTCACCAACTGAGACAACCAGTTAACTGTAGGCGGGTGCCCAACCCCGAAAGGGGTTGAAATAGGGGAGCTATCCCCCCCCCCCCCCCCCCCGCCAAAGGCGGCTTTCTAGGGCCTTTCCTAGCTGATGCTGAGAGGATTGGGTTCTAGTCATGTGGTGATGGGCTGGTCTATCAGAGTGAGAGCTGAGCAATCTCTGCCATACCCATAGCTTACTCTGACTGTTCCTTTAACTTATATATTTTCTAGATCTCAAGTGACGGCGTCTCTTCTGTGGATTGACCTCCCAATCTACCAAGATTGGAAGCCAAAGCGTCACAATTTTCCCTTGCCCCTCAACTTTCCCTTTATAATTGCTGAGGGGCACAGGGCCCTGGGTGGGGCTTTGGTTCCCGGGCGTTTCCGCACCCTCCTCAGCTCCCCGCCATGAAGTGGCTTCGGTCACCCAGGCTTTATTGTGGTTGGCAGGGAGGGTTCTGTGGGGGCGCTCGGTTATGGCCTTGGAATTTCTCGGGGCCTTGGGGCTGTACGGCCAGGCAGCTTGGGGAACAACAACAACAACCAGTTAACTGACTTCTGCCCTTTATTGTAACACAATAGCAGCTTCATTAAGGGGAAGGAGGGTTTTTCTGGACCCCCTTCTTCCTCATGTTTAGCTTTATTAGTCCCCCGTGGTACTACTCTCCTTGGCGCGGTTGGGGGGGCTTTGGGGCCGGCGACTGAGGCTTGATGGGGGAGGGCTTGGGTGATTTCCCTCCCTCTCCCCTCGAGCTTTCGTCATCAGCTTGACTAATTTTTAGTAGTTTTTCTGTCCTCATTCTATGTTTTTCCCCTTCTATTCTTATGCTGTCCCATTCGGCTGTCCTCGGGCAACCTATATCTCATATCTCCCTGGCCTGGCTAGGTAGTTGACTCATGACCCGTTTTGCCTCTACGGTTGCTGATGTGGCCGAACTGACTTGATTCCCTTCGATAATTCATTTTATTCTTCTCGCTGTGATTTATGTTCTGCCTTAGTCCTGATCTTTCATTCTTCGCCCTTGATCACTTCTTGGTTGGTGTTGTGGTGTAGCAGTTCTTGCCTCATCCTTCGGCCCTGCCCTATAAGAGCTCTAATATGGAGCTTATGTGGTCCGGCTGAACTGGTGAAATGGCGAGCAATGTCTGTGTGTCTTTACCTTCCTCAATTTGTTCCCCTCCTGCCCTTCCCTATCTATCTTGACTCGTTTAGTTACCGTATATATCTTGATCGAATCCTTCGGGCCAGCCCTATGAGAGTTCTTTTATGGAGCTCAGTGGTCTGGTTAAACTAATATTTATTTATTTTTTATTTTTTTTATTAGTTTTGAGATTATAAGATGTTCAGTCCATTAACCCTTCCGACCCGGCCCTCTAGCTCGCGACTGTACTGTGGTACCGGGTTTTTTTACGATCTTTGAGCTTTGTTAACTCATCTGTAATTCAATAAATATGGCATGTAATGTTATGAATAAAAAAGTAAGATGTTTCACAAACCTTCCTCTGCAGAATGCCGTTGAGTAGAGGTCTCTAGCCCCAGTGGTTGCATGATGGTGAGCGCGGGAAGACGAGTGATTTTCGGCGGAAAATTCTTCCCGCGTTCGGATGCGTCGCCCCGGCCACGGCTACCATGCACCAAGCCACTCGTCGCGCCAGAGTGTTTATCTCCCTTAGACGATTTTAGTGATTGATATTGAGAATGTGATGTTTATTTGATATTTTTCTAGTTGTTTTGAGGCCAATTATATAAAGTATGTGTATTAGGGTATCACTATCACTAATATTGCTCATTTTCACTCGATACCGTAAGCTTTATTAGTAATTGAGGTAGGTTATTGTTATATTAGGCACTGATTATTCGTTATCACAGGTGTTTATTATACTTTGGCCATCAAATATTATGTCTTGTGTCACTTTCACTTTGGTAAATATGCTTTAGAGAGTGTCAGTCACTGATAATGCTAATTTTCACTCGATACTGTATGTTTTATTAGTAATTGAGGTAGGTTATTGTTATATTAGGCACTGATTATTCGTTATCACAGGTGTTTATTATACTTTGGCCATCAAATATTATGTCTTGTGTCACTTTCACTTAGGTAAATATGCTTTAGAGAGTGTCACTGTCACTGATAATGCTAATTTTCCCCTGATATTGTACGTTTTATTAGTAATTGAGGTAGGTTATTGTTATATTAGGCACTGATTATTCGTTAGCACAGGTGTTTATTATACTTTGGCCATCAAATATTAGGTCTTGTGTCACTTTCACTTAGTTATATGCTTTGTAAACGTTTTATATACAATTTATTGTGTCTTTTTTTCACTGATTTCTATAGGTTCTAATCATATGAATGTCACTTATTATATACATATGTGTCACTTTCACATATTATTATGGTGTAATTGTATTTGTATACATTTTCTCATAATACATGACTTTTATATTACAATAAATTGTTTTACTTCCACTTTTTGCCTATATATATACTGTACATATTGTCACTGTCTTTGGCACTTTCACTATGATTATTAGAACTCCTGCTTGGAGTGGTAATCAAAGAAGCACCCTTCAGCACAGAGTGCCACCTTGCACTCCACACACTCCAGGGTGGACTTTTTATCTGACCTCGCCCTCAGCCTGGTGTTGTAGCAGACATGGCACCGCCTTCTGAATGGTGACTCCATCTGCTGACTGAAGCAGGGAACCGAGCTTGTGCACATTTAGATACTGTGCACACTGCATGCGGTCCTGAACGGGGCGCCCAGGTTGTGCCACTGCCCTCTGTGGCGTAGCATACTTCTCCAGGAGCTCCTTCAACACCTGCTTTTGGAACCTCCACAGGCTATTGAACTTCCTGGGTGTGTTCTCAGTCCGAAGCTTGTAGATGTTGTAAGCGTTCAGAATGGACATGGCCACCATGTGCAGAAAGAATTTTTGTACCATCTGCACGAGGTACGCAGACAGTCAATCAAGCCTATCTGCATGTCGGACTTGTCCACCAGCCTCATATTGATGTTGTAGTCCATGACAGCATCGGGCTTGGTCACCATGGCCTGGGTGCGGCGATCCACCTTGCCAGTCTCCACCATTTCCCCCTTGTGGACGGTGGTCAGGAGGCTGACCTTCCGCTGGTCGTGCCAGTGGATAGCCAGAATGGGCCCCGACTCCTTCTTGAAGACATCGCCTTTCTTGGTTTTAGGAGGGAAAGGTGGCATGCCCTTCCTTTTCGCTCTAACTGTGCCTACAGTCCCCGTCTTGCGCTGATGGAGGTACTTTGAGAGAGTGGGGGACGTGTAATAATTGTCCGTGTAGAGGACGTGATTCTTCTGGAAGTAGCGGTTCATCATGGCTTGAACCACTGCTCCGCCAAAGCCAATGAGGGGAACTATTTCCACGTCCCCTTCCTTCCCGCTGTAGACCAGGAAGTCCAGGACATAGCCAGTTCGGCAGTCGCACAGCACAAAGAACTTGATGCCAAAGCGATGTCTCTTTGAGGGGATGTACTGCCTGCAGCTGAGCTTTCCCCGGAACAGCACAAGAGACTCGTCAGTACAGACGCTGCCGAAGGGCTTGAAGTATGACGTGAAACGTTCTCGCATCATCTCGTACAACGTCCTAATCTTCCACAGCTTGTCTGGGCGGTGCATGTCGGTGTTGGTGACAAGATGGAGCGCTCCGAGGATATCGAGGTACCGGTCGCGAGAGATATATTTCCCGAAGGCAGGGGTGGATATCAGATCTTTGGTGATCCAATAGTCAGGCAACCTATGCTTCTTGACATGAGGCATTATCATGGTGATTGCCAGGAACACCATGAACTCGAGATGAGTCACTGGGGTCCACCGCTTCATGTGGCCCTTGGTCACCTTGTCAAAAAAGTTCACCTGGATTTGGTGGTGCTTGTTTGTCTCCTTGATGACATACCCTACCACCTCCTCATCAAAAAATGCCTCAAAAAGCTCATGTGGTGGAGAATTGGGGCCTGCGGGAAAACTTGGGGTAATGCCTGAACCCTCCTGTACCTCATCAAAAGGGGTTACATCAGGGTCATTCACTTCATCAGCAGCCACATCCTGCCAGTTGAAACTATAAAATGGGTCCTGCTGGCGATGCTGACGAGGAGCTGCAGCTGGGGCAGCACGCCCACGGCCAACTTGGGCGGCGCGCACCCTAGGGCGGCCAGGAGTGCGACGGCGGCCAGGGCGGCCAGGAGCACGACGGCCCTGGGCCAAGCGTCTGGGTTGAGGGTCGTCGATGTCCATAAAGTCATCGTTGTTGTCGTCAGACCCGTCATCTTGCCCTGACGGTGGACCCAGGTAATCATGGCCAGAGGCATCTGTGAGGTGCCCTACATCTTCAGACAACACCTCATAATCTGGCGGGGAACGAATGATGCGTCGGCGGCGTGCGGGGGGGCGAGGTGGGGAAGGAGTGGCAGGTGAGGCTCTGTCATCTTCCCGAGGTTCGGGGCTCCTTGGCCTGCGACGAGTCGTAGACAGCAATGGTTCACTGTCTGTAGGTGCAGGTATGGATGCGAGGTCAAATACATCGTCAGGAACCTCTGTTGTAGGCTGGAGAGGTGGGGTGGACCCTGGGGAAAGTTGCGGGCGCGTATGGCTGGGACCGGCAGAGGTGGAAGCCGCGGGAGCCTCGAACAAAGAGCGCCTACTTGTAGCTCCTTTTTTCACATATTTTCTCCCTTTTCCCTTTTCTGTAGTAGTATGTCTCCTCTCTAGGGTAAATAGGCCGAAAGTGGGGGGTCCTCAACCCTAGGCAGTGCTGGTGGTGGTGGGGAAGAATGGCGGGCGCCTGGGGCAACTTGGGTGGCTTGGGTAGATAAGGAAGACAATGGCGGGTCAACCTCACCCTCACGCTCAGCCTCACTGGCACCCTCACGCACTGCTCCCTCACCAAGTTTTAGGGCCTCTTTCCTGGCTGCCGCGGCCGCCTTTTCAAGAACTTGCTTCTTATAAAAACGTATCTTGAATGGGGATTTAGCTGGCGAAGGGCTAGGTGTCGTGTCACTCAACCTAAACTTGGCAGTCGACCTAGTGCTGTCCCATTCGCTCACTCTCACTACACTCTCATCACCTTGCACAACTATATCACGTTCAGTACTATCATCACTTTCATCGTCATGCTAAAAATCCAACAAATTGCGCGTCTCTTTGATGAATTTCGTCTAGATCGTCTAAATCTTCACTATAGTGCGACTGATAAGACTCGGAGCTATCACTGCCCAAGTCATCAACACTATTTTGTCCTTCACCACGTTCATAACTCCTCAAAGCTATTTCAATACCTCCGGGAGTCAACGCATCTTGTACGTGCCTTTGCGTTAGGGTGCGACGAACCTGGGCAGGCGTCGAAGGGAGCATGGAATCGGACACAGGGGAATCACTTTTTGGGCTAGTATCCATGTTGGCGGCAGGGTAGAGACTGTTTTGGTGGCGTACATGGTGTCTGGTGGCGTCACCTAGCGACCACGGAACGAAATGTTTACGCGCGCCATTCGAAAGCACATACGCAAGCAATGGTACAATGTTGTACCACCCGGGTTCCTCGGGTCAAAACATAATGGTACATACGTGTACCACCCGGGGTTGAAGGATTAATGTAGTTTCTTTATTCATGCAGAGTTTAGTAAAATTTACCAGAATGTCCCCGACTTCCCAAATTGACTAATTCCTTGAACGTGACTATAGTGCGTTGTTATATGTGCGATTAGTTTGCTTGGGAACCAGATTAACTTGCTCATGTAGTGATGTACACCCTATGTGGTGGATTGTGTTCATTTATGTATAAATATTTATTTTACTTAAGCGTTGTTTCCACAGCGATTTTGATTCGTTGTTTTGTCTTTTTACTGTGTTCGTATAAGTTTTGGTTTGTTTATTTTGCAAGTTTTACATTATAAATATCAATGTAAAACACTCCAACTTCCTTATAGCCTGAAACTCGCAAGTGGTCAATTGCATATCAAGAGAATCAGAAAGAGTGAATGTTAAGTGTAGAATCACAATACAGTCACCTCTCAGTATATCCGACTTCCAGGGAGTATCAGAAGTGCAGATACATACACACATACATAATTTTTTTAGACTGAGTGCCCCACACATACGTGCAGTTTCAGTCTCTTGTCCTAATGGCGGCGTTCCAGGCAACCCTGTTAAGGGCTGCTTCACTTGTCAAGTTTTTGGATTTGAGATTGACACGTATAGTCCGATCCCAGGTCTTCTTCGGTCCACCCCTTGGTGCAGCTCCCTCCACAATCACAGACCTGCATATTTTCACCCAATTTTGTTCATTCATTCTCTCCACATGTCCATACCATCCCAGTCTACTTGTACGCATCACCTCGCTAATACTCTTTATACCTAAACGTCTCCTCAGCTCAACATTTGTTATTCTATCCTGTAGCCTGTCCCCACACATCCATCTCACCATTCTCATCTCATTACGTTCCATTCTGTTGACATCCTCTACATTAACGGCCCATGTTTCTGAGGCATACGTCATTGCACTTCTAACACATGAGGCATACACCTTTCCCTTCAGGGGGAGAGGCATTCTTTTCATGGTCAGAATTGGCAGCAGTTCTCTGAAATTCCCCCAGCCACATCTAATTCTAGCGACAGTGGCAGCCTCGGCCCCACCACCGGCAGAGATGGTATCTCCTAGGTAACAAAACTTGTCCACCAGCTCCCATGACTCATTTCCAAAATTCAGAACCACAGGATCATCATTTAACACAAGCTCGCCTTTGCACACTACGCAAAAAAATAAGAAACTTTATATTCTATCTAGTAGATAAATAAATGCAATATTTATTTATATGTATCTAATTACAGTATATAGAATAGCCTATGTACGGTGGTGCTAATAAGTCATGTCCCAACTGTCATTACGTTTGGCTTGCTCTGTGCTGTATTAATGTCTGTCAGATGTTGAATAGGGTGGGAAAGTGTAGGAACATGTTTGTATAATTCACTCGATATGAAGAAATGAAGCTTAGATATTGCTGATACCAATTATTGATCAAAACATACTTGGTGCCGAGACATCACTTATTAGCGCGACTGTACACTCTACCAAAAAACAATCTTTACACTGGTGAGCTGTAAATAATCTAGTGTGAACGGAATGAATCGGGTGAAACATAAGTCTGTGAGGTATTATCATAAGATTTCGACCCACTTCCAGAATGTATAGAGCGTTAGTGTAAAGATTTTTTTTTGGTCGTGTGTACATGTTCATATCCAGTAGAGTACCTGGACCCACTTTGAGAGTAGTATTGATAATCTTGCTTTGAAAAAAAATGTTATATACCAGGTACAGTTTGGAATACAGTACTGTACTTCCAAGCAGAATACTACCATTAATATAATACAGATAATGAGTATAGACTGAAGACATGAAGTGCTATAATCTTTGTTAATTCATGAACAAATATCTTTGAACATTGAGCCACAAAGACTGAAGCAATGTTAGTTTGACATATATATTTTTTTTAACACAAGAGGAACAAAATTGAGAAAGCTAATGAAAACAAAATCCATACATGTAATGGAATTTTATGTCCATTAGAAATAGGCAACAATGTTTTAAACTGTGTGGATTGAAGAACAGGCAAAAGCAACCCTGAGGAACTTAATTCAAGAGAGATGGATTTGTATACATATATACAATATATACTGTATAATTATAGTATACAGTATATACTGTTGAAATAACTTAGAAAAGTTAACAGAATTAATATAAACACCATATGAGGAGGAGCACTTTATTGACAACGTTTCGCGGATAGCTTCTTCAGATCACTAACAGACGCTAGGTCCTTGGACGCCTTAAGTATCCGTCATGACAGCATACTGCTGTCTACTACCCATTACCCATACCCCCCTACTCCTTCCCCCTCCCTGTCCTACATACACCCTCCCCCTATTCTCTGACTCCCCCACCTGTCATGACGGATATTTAAGGCATTCAAGGACCTAGCGTCTGTTAGTGACCTGAAGAAGCTATCTGCGGAACGTTATCAATAAAGTGTTCCTCCTCATATGGTGTTTATATTCAGTATGTATACTGTATATATGTACTGTATATATAGTTTATAACTTCCAAGCTCTGCACTGAGTGATTGTCTATATTTTAGCAATGGTAGTGTTCCGTTAAGAAATGACCTGAACTGTGCCTAATATTATCTTGGCCTTCTATGTACTATACAATAAACTAAATATTCAGTGTTGTTGTACAAAGTACTTTATTGTGATGATGATATATTGTAGTATATTATCTTATACTATTGTAAAGTAATTTAAAGACATTGATTACTATATACTGTAGTATCAAATATCAACCCTCAAAAGGTAGCATTGCAAATATAAGTTTTAATTAAAATAACATGGTAGTTTTACTTACCCCCAACTGAACATCAAGGTTTATAACTATAGTATATTATGGTGTCCAGCTTGTGAGGAGGGTTGCTGTGGATTTGTCTGGGGATAATTTGAGTCGGTTTGTAGTGCACCAGTCATGTAGTGTGTTGAGATAGGGTTGAAGGAGATGTGTTGCTGCATTTGAGTCTTGGTGTGTACATGTGAGTGTTATATCATCTGTGTAAGAAGCTATAATTATGTGGGGTGTGGGTACATAATGCATGTATAGATTGAAGAGTGCGGGCGACAAGACGGATCCTTGCGGGACGCCATGTTCGAAGTTTCTGATGTCTGTTGTTGTGATTGCAACAAGTGATTGAGGTTGTTGCTGTTGGAAAGTATAATGGGATGGGGGAATGGTGATGTTGGTAGAAGGATGGGCTTGTGGGGTGGATGGGGTTGTGAGTAGGAAAGGGTATTGAAGGGTAGGGGGTTGGACGAGATGGGATGGAGGTAGTTCGGTCGTGGTGGATGAAGAGGAGGTGGGGGATAGGTGAGGAACAGGAAGGATAGGGTTGGAGGAGATAGGGGAAGGTTGAGTGGTAGGGATGGGGAAGGAGAAAGTGGTGGTGGGAGAGGGGCAAAACCTGGAGGGGCTGAGAGAGCCCGAGTGGTAGGGGGAAGGGAGGTTGGATAGTTGGGGAAAATAGGAGGAGGCGTTGGAATAGGACGAGGGGTAGGAAGTGGGCATTGTGGTTCAGGAATGGGAAGGGGACGAGGGGGGTAAGGGGGCCTGTTTTGGGGGGTGGTAAAGGGTCATGATTAGTGGTGGGGCATGCAACATAATCATCAGGGTCAGCTAACATAGTGAGGTTACTGTCGGGAGGTTGGAAACGACGTACGGTTTTGGTAGGTGCGTGATTCCCCATGGTAATTGACCGTGACTTTAT